>CM046370.1:11186010-11578912 GCA_025413025.1 Ficus hispida | reverse complement strand
CTTACTTGAGTGGCGTCGCAAATTGTGTTGAAGCTTATAAAATGGTCATTGATATTCTCCACTCCGAATTTCCGCATTATAGTTCTCTCAACCAATTTCCCTGAGAACAACAAACCAAAAACACATAAGTAACATTCGATACAAATGGCAGCGTTTTCCTTTAGAGACAAGGAACATAACCAAGCAAAAAACTAACCCATCTCTTCAGTTTCTCCCTTGAGCATGGTAGTCTGGTTAGCAATGCCAACCTTCACGAGGTCCCTATCGGATCAAACCCCTCAGAAACCGCATACTTAAATTTCTGCAGGAAAATCACTTACCAAATCACCAAACCCATATACATTTTCCTAGAAGTTGTTCAAGAATAATAAAAACAAACAAGCAAATTCAATAATTGAACCTCCAGAAACGCCTCTTTCGTTGAGCTAGATCCATCGAGCTCACCACCAAGAATATAATCACACACATAGTTTTGCCTGGATCAAATCAAGATTGCAGAAACACTCAATAAAAAAAAATATAAAAAATAAAAGAGATTATTTTTATCAAAGGAACCACAACATCTAAGCTACGCACACAAACACATATATGTATATGTATGTATTTATATAAGAAAGAGAAACCACGCCCACCTCTGCCATGTTCTTGACAATAATATAAGTCCCAGCAAAAGAAGCAGTTGCTATAGTCTCCTCATGGGCATATTTCGTGGATAATCGAAGTGTAATCACCTTTCTTGTGCTTCTCTACAGAATTCCACACCTTCACAGACACAATCAAACACCCATCAATTTAACAGAACTCCAGATTTTCCGTCTTGCCAAATAGAAAATTAAAAGAGGCAAAAAGTTCAAGTTACCTTGGAAACCCATGGGCAAGTAGTATCAACAATCTGAACGTTTTTGTCGCTCAGAGTCAACATCTCGTCCACGGCAGCTCCGAACGCCGGCAAAATCACAACGTCGCCTTTGTTCACAACCTCGAACTGTTTCTTCCCTTCCTCGATCGGAATATTCACGACCTCCATTTCCTCCAACCTCTGACGAAATTCGCCGAACAAAATTCAGGAAAAAAAAAAAAAAAAAGAGACCAAATTTTGTTCAGAAAATCAGTGAAAAGCAAAATTAGAACCTTGTTGA
This sequence comes from Ficus hispida, assembly GCA_025413025.1. Lineage (NCBI taxonomy): Eukaryota > Viridiplantae > Streptophyta > Magnoliopsida > Rosales > Moraceae > Ficus > Ficus hispida. The sequence goes on along the minus strand of CM046370.1, from coordinate 11,577,773 downwards.
CTGTCGGATTGTGGATAATTTCGTTGGTGATCCAGATTTTGTCTTCGGGAAACTGTTTTCTCGCCTCGTAAGCGATCTGCACAGCGCGCTCAACTCCCCAGCAGAATCCATACGACTCGGCCAATTTCACCGTCACGTTTCCCCAGGTGTACTCGTTTCCGTTCTCCTTCAAAGTCTTGATGATATCACCTGCAGCAAGTTCAGACGACGATCAGCAAAAACTAACAAAAACCGGAAAATTTTCTCGACCGGAAAACCGGAAAGCTCCGGGAGAGAAAAATTACTGGTGTACTCTTGGCTCATGAGCTCGAGAGTCTCCTCCTTGCGCCGAACCCCTTGCGATTGTAGTTCTTGCTTCGAGTCAAGTTCTTCCGGAAAAGCTTGGCGTCGAAATCGGGGTCTACGGCGACGGAGGAGGAGGAGTCGCCGGGCGGAGCATCGGACGGAGAGAGGCTTCCGGAGCCGGAGAGAGAAGGACTCCGGGAGGAAGAGGTCGGTGGGGTGGAGATGGGGATGCGGCAGAGCTGGAAAGCGATCGCCATGGGAACGGAGAAGAGGAACAGCGCACAATAGCAGAAGGTGGTGGACGGACGCTAAAGTAAGGTAGTGGTGCGTATTTTATCTTCCCACGAGGACGATTGAGGGAGGGTGGTAGACTGGATTGTGTTCCACATTTTTTTGGTGTTTATTCTAATGTTATTAATTTTTTTTATTAATAAATTGTTTCATATTTTTGACCAGAAACTTGTTTTTGTCGTTTAACGGATCTGAGCACATTCAAAATGTCGTTGTTGGGATTCCTCTCTTTCATGTTGGTTGTTGGAAATGGCTGGTTAGGTAACTATAATCTTTTAAGTACTAAAAAATTATAATTTTTCTTTTCTAATAATTATTTGAGATTTTTGTTTATAATTATCATGATTTGAGATTTAAAATGTCACGTTAACTCTCAAATATTATTAGCCTCGTTTGGCTCCCCCTATACGAAATTGTAATTAATAACATTTTTATAAAATTAAATAAAAATGATTACATGACATAATTATTATTTCATACCTGATTTTATTATGAGATAAATAGTTTGAAATCTCTTATTTTCAACTTAAAAAAATTTAAAACATGTGCTTTAGTGTAATTATTTATTGTATAATATTTTCTTTCTCCTTAAATTTTTCACTACATATTTGGATTTTCTATTTCCTAAGTAAATAATTAAACTAATATGTATTTTCTATTTCCTAAGTAAATAATTAAACTGGTAAATATGATGACAAGAAAGTCTTATTTAAATTCTTTTATTTTTATTACGTTAGAAGACATAAAGGTAAGAGTTGCATTTATTTTGTCCAAAGCTCTTTTTGTGTTCTCTTTGTATTCAACATATCTTACATTATTAGCAAACCTTAATCAAGTTTGATGTCTTTATTCATTTAGCGCCTTTTTTTTTCCCTCATGTTAGATTAATTTTGTTAAGCGAGTTTGTATTTAGTTTACTGGTTGAAGATGAAATTTGTTAATTTGAAGTTGATTAATTTTTCAAAAACTAATTATAATCTTTGTTGATTTTTTAAAAAAGACAAAATTGAGATGAAAAAATAAAATTTAATTAGAATTAAATTAAAATGTCAAACAAAACATAAATTTATATTTAAATTTATTATTCGAAATATGAGTTTCAACTTCTTATCTAAATGGTTTGAAGATGCGTATTTTAAAACATTATGTGTGAAGTAATTCTCTTGTCTTTTGTAAAGAATTAGGAAAAATATGTTTTTTTTTTCTTTTTCCTTTTTTTTATCTAAAGGGGTTCTTTTATTTTTCTTTTTGGTGATAACGTTAAGTTGAACCCACCAACCAAAAGTATTCATTGGAAAAAAAAAATAATAATAAATAAAACAAAACAAATAATAGTTATAGATATGATAATTAAGCTTGGATAATGCCAAGGCAAGCAAGGCAGAGAAGGACGTTTGGTGGGATCAAGAGAAATACAAAATTATTGTTTGTTAAAAAAAAAAAAAAAAAAAAATCAACTACTGTGGTAGCTGGGCAGAGCGTGAGCCTCCACTGAAGACTCTTTCAAGATCGGTCAATTCCTCCTGAATTCGAGCACTTTCTGATCTACTACTTGTGTCACCTTTGACAAACTCGCCACCTTTTTTTTTTTTTTTTTTTTTTTGGGTGGCACAGGTTTTTTTTTTTTTTTTTTTTTTTTTTTTTTTTTTTTTTTTTTTTTCTGGTCAAGCTATGTGTGTGACAATAATGTGTAACACACAAGTTTTCTCGATTGTTCTTTAGGCCCCCCAAAAAAAAATCCCTCTATTTTTTCACCATTTCTCTCGTCTTGAAAAAATGTGATGATCTCTTTTTCAAATTTAATTTATACAGTATCTTTTGCATCTCTTTATAATAAAATTTTCTAAATATAATTTATTTTTATCTTGTAAAACGAGATGAATTTTCAAATTGCTATCCAAACAAATTTCAAACTCTTTGTTTTTCTTAGGGAATTAGCATATATAATTGTTTCACACTGTTACTATATTTTGAAAGCTTTGCAAAATTTCTTGTTTGAACTCGCTTCAAAAGTGATGATATGAAATGAGAGTTTTTAGTCCATGATCTGTTGTAAGTTGTTTGTATTATTTTTAAAATAAAAAAATTAAGTATCCCTTTTATTTATTTTGAATCATCATTTTTTTTCTTTTAAAGTAAATCTTTTAGTGCTATCATTTATTTTGAAAAAGAATCATACTTCTTACCATCCATCTCTCTAACCAAACAAGGTTTTAGTACTTAAAAAAAAAAAGGATCCAATATTTGACCAAGAAGGTGTGTATGAGCTGCAAAGATATTTTAGCACTCATACGGGGATATTTGATGGAATAGTTTGAGTTGAGATTTTAAAGTTTCAATAGTAAATTTTTTAAAATTTTCAGAAAATATAAAAAAAAATTTTGAAAAAAAAACAAAAACTTTTTAAGAAAAAAATTAAAAAAAATTTTGAGTTAGATGGTTTGAACCATCTAACCAAACTCCGCCGTATGAGTTCTAATTCCTTTTTTTTTTTTTTCCCCCTTGATCAAGGCTTGCGTTGGTATATTCCGGTCAATATACGTGCAACTATAATGTGTTGTATAATAATATATAAAACATCACAGTTGGCAATCTCTCTCTCTCTCTCTCTCTCTCTCTCTCTCTCTTCCTAGTTTGACTTTTTTTTTTTTTTTGGGAGGCTGCTAATTGGAAGTTGAGAGTTGAGATACAATGGAAAAAGCAATTAAATCCATCTAATTTTCTCATATACTTCTAAACATAGCTACGAATGAGATGAAAATTTTCAAGCTCTACTTAATTGACTCTAGGATGACCAAAGACTTTTAGAAGTGTGCATGGAGTGTTAAAAGTCGATAAATAATAAAAACCGATTAAATTAAATCAAAGCCAAATCAACTGATTTTCTTTTTTCTTTTCTTTTAATGGGTTGGAAGTTTTTTTTTTTTTTTTTTTAATTATTAATTGAATTAGGGGTTTAAAAATTTCATATCTACGATATTTTTTAATGAAATTTAAAAAAAAAATTTCTTATACTTTTGTGTTTCCCTTTTGTTTTTCAGTTAACTAGAGGTATTTCTTTAGAGTCTCGTACATCTCACTTTTTTACTAACTTAATAATATCGGTATGTTGTTATGATGAAAATAAAATTTCAACAAATCATAAGACCTAGAATAAAGTTGTGGTTGCTTATATAGTATAGCAATAATTCTTTACCTGACTTTCTATAAAGTATAGAGTTTAAATTTTTAATTTTCAAGTTTAAAAAATAATAATAGAATAAAGTTTATTAATTAGTTTCGTACCTTTGACTCGATTATTTTACATGTGAAAAATCTTGGAAGTCTAATCTGACCAAATCAAACTGTTCAAAGTTGAAAAGAAAAAAAGAAAAATCAAACCTTTCAAATTAATTATAAATTACTTGATTTGGTTTTGTTTTAAAAGTTTCAAATCCGATCAACAATTAAAAATGGATTAACATTTTTTATTGGGTTAATTTCACTTTTAGCACTTCTGAAATAAATAATATTAAAAATATCACCACTTTTTGAAACCTTCAATTTCAGCACTTAATGTGGGGCCCAGTAGCATTTAATGTATATCAAATTACTGGTTTACCCTCATCTCCTACACACTCAAAATCTCTCTACCTCGCATGGCCCAAATAACTTTTTCAAAATTTAAATAGTAAAGGTCATAACCATTATGACCATCCGGTCAATATGGTTATGACCTTTTTTTTTTTTTTTAATAAATCCAGCGAAATGTTTTTTTTTTTTTTAAGATAACATTTTTGGCCTATTAAATAGTAAAGGTCATAACCATTATGACCATCCGGTCAATATGGTTATGACCTTTTTTTTTTTTTTTTATAAATCCAGTGAAAGTTTTTTTTTTTTTTTTTTTTTTTAAGATAACATTTTTGGCCTATTAAATAGTAAAGGTCATAACCATTATGACCATCCGGTCAATATGGTTATGACCTTTTTTTTTTTTTTAATAAATCCAGCGAAATGTTTTTTTTTTTTTTAAGATAACATTTTTGACCTATTAAATAGTAAAGGTCATAACCATTATGACCATCCGGTCAATATGGTTATGACCTTTTTTTTTTTTTTAATAAATCCAGCGAAATGTTTTTTTTTTTTAAGATAACATTTTTGGCCTATTAAATAGTAAAGGTCATAACCATTATGACCATCCGGTCAATATGGCTATGACCTTTTTTTTTTTTTTTTTTATAAATCCAGTGAAAGGCTTTTTTTTTTTTTTTTTTTTTAAGATAACATTTTTGGCCTATTAAATAGTAAAGGTCATAACCATTATGACCATCCGGTCAATATGGTTATGACCTTTTTTTTTTTTTTTAATAAATCTAGCGAAATGTTTTTTTTTTTTTTTAAGATAACATTTTTGACCTATTAAATAGTAAAGGTCATAACCATTATGACCATCCGGTCAATATGGTTATGACCTTTTTTTTTTTTTTTATAAATCCAGTGAAAGTTTTTTTTTTTTTTTTTTTTTAGATAACATTTTTGACCTATTAAATAGTAAAGGTCATAACCATTATGACCATCCGGTCAATATGGTTATGACCTTTTTTTTTTTTAATCATCGAAAGTTTTTTTTTTTATCTAATATTTTTTATTATTTTCTCTCTCTTCTCCTTTCTCTCTCTTCTCTTCTCTCTCTCTCTTCCCCTTTCTCTCTCTTCCCCTCCCTCCCGCCGGCCCCCACCCCCGGCCTCCCCCCACCCCCGGCCGCCACCCTCCCCCGGCCGGCACTCCCCCCCCCCCGACGACCCCCCTCTCTCTTCCCCTTTCTCTCTCTTCTCTTCTCTCTCTCTCTTCCCCTCTCTCTCTTCCCCTTTCTCTCTCTTCCCCTCCCTCCCGCCTGCCCCCACCCCCGGAGACCCCCCACCCCGGCCGCCACCCTCCCCCGGCCGGCACCCCCCCCGACGACCCCCTCTCTCTTCCCCTTTCTCTCTCTTCTCTTCTCTCTCTCTTCCCCTCTCTCTCTTCCCCCTTCTCTCTCTTCCCCTACCTCCCGCCGGCCCCCACCCCCGCCCCCAGCCAGACCCCCGGCCCCGCCCCCCTCCCCCGGCTTCCCCCCACCCCGACGACCCCCCTCCCCAGGCCGCCACCCTCCCCGGCCCCCCCCTCTCGCGCGATTTCGCGAAATCGCGATTTCTCTCTCTTCCCCTCCCTCCCGCCGGCCCCACCCCCGGCCCCAGCCAGACCCCCGGCCCCGCCCCCCTCCCCCGGCTTCCCCCCACCCCGACGACCCCCCTCCCCCAGGCCGCCACCCTCCCCGGCCCCCCCCCTCTCGCGCGATTTCGCGAAATCGCGAAATCGCGATTTCTCTCTCTTCCCCTCCCTCTCGCCGGCCCCCACCCCCGGCCCCCAGCCAGACCCCCGGCCCCGCCCCCCTCCCCCGGCTTCCCCCACCCCCGACGACCCCCCTCCCCCAGTCCGCCACCCTCCCCGGCCCCCCCCCTCTCGCGCGATTTCGCGAAATCGCGATTTCGCGAAATCGCGCGAGAGGGGGGGGGGCCGGGGAGGGTGGCGGACTGGGGGAGGGGGGTCGTCGGGGGTGGGGGGAAGCCGGGGGAGGGGGCGGGGCCGGGGGGCTGGCTGGGGGCCGGGGGTGGGGCCGGCGGGAGGGAGGGGAAGAGAGAGAAGGGGGAAGAGAGAGAGGGGAAGAGAGAGAAGAGAAGAGAGAGAAAGGGGAAGAGAGAGGGGGGTCGTCGGGGGGGTGCCGGCCGGGGGAGGGTGGCGGCCGGGGGTGGGGGGTCTCCGGGGGTGGGGGCAGGCGGGAGGGAGGGGAAGAGAGAGAAAGGGGAAGAGAGAGAGAGAAAGAGGAAGAGAGGGAAAATAATAAAAAATGTTAGATAAAAAAAAAACTTTCGATTATTTAAAAAAAAAATGGTCATAACCATTATGACCGAATGGTCATAATGGTTATGACCTTCACTTAAAAATGGTCAAAAATATTATCTTAAAAAAAAAAATCTTTCGATTTATTTAAAAAAAAGAAAAAAGAAAGTTTGGTCATAACCATTATGACCGGATGGTCATAATGGTTATGACCTTTACTATTTAATAGGTCAAAACTGTTATCTAAAAAAAAAAAAAAAAAAAACTTTCGCTGGGTTAAAAAAAAAAATGGTCATAACCATATTGACCGGATGGTCATAATGGTTATGACCTTTACTATTTAATAGGCCAAAAATGTTATCTAAAAAAAAAAAACTTTCGCTGGATTTATAAAAAAAAAAAAAAACTGGTCATAACCATTATGACCGGATGGTCATAATGGTTATGACCTTTACTATTTTTGGCCTAAAATGTTATCTTAAAAAAAAAAAAAACTTTCGATGAATTAAAAAAAAATAAATTGGTCATAACCATTATGACCGGATGGTCATAATGGTTATGACCTTTACTTAAAAATGTTAGCTTAAAAAAAAAAATCTTTCGATGGATTTAAAAAAAAAAAAAAAACTGGTCATAACCATTATGACCGGGTGGTCATAATGGTTATGACCTTTACTTAAAAATGTTAGCTTAATAAAAAAAAAAAAAACCTTTCGATGGATTAAAAATAAAAATAAAAAAAAAAAACTGGTCATAACCATTATGACCGGGTGGTCATAATGGTTATGACCTTTACTTAAAAATGTTAGCTTAATAAAAAAAAAATCTTTCGATGGATTAAAAAAAAACACTGTACATGTTAGTTTGAAAAAGTTTTTTGGGAGTGTGTAGGAGATGAGGGTAAACCTGTAATTTGATATACATTAAATGTTACTGGGTCCCACTTTAAGTGCTGAAATTGAATATTACAAAAAGTACTGCTGTTTTTACTATTATTTTTTTCAGAGGTGCTAAAAGTGAAATTAACCCTTTTTTATTTAGTTGACTGTATTTCTTTTTAATAATTTTATGTTCTAATAACAATCAACAGGGGAGGGAGGATAGAGAAAACAATTTAAAGAAAGTATGTAAAGCTCAGATAAAACTAAAGTTTGCAAAGAAGGTTAACTAATAACGACTATATTGGACAATTATCTCAATTAAAAAATAACAGGTACATATTTTTAGCTTAAATTCTTTGTTAATTTGATTTAAAAAAAAAGGTATTAATTGATTTTTTACAACTAGAAAGAACTATGTGAATTACTGATGCTGAATATGGTATTCATAAAATTGGAAACCATCTTAAAATTATTTACTGAGTTTTTCCAAAGAGTTAAAACCATTTTAATTAGTCAAATTGTTAAAAAAGTCATAAACACCCTTAATAATCAATGTCAATGTGTAAATATTATCTTCACCATGAATAAATTGAAAAATTAATTAAATATAAATTTTGTAACGAGTAATAACTGTCTCCATATAACAATTTTTTTGTTCATACAAATTAAATAGTAATGTGTTAAAAAAAAATGTGAAAACGTAAAATTGGAAAAAGTAATAGCATGAATTACATAAAAATAAATAAATGTTAAGAGATATTAGTGGTGTTGAATATTATTTACTAATAAAAATAAGTCTCATGAAATGAGATTGATAAATGTAACTTTTTGTTTTTTTTAATAATTAAAGATGGTATTTCATACAGTGGTGACTTTATATTTTTCTTCTGTTAATATTGTATATTTTTCTTCTGTTGATATGATTGTATCTGTAGCTTGAGTATCTAGATAAGACATATTTATAGATTGTATTTGTAACTTGAATATCTAGATAAGCCAAATATATGTCTTTGATTAAAACGTAAAATTTAAAAAAGAAGCCAAACATTTTTTTTTACGAGCAAGCAAAACTTGTATGCGTGTGTGCTTAAAATAAATAAATAAATAAATAATTATTGTATGCATGTATTAGGTAGAAGTTACTTATAACAGTAGAAAATATATTTCACTTATGTATATTTATAATAAATAAATGGATTGTGTTTCAATTAAAGTAGAAAATAACATGCTTTCACGAAAAGAAACAAATTTAAAATGTTTAATCACCATAAAGTATACTTATCCGGATTCATACTCTTTTTTTTCTTTATCGGATTTTTTATTCCAATTTTTCCTGACAAATGATTTCAAATGAGATATTTGAATTTATCCAGATAGATCTTATAAAATAATAGTGTAGTAATAGTTTTTATATTTTATCACCCTTTTTTAGTAGTTCTGTTTTTTGTCAAATTTCTTAGTATTTTCATTTTTTCAAAGTATTTTCATTTTTTCATCATTAATTTGATTGGATAGATAATGTCTTATGGATTCTTTGTCTCCGTCGTTTATTTTAAAAAAAATCACCTTAAAGTAAAAACGACATCCCTCTTATCGTCTAATGAACCGTCGTCTAGGACCGACTAGTTTGTTGTCGTCTTGTCTTCACTCTTCAGTATAAAATTGTTGTCGTTTACCAATAAAACGACAGTCGTCTTTAGTTAAAAACTAACATGCGACAGGCATTATGTCAAAAGACTTGTCGTTTAGAAATAAACCCAAATTTGGGGGTTCAGGACCTGATTAGGGTTTCTCAGTCGCATCCAATATTTTTCATCGAGAAGAAGAAGAAGAAGAAGAAGAAATTGATTCTACTCGAAAATTGTGTAACAATGGACGCCAATCAAAATCAGAATGACAGACCCAAAAAATGCATTGGCCCATCCTCTGTTTCCGCTTACCGTGATCCTAAATACTGGTAATTGCTATTCATGTGTGTAATTATATACACACACATGCATACACAAATAAATATATATATATATATGTATAAACAATTTTTCTTTAATTGTGTTGTGGCATTTTCAGGGATGAGAGGTTTTCAAATGAGGAGCATTACGAGTGGCTCAAGGACTATTGTCAATTTCGGCACCTGGTTCAACCCCATCTCAACCCCAGTTTTTCTGTACTTCCACAACTTCTCTCTCTCTCTCTCTCTATATATATATATATATATATATATATATATATTTGAGAATTTCCCTTTTGATCATTTGGTTTTTGTTGTTACATGTATAGTAATAATTCTGTTTCAGCAGCTGAAAAGAAGTGGGTTGTTGACATGTTGTGAGTATTGGTGGTTTTTTTTTTGGTTGGTTATTTTGGCAGTGAGAGACTATAAGGTGGTACTGATTTTGTTCTGCTTGGTTAAATGGTCTCAAAAGGCTTTAAATTTTAAAATGCATAACACATATAGTTTTGGAAGCGAACTACAGAAAGACCAGTCAATTCTAGTCGCATTTTCAGACGTCGGATGATGAGCCAAAAGGAAATGGACTGCTGAGAGTTTTTGTTGTTGAATCCCATCTCAAATTTCAATGGTCCAAATTGATTTTCCCATCAGTACGGCGAGGCAAAAGACTGGTTTTACTGTAGTTCTGGAATTGATTTTCGGCCAAGTTATCAATTTCTCTTGGCCGTGTTCCTTTCTCTCCTTGGTTATGCAATGGGAATTGTTGCTAGAAATGTGGTATATTCATCAGTTCTTGCTATTTAATCTGCATAGACTGAAAAGTTTAGCTTATTTTGGCGATTCTGGGTTGATGAAATTTGAACTTACCGCGCCAGGTTTTGGAGCTAGGCTGTGGGAACTCACAGTTGTCCGAAGAATTGTACAAAGACGGGATTACGAAAATAACATGCATTGATTTGTCAGCTGTTGCGGTTGAGAATAAGAAGAAGCAATTGCTATCTAAGGGGTTTAAAGGTGTGGTTAAATATTTGTGCATGTACACTTTGTTTGCTTATTTCTTAATGTTATCATACCGTCTAGACTTTCAGGTTCTGAACGAGAATAATTAAGTTTTTTTTCCCAAGGACAAAGTGTTTTTACTTGTATTTTTGTTCAAATTGAAGAACTGGGATCTTTGTCTAAATACAATGGTTGATAATTCAGTCATATTACAATGTGTATTGTAGTTACATTACTTAATTCATTTGGAGCACGAAAGGTCGTGAATTGTCAAGTTAAGTAGAAATTGGATTTTGCTATGGATAAGTGTTAAAACATGACAAAATTTGAGAAATGGAGAGCATTTGGATTGTCTTCAAAGTAGTAGTAGTTGTTTCAAGAGATTTGTCGTTGCTGCATTGTTTTTGCGTTGTAAATGTTTGAAAAGTGATAAAAGCATGGAGCAGTGTTGAACGTGCAGTAAAAAGCTCCGTCTATCTAGACTGTAATCACTTTCTTTTTTCAATTGCTTCTGTTATCAGACATTAAAGTTCTGGAAGCTGACATGCTAGACCTGCCTTTTAGCAACGAGTCTTTTGATGCTGTAATTGAGAAAGGAACCATGGTAACTCTTCAATCACCATGGTTTGCCTTTTACGTCTGTTCTTGAGCACACTAATTTTTGCCTTAAAATGAGATGAGTGCATACGTGTTATTTTGGACTTTGAAGGAGGTTTTGTTCGTGGACAGTGGTGACCCGTGGAATCCAAGGCCTGCAACAGTAACTAAGGTCATGCAAATGCTTAAGGGCGTTCACAGGGTTCTGAAACCAGATGGGATTTTCATCTCGATTTCTTTTGGTCAGGTTGTGATTGGTGAACAAGATCTTAAATCTCCTGGTTTGCAATCATGTGTTACAATACTCTATTTTACTCCGAACTTTATTACTATATTCTTACTTGAATTTTATCTCTCACAGCCGCACTTCAGGCGTCCTTTCTTTGATGCTCCAGAATTTACATGGTCCCTTGAATGGAACACTTTTGGTGATGGATTTCACTATTTTGTCTATATCTTGAAAAAGGTTAGTCCAAAAATTTATTTTTAGCTTGTTGATGCTTGTCTCCCCTTGGTGAATGTCTGTAGTGCAATATATTCTTTCTATCTTTCTTTGACTAGGTGCCCAGAAGTTTCATGAAAAGTAACTTATAAGTTCCATTTTTTTTTTTAATCCTTTTTCAAGTTCAATTGTTTCCTTTTGGAACTAAATCTGGATTGAATAACGCTAGGTATCCCAATTTTTTAATGCTAACTGACCTGGCATGTGTCTCGTTGTTACTTAATTGGTATGTGTTTAACAAAAAAAAAAATTCCCACTTTAATTAACATTGTAAGATCGCATCTACCAGTTAAAAGATAATAACTCAACACCGCATGAATTAGATTCAAAAAGTTTGGTTCCCTATCACTACTCATCTGGTTTTCGGTGAATCCATGATATGATGATTAATTATTTGTCAGGGAAAGAGATCATTGGAAAGTGAAGGAACTAGAGAGAAATACGAGACGCCGTCGATTTGTCTATTCCAAGATGAATTGGAAAGCGAAGACTATATTTTCCGTACCAACATCGATGAGCTCAATTGTTAGAACTTACCATACCATTTTCACCCCTTTAAAAATCCCATGGTAATTTGTGGTGAGACTGCCCTTAAAACCTAGCTCAGATGGTATCAACTAATTTGCAAAGTTGCAATTTTGAGCAACACTAGTCATATGAAAGTTGCTGTAAATTGGCTTCTCAATTATCCACTGTTTCTGTTTAAGAATTGTTTTTCCTGTGCTGGAAATTGAAATCTTAGAGCAGAGCAGTTATATGCATAAATTCCCACATGGCCATATACCAAACACAACTCCTACATAATTGTATCACCACTTTTGTTGATAATTGGTTTCGATTTTAATGCTTAATTATAATTTTATCTCCAAGTTGACTAGTACAATGAAGGGTGGCAAGTTGTAAATGCATTTTGTACCTAATTGTCTTGGTTGGCCAATGACAGCAGCCAACTAAAAGTAATTTTAGTGGATGGCAATAATCGGCAAGATAGAGAGATTGATACATTAGTTAGGGAAGGGAACAATCAGCGTTAACCTCTATATTGACCTTATTACAGGGGTTTTTCGAACGCTGATAGGAATGTTTTCTAAAGGTCTTACAGGTGGTTTTATCCCTCAATTAGGAGCACATTATTCTAACTCTACTGAATGTACATTGAAATTGTATTTTTATTTTTATCTTTTTTTTTTTTTTGGGCTAAAGATTGGATTAGGAAATTGCAAGTTAATTTTTAGTCCTAGTTAAAGAATGATAATTTACCCACGGGTACGTGTACCCATTGATACCCACCCCTGCTAAGGCAGGTAGGATGGGGGTTAAAACAAACCCCCAAGTTGGGTACAAGGTAGAGGTGGGGGAAGCTTCTCTATCCCTGTCCTGTCATCAGAATGCGGACTCTTAAAAATTTGTTTATATTTTTATTAAAAGTTCAAATTTTTAACAGTAATGTAAAACTAAAACACCTTCACAAACAAATAAAGGAAAACAAAATGGAGTGGAGTTTGGATTTGGTTTTGAGATTTAATTTCAATTTTTAGATACATTAGTGATTATATTGTTAAATTTGTAAAAACTTGAACGAAATTTATTTGGTTTTTTTTTCTTTTAAATTTTTAGATAAATGTATAAAGTATGAGTTTTTTTTTTTATTTGACCTTTTTCATTTAGATTTTTTACCTTTTATATTTATCTCATTAGAGTAAAAAAATAAAATTAGTATAATTAGAACAATAATTCAAAGATATCCATCTTCAAGTTTGATATTATAATTTTTTTTTAAATGATCACAATGTATTATTCTAAGGGTTTTTGGCGTTTTACTACTTGGGAACTTTTTGTTTTCTTTTTTAATTAAATGGCAAGTTGCTTCTTACACTTTACATTTTTGTATACTACTTTTCAAATATTAAATTCTCCTTTGAATTTAGTGAAGTGTTGCAAAATGCGTTAAATTATTGACAACTATTGGTATTGACTAAAATACCCTTTTGTATGTGATATTACACGCTCAATCGCCATTCAAAATTTTAGCTTCTTATTTCGAATGAGCTTGTGTACATGTACATGATGACATTTATACTCAAAATTTAAAGTCGTCGTCGACTTGGTAGGCCATCACAAAACTTTTTTAAATTCCAGTATAAATCGTCAAAATACAATTCACTTAAAAGTAGTGCTAGGATTACAAATTTTAACCTCATTTTTTTAGTATTAACTTACGTGACAACGAGTTATCATCTCTTAATTGGTCATTACGATCTTTTAAATTTAATTATTGTGACAATTATTAAAGACTTGTCAATAAAATATTGAGAACTCACATGACATATAGGTTGGTATTTAAAAATTGATATTAAAATTGATGTTCTTAACATTATTAATTTAATAAGAAAAAAGAGTCAAATTCCTTAAATTTTACTAAACAAAAAAATATTTAACATCGATTTATATTATATAAATACCGTATTAAGTAATTTTGGGGTTAAAATGTTGCAGTATGAAGTTTATTTGTTTTTGTTTTTTTTTTTTTGACTATCATTTTACGGTTTGACAAATCCCAAACCAAATCAAACCATTATAATTAGTATTTTGGTGTGGTTTGAACCGAAAAGTTTAGATTGGTGTAGTTTTAAATTACGGTTTGGAATATCAGGCTTAAAAATATGAGAGGTAATAAGAGTTTGAATTAGTTTGTTTTTTTTTTTAATAGAATAAAATTGGATGTTTGGATTCTTACTTTATTATTATTTTTTTTCCAATTATTTGTTAAACGAGATAAGGAAAGCCGAATTAATAACAAGTTAGAGAAATTAGGTAAGTTTGGGAAAAAAAAACCTTTACAATATTTATCTTTTAAATTACTTGTTTCAGAATTTTATGATTTTTTTAGGGTTAAGAACCCGCACTATTAAAAAAACGCATTTTTTCTCTCTAGGTCGTCTATGAGAGGAGTTGTCTCTCCCTCTTGGTGAGAGTTGTGCCGGTGACTATGGAAGAGATGCTAGGACGTATGAGTTCTTTCTCGATCACAGAGGAGGAAGCTACGGTGATTGGTATTCCTGATGATGTTGTAGAGAAGGGTCGTAAGGAGGCGAGATTTGGATTGCTGGGGAAAATCTTATATTCCAAACCTCATAATAAGGGTTCGGTGATGTCTACCATGGTCAAGATGTGGGCTGCTGACGGTGATTTCTCGGCTCAGGCAATCGATCGTGATACTTTTCTTTTTTCTTTTGAGAAGGAGCAAGATAGGGCTAGAGTGTTGGCAATGGAACCCTGGTCATTTAATAAATCGTTGTTTCTTCTGAAAGTTGTCAATGGTGATGAAGTTTTACAGTGGGATAGTTGGAGTTTTAGTGTTTTTGGATTAGAGTTTATAATCTCCCGTATGATGGGATGATCCGGGAGATTGGCGAGAAGATAGGGAATGGGATTGGGAGATTCTTAGATGTGGTTACGGATAAAAATAGACGTTGTTTGGGGATGTATATGCGTTTAAGAGTGCAAATTGATATTTCCAAGCCTCTTCGGAGGGGGGGCAACTGTGCAACTTGGGAGTAATGGTGTTATGGTTTGGACGAGTTTCAAATAAGAAAGGCTGCCAGATTTTTGCTTTGGTTGTGGTCGAATTGGTCATGGGAGATTGGAGTGTTTTGATGCTACGGTTCGGAATGCGAATGCATCTGAACGCTTACTTTACAGTCCGAAGTTAAGGGCGGATACTCGGAGTGAACGATCCCTAGGGACGGGGAAGGCTGATGGAGGATGACGTGACGGCAACAGTAGTCGGAGTGAAGAGTTGGGCAGTCCACAATTTTCCAGGCCGGTTGAAAATCAGTCTTCCAGAACGCGGCGAATCTTCAGGATTCACATGATGGGCAAATCCCAGTTTCTAGGGAGCTGGAGTTGATTCCTAAGGTGAAACGTGATTCGGGGGAGGTGAGCGCGATGAAGCCGGGCACAAACTTTCAAATTCGAGGATGGGTTTGACTAATGACATGCACTTGCCCAGTCAAATGAGTGGCATAACACCCATTAATGAAACGGTGTGTTTTGAGGATAAACCACTTACAGCTGGGTCTAGTGTTAAATTTTCTTCTTCAGTGCCCGAGTTATTATTGTCAAATGCAAGAAGCATGCATGGTACTGTTCACGTAGAGGATAGGCCAACAGATGGATTTATTTTCTCAGCTGGAGTGGCGAAGTTAGTTAAAAGAAGCGCCGCAAATGGAAGAAGGAGGCACGACTTAAAGGTGTTAGTGGTGTAGGTTCCTCCTCATTAATGAAGCCGAAGAATGCAAAGAGAAAAATAGAAATGGATTTGGTTGTTGTGATGCGACTAAACTACAAAGAACTGATGGATCTTTTATGGATGTTGCTGAATTGACGGAGGCTGTGGCTCAGCCCCGCCAAGGCCAATGAGTATTCTTTGTTGGAACATTCGGGGTTTGGGGAATCCCCGAGCGTTTAAAAGGCTTCGGAAACTTATCCGAAGTACTTCCCCAGGTATGGTCTTTCTTTCGGAGACCAGATTGTTTGGGCGGAGAGCGGCTAATCTAAGGAGAATATTACACTTTGATGGTATGTTTTATGTAAATTGTGAGGGCCGAAGTGGTGGTCTTGCGCTGCTTTGGAGGGATACTTGGCAAGTTCATTTTCGTAGCTCCTCGCGTTTGCACATTGATGTTGATGTCATCTCTAACCTTGGTGATAAATGGCAGTTCATGGGATTTTACGGTCCACCGAAAAAAAAAGACTCGTCGTCATGCTTGGGAACTATTGAAGCGTTTGTGTATGAATCCGGCGGTGCCGTGGATTTGTGGTGGTGATTTTAATGAGATTCTAAATCCGTCGGAAGTTGTCGGTGGAGGTGAACGGTCTCTTAATGAGATATTGAAGTTTAGGGAGGCATTGGATTGGTGTGATTTGACAGATATGGGATTTGTTGGACCAAAACTAACATGGGATAATCGTAGATGCGGTGATGCAAATATCCAAGTTCGCCTTGATCGATTTGTTGCTAATACTAGTTGGCAACTTAAATTTCGGAGAGCTAAAGTGGTTGTTCTGGATTTTTGGGGGTCTGATCATAGGGCCATTTTACTTCAACTTGCACCGAACAGGAGACAAAACAATAAAATGAAGTCTAGTGGGTTCCGGTTTGAGCCTTTATGGGTGAAACATGTGGAATGTTCCAGGATTGTTGAGGATTGTTGGAAGAATCTACAGCTTGATGGCTCTCCACGTTGACTTGTTTCTGGATTGACCTCTTGTGCTGGATCTTTAAGGAGATGGGGATCAAGGATATTTGGCAACATCCCTAAAAGAGTGGCCCGACTTCAACAATCGGTGGAGGCACTCCATAAGGGCCTCGCGATAGTGAGTCTATGGTTAGAATTCGAGAGGTAGAAAAGAGTTTGATAAGGTTTTGGGTGGAGGAAGAATATTGGCATCAGAGATCGAGAGTACAGTGGCTTACCAAATTTTTTCATGCTAAGCCTCTCTAGGAAGAAAAAGAGTGAGATTCTTGGTTTGGAAGATAGGGAGGGCCATTGGAGGGAAGATGATAAGGAGATTAAGGATGTGTTTTGTAATTATTTCTTGGAGATTTTTTCCTCTTCAAATCCTCAGGCATCGGATGTTGAGATAGTGCTTAACTGCATTGACAGGAAAATTAATAATATGATGAGTGATTTTCTCATCTCACCTTATTCAGTAGAAGACATTCGGCGGGTGGTTTTTAGTTTGGGGCCGTCTAAGGCTCCGGGTCCTGATGGGTTCCATGCTATTTTCTTCTAGAAGAATTGGTCGGTGTTAGGCCATAAGATTTCTCGTGTTTGTATTGGGATTCTGGAAGGCAAGTACTCGATTCGACCATTCAATAGTACTAATGTTGCTCTCATACCTAAGGTGGCGGCTCCTAGGAAGATGGTGGATTTTCGTCCCATTAGCCTTTGTAATGTAATTTACAAGATTGTTACAAAGGCCCTTGCTTTTCGTTTGAAGACTATTTCACCATCCTTAATTTCAGCCAATTAAAGTGCTTTTGTTCCAGGATGTTTAATCACTGATAATGTTATAGTAGCTTTTGAGCTAATGCACTCTCTTGGTAAAATTTGCTCGGGTAGGAAGGGCTGGATGGCATTGAAGTTGGATATGAGTAAAGCTTATGATCGTATTGAATGGTCGTTTCTTTTCGGTGTTATGCGGAAGATGGGTTTCCCAGATGCGTGGATTAGAGTGGTCACGGATTGTGTTACCACTTCTACTATTTCTTTTATGGTTAATGGAGATCCTTGTGGTCAACTAGCACCTTCCCGTGGTTTGAGGAAGGGGTGTCCACTTTCCCCTATCTCTTTCTTTTATATGCCGAAGGTCTATCGGGTCTTCTTTCGACTGCGGAAAGTGAGTCTTCTATATCTGAGTTCTCCTGTTCGTGTATAGGACCAAAGGTTAGTCACCTTTTTTTCACAGATGACAGTCTCATGTTTTGTCGGCCTTCTCTTGATGAGTGTTTGCAGATTAGAGAGATTTTGGCTATCTATGAAAAGGCTTATGGGCAATTAATTAATATGCAAAAATCTGCTATTACATTTAGCATGAATGTTCGGGTTGAATTGCACACTTCTATCCTTGGTATGTTGGGGCTGGGGCAAACACAATCTCATGATAAATATTTGGGTCTTCCTACGTTGGTGGGCAGGGGTAAAAGAGAAGCATTTAGAACAATTAAAGAGAGAGTTTGGAGTAAAATACAATTATGGCGTGGGAAACTATTTTTGATGGGGGGTTGGGAACTTCTTATTAAAACAATGGCGCAATCAGTACCAACTTATACTATGAGTGTTTTCTGTCTTCCAGTAGCTCTTTGTGATGATCTCCAAGCCATGATGGCTAGGTTCTGGTGGGGTAGTGAAGCCGAGTCGAGGAAACTACACTGGTGGCGTTGGGAGAAATTATGTTGGAGAAAGGAGGAAGGTGGTCTTGGTTTTCGGGATGTTATGGCTTTTAATCAAGCTTTGGTTGCGAAGCAGTCTTGGAGAATTCTACAAAACCCAGATTCTTTGGTTGCTCGAGTCTTAAAAGACAAGTATTTTTCAGGTATCAATTTTCTTGAGGCAAAGGCGAGGAGTGGTGCGTCCTATCTATGGAGGAGTATTTTATGGGGATGAAACATTATTAATCTTGGGCTTCAACATCATATTGGGGATGTGCTTTCGACTCGGGTTTTTGGCGATCCATGGCTTCCGAGACCTTCATCTTTTCGTGTGGTAACTAAGATGCCAATGGGAGGGGAACTTTTGAAGGTTGCTGATTTGATATGGAAGGGAACTGTGTCTGGGATAAGGGTAAGATTGAGAATACTCTTTGGCCGATTGACCAAGAGCTTATTATGGGTATCCCTCTAGGAAATGGTGTTGGCGGTGATAAATAGGCTTTGCATTTTGATTCCAAAGGTCTTTATAAGGTACGTTCTCGGTATAGGGCTATTATGGAGTTTAAGCGTAGTGGGTCTTCTTCCATTGTCAATTCGGATGTTTTATGGTGGAGAAAAATGTGGAGTTTACCAATTCCTCCCAAAGCCCGGTTGTTTATATGGCGTGCTTTCCATAATATTCTTCCTACGATGGTTTCCTTGAGCTATAGAGGTATTGAATGTGATGTTGTTTGCCTTAGATGCAATGATGGTATGGAATCCATTTCCCACGCAATCCTCGATTGCCCGATATTGCAAGCGGTGTGAAAGATTTCTCGGTTTTGGAAGGTCATTGAGAATAGGAGGGCTTTTCTATTTGTAGATTTCTTAAGAATTGTGCAGTCAGAAATTTCTATGGAGGATTTTGCTCTGGTGTGTTGGTTAGCTTGGAAATTATGGAGTGAGAGGAATAAGGTTGTTCATGGTGGAGGGGTTGAAGACCCGCAAGCTGTTTTTGATTTGAGTATTGCCAGTTATGGTGAATGGCAGGCTTTGAATAGGGTTCCGATCCAATCACAAGCTATAGGCTCAGATGTTTGGTTGTCACCTCAACCGGGTTATCTCAAGTTAAATGTTGATGCTTCGGTCTTCCCGGGGTCGGGTCACATTGGTATGGGTGCCGCTATCCGTGATGAGAAGGGGTTTATTTTAGGCACTGTGGCAAAATCAGTAGAGGGACCTTTTTCCCCTTTTTTGGCTGAATGCATAGCTCTTCGTGAAGGTTTGAGATTTGCAAAGGAAATAGAGTGTGTTAACCTTGAGGTGGAAACTGACGCAATCAATGTCATCTCAGCTGTTGTGGATAATCAGGAGCTTTCTTTGGAAGGTCCGATTCTGAAAGATGTTCATCAGTTGTGTGTCCAATTGCGGAGTACAGGTATTCATCATATTTGTCGAAGTGCGAATCATGTTGCTTATCTTTTAGTCAAATTTGGTTTCAATTCTAATTATATTAATGTATGGATCAGTGAGACTCCCAATGTAGTCTCTAATACTGTTTCTATTGATGCTTTTGCTTAATAAAGTGATTCTTATTCAAAAAAAAAAAAAAAAACAAGTTAGAGAAATTAAGGTTAGTTTTTTTTAACTTTGTTATTTCTTGTTGAAAATATAAAATTTTTACAAATATTTATATTATAAACAGATTAAAAGGTTTGGTGGTTTGTACTGCAATTTCAAAATCTCAAACCAAATAAAATAAAAAATTCAGAGGTTTGGATTTAAATCAATCGAGTAACCGACAATTTTAATGGTCTTAAAAAATCTATGGTTTTGATAATACGATTTAGTGTAATTTATACGGTTCACGTGGTTACACTTTTACCCTTGTTAAGAATAATAATATACAATGATATCTTAAATTGCCATATATGTACAATATATCCCGATTAGAAATTTATATTGTGTCAATGTATGTCCATAAGGAATCCATTCTAATAAGAAAAATGCATTAACAATAAGAAAATTTTCATTTTAATTTCTTGACAATTTTTAAGATTTGAGTAAATGTATGCCTAAATCCAAATCTCCAATGGATTTCCTCTATCTGGATCTATATATTTGGCCTTTTTCTGGTTTTATTTTGTTTTATTTTAATGTGTTTTTTTGTTGTTGTTATATTTAATTAAAACCTAAGAAGATCAAAGAACCGAGCTGTTTCAAAGAGTAAAAGGTATATTTCTATCGTAATTTAAATTTACTTTCGTTACAAAATTGTAAACACGTAGTTTTTTTTTTTTTATCGAGAATATGTAATATTTATCTCGTGTTTAGATTGTTGCATCATTGGTTGAATGTAACGATTTGATCGATTATTTACAATAATAAACTAGTTGCATTTCAATCTCCTTATCTATAATGGACTTGTTATGTTCTACTTTCTAGGTTGATTAAATGTAGTCAATATATGGATACCTTTCTGGACTTAACAGCTATAAATAAAAGAGAAAATGGAACTTGTTATAATTTTGGGTAAGTCTGTGGTAGATACCATTATATGGTCTCTACCAATAAAGTCATTTTTTAGGTCGTTGAGATTTAATCGAACGGTTGAACGTTGATAGTGTACCATACTTATCATATACCTTAGCTCACATAATTATTCCCACCCAAAGTCTTCTCCGTCGCCGGCGATCTTCCCGCTGCCGGTGACGGACGTCGGCGACCCACCCCCAACGCCAGTAACTCACCACTGGCCCCCCAGCCCCGGCCGTCGGTCGCTGGTGACTCATTTTCTCTCTCTTCCCTTTCTCTCTCTTCTCTTTTCTTCTCTCTCTCTTCCCCCTTTTTCTCTTCTTCTCTCTCCCGCGGCGACCCACCTCCAGCCCCAGCCCCGGCCGATCGACCACCGGCGACCCCCCTCTCTCTTCTCTTTTCTCTCTCTTCTCCTCTCTCTCGCAGCCCCTGGCCCCCAGCCGGCCCCCCGGTGCACCCCCCACCCCAGGCCCCCCTCCCCCGGCCTCTCCCTACCCCCCCGCCCCCCCCACCGATGACCCACCGACCCCATCTTTCTCTCTCTTTTCCTCTCTTCTCTCTCTCTTCCCTCTTCTCTCTCTTCGCGGGGACGACCCACCCCCGGCCGCCCGACGCCCCCCATCCCACATGACTTTGAGAGAGAGAAAAGAAGAGAGAGAAAGGGATGAGAGAGAAAATGGGTGGTCGCCGGCAGCCGGGGTTGGAGGGCCGGAGGTGGGTAGCCGGCATCCGTCGTAGGTGATGGAGAAAAATTTGGGTGGGAAAGATTATGTGAGCTAAGGTGTATGATTAGTATGGTATGCCATCAATGTTTCAACCATTTGATTAAATCTCAACGGCCTAAAAAAGGGCTTTACCTACAGACTTATCCTATAATTTTGCCATTTTCGATTTATTAATTATTTATTCTTATTTATTACATAGTGAATAGTCCTTTTTACCCCTGTTTGTTTTTATCTCAGTACTTCTCACTCTCTCAAAATTTCTGATACACACACTCTCTCACTTTACTTTGTTTCTCTCTCCTCTCCGATCCCTCGATGGCTCGATCCCTCTCTCCGTTCCCCTATTTCTGTCTTCCCGATGGAGATTGTATTTCTTCGTCACCTCGAAAACTCCATGCGAGTTTTCTCAGTGAGGCGGCGACAATTCACGACCAATCGCAGTCGTGGAGATTGCCGGATCTCCATAGTGGTTGTCCTCGCAACCGGTGCTTCGAATCACGGCGTCCAAGTGGCCAGATCCGGTCCGGTGAGAAAACAAATCGCTCAATCTTCGGCGAGGACTGAGATTGAGGGGTCTGGGGGCGGATCGCGACTGTGGAGCTGAGATCATGATGCCAAGAGGGGGGAGATCACACTGCAAACATTCTCGGACTTTCTCTTTCTCCAGCGTCCGGTTATGATTTTGATCTCGACGATTGAGCGGCAACGGTGATTCTGAGCTTTGATGGTGGTTCCATGCTTCGACGAAAGAGGATTGCGAATAGCGGTGGTGGCTAGGACGAGGCGGATCTACCACCGCCGATCTAGTACTCCACGGCCAAGCTTGGTTCCGGCAAGCCTTCGCCGTCGCCCTCCGTTGACACCTCCAAGAACCAGAGCTACGAGAGGTTGCTGGATCTTGCTCCAAGTGTTGCAGTTGCCGGTTCTCGCTTTCCTCGCAGCTGCTGGATTTCCTCTACCTTGGTAGTCGACGGATCTCGTCCGCTGCAGTCACCGGTTCGCCGACGGAGCTCAGATCTCGCTTTTATCCGAATTCCGAATTCGAAATGCATTCTGGTATAATCCTAATCAAAATATATATAGGTATTTTGGCCGAATCTGAAATTTATTTTGACAAATCCGTAATGTATTTTGGCAGATTCTGAAATGTATTTTGGTAGAATCCGAGCCAAAATACAGAGAAATTTTGGCAAAATCTGAAAGGCAGTCCAGCATAATATAAAATATATTCAGATAGAATTTTAAATAATCTGAAATGTATTTTGACAGAATCTAAAAGGTTTCTCCAGCATCGGAAATGCCTAGCCATATTTGTTGAAAATTAAAAAAAAAAAAAAACAGTCAGTATTCATTTTGAGTTCTAATAGAATCTTTCCGGCGACCAGAGTCGGAGACATCCAGTCATCCGACTATCTTTGTTAAAATCCAAAAAATATGTTTTCTGTTAGAATCCATTTTGGATTCTAATAAAATCTATCCGGTTATCGACATTAACATCGTTGATTGGAGATAGATATATCTGGTTATTTTTGTTGAAACATTAAAAAAAATTTATAGCGATCGATATCGACATCGATGGCCAAAATCAGATACGTTCAGTTATCTTTGTTGAATTATGATAAAAAAATCTGACGACTGGAGACCGACAATTGATCGATGACCAGAGTCAGAGATATATAAAAAATAGTCTGATAAAAAAAAAAAGAAAATAAAGACATAGATGTATTTTTGTTTATTTACTAAATTTTTCATTTAATAATTTAATTAATTGTTATGAAAGTGTAAAATAATCAACCTTATTCTTGTAATGGATAAAATTACAAAGAGGCGCGTTGTCTAAGGCATTCTTGAATAAATCCCTAAATAAAATAGAAAGGATGACGTATAAAGCACACAATCGTGAATAGTTGGGCTTAGCTACACCCATCAAACTAATAAGGGGCACAGTAAAAAAACCCACAATCGTGAATATTTGAGCTTAGCTTACACCCATCAAACTGATAAGGGCGGGTGAAGTCATCAATGATCGAGTGGATGCGAGTCCAATGAACTTTTGTTTTTTTTTTTTTTTTTTTGAATTTTTACTTTTCAAAATTTACATTTATCTTATTTTTTCTCGTTGAAAATTAACTATCCATATATAAGTCTCTAAGTTTCTCTCATGTTTGTTTGTTTGGCAACCCCACAAACTTATAAAAAAGCAAAAAAAAAAAAAAAAAAAAAAAAAATTCTCTCTTTTGTTCAATCCCAGTTGGAGATCAGTCCACCACAAGACCCTCCGCGCCAACAAAACGCCGTCGTCCCATCTCCTCTCACGAAGCATATAGCAATATCATCGTGGGCCAGTGGGCCCATGGGCAGGTGGGCCGGCCTCCGATGTTGCACTTAAATCATCAAAACGACGCCGTCAGAAGAGAAAGCAATCACATCAAAATTCTGTCAGCCGAGTGTCGCTCCTAATTCGCACCCGGAAAGGAAAATATTTAAAAAAAAGGGAAATTTAATTCTCTCTGTATATTATTACTATTTTATTTATTTATTTATTAATTTTGCCGATTTATTTTTCTCCCCCATTTATTTATGTTTCCCTTTCTCACGCTTTCTCCATAAGCTTACTTTTGCTTTGTAACTCTCTCTAACTCTCTCTCTCCAATCGCCTCCTTGGAGAACTCGTCGGAGCTTCTAATTTCGCCGGCGAAAACCGATTCTCCTTCTCCGTTCGGCGGGAGAATCCGATTGAATAGCGCAATCGCCGCCACGAGTTTGGTCTGTACTGCGTTGTTGTTCCTAAAATTATCCAAGATTGTAATTATCACCTGAATTTCGTCAAAAAAATTGTCTTTTTTCGGTGAAAGTTTGTTTCTGGAGAATAGTGAATGGAAGATTTTCTCAGCGATGATGACTACTATGATTCCGGTCGGGAGTCGCTCGACGGTCTCGAGAACGAGGACTGTGGTCCGCAGTGGGTCCCTTCTAAGGGTCCCACTTGTAAGGTGAAATATTTTTTCGCCCTGCTATTATTGTTTGTTATCGAAATTGTGATTTTTGTTTTTGATTCTTTCGAAGCTATTGGAAAAATGGTTTCTTTTTTTTTTTTGGGTAATTGTGGAGTGTTTGGTTTGGTTTTGTGATAATCTGGGGTTTTTTTTTGTTTGTTTTTTGTTGTTGTGTTTGGTACATGAATATTTGGGGGTGTGTAATTGTTTGATGTTGTTCTGAGTTCTAATTTTTATTGTAAATTGATTTTCTTTTTTGGAAAAAGAAATTTAAACAAGAAATTGAAGGTAAAGGCTTTGAAAGGGGTTTTCTTGTTTGGTTCGTGATGGAATTTATGATAATGAAAAATGTATATGGTCTAGGTTGTTATGTAAACTCTTTGAATTTTCTGTCAAATTCTTATCTTGTCTAATGGGTATAAAGATAAAGTGTACAGTTCATGTCATCAGATATACATGTGTGTATATATATATATGTACACACATATATACATAAACATATTTATGAAGAACTTTCATGTGCTTTATATTTCCCTCCCTAGTGTGGTTAAGAATTTGACTCATTTTCTGTAAAGTATAATCCCCTCTCTCTTTTCTTTGTAGGTGATTACAAAAGAATCCCTTCTGGCCGCACAGGTAAAACCAAAGTCCCAATTGCCGTTTTATCTTTTTTTCATGATAGGTGAGATTGAAAAAAGAGAGTTGATTTTGGATGTGTATGTGCAGAGGGGGGATTTGCGTAGAGTAATGGAATTGCTATCTCTAAGAGAGCATCATGCTCGAACATTACTTATTCACCACCGCTGGGATGTGGAGAAGTTGATTGCAGTGTTGGTAGAGAAGGGAAAAGCTTGCCTTTTCATGGAAGCGGGTGTCTCCATAGTTGAGCATCGTGATCTTGATGCACCGCCTCCGACAGTGATGTGTGATATCTGTATAGAGGATGTACCTAGTGGTGAAACCACAAAGATGGAGTGCGGTCATTGTTTTTGCAACAGCTGTAAGTGGTTTTGTTTGAAGGGACTTTGCTTTTATGAGTATTATCTCAACTAGGCTCCCAATTTTTAACGGAATCTAAAAACTAAACTCGTGGTTGAGCTATCATGCCTGTGGTATGCTCCCACATGGTATGGGGTTCAATCCCTCAAGGTCACTTAGTGAATATTTATGAGTTTCATGCTTTTCAAAGATTGTAGTGCTCGGCTCTGTGGGTGCTCCAGTTAAGAACTCAACCCCACTGAGTGGGTTTGGGGGAATTCGGGCCTATCAAAGGAGGGGACAAAAATGCTCTGGCTTTTTTTTATGCGAGTTTAAGATTTTTTCTGTTTATCGTTTTCCTCCATCTTTTCATCTTGTATAGCAATTATGATTAATAGTTTTCATTTTTCATTTCAATATAGGTTGGACCGAGCATTTTATTGTAAAGATCAATGATGGCCAAAGTAAGAGAATAAAGTGCATGGCGCACAAATGCAATGCAATATGTGATGAATCAGTTGTTAGAAATCTGGTTAGCAAAACGAATCCAGATCTAGCAGAGAAGTTTGATCGTTTTCTTCTTGAGTCATATATTGAAGATAATAAAAGGGTTAAATGGTGCCCTAGTACTCCTCATTGTGGAAATGCAATACGCATTGAGGATGATCAGTTTTGCGAGGTAGAATGTTCATGTGGTTCGCAGTTTTGCTTCAGTTGCTCATCAGAAGCACACTCACCTTGCTCATGCTTAATGTGGGAGCTCTGGGTCAAAAAATGCCGAGATGAATCGGAGACAGTTAATTGGATCACTGTTCATACAAAGTCTTGTCCAAAGTGTCACAAACCTGTAGAAAAGAATGGTGGTTGTAACCTTGTGAGCTGTATCTGTGGACAAGCATTTTGGTGAGGGTTCTTCCTTGCCTTACTCTGTTATCTTTACTCTTTGGTACCCTAATTCTATATATGGGTATTTGCCATGCATATTTCTCCTATTCATGCGTCTATTATTCATAACTGAACTATATCTAAACTGTATCAAAGAATATAAGTAAAAAATTTGGTTAACTATAATGCGTAAATATCTGTTTTATGTTTGAGTCATCTTCTCATTATGACATCCATGCTTTGTTCTAATTAGAGTTAGAAGGGAGAGGTTGAAGTTGTCATGTAGTCTACTAGACTTTTTTGCATGTTTCATTGTGCAAGGGTTTAGGACACGTCCACCATTTGGATCGTTTTAGATGTAATTGAGAGTTTGGCTAGAACCTGCTGATCATCTTATTCAAGTAATCTTTTGCTTAGTTTTCAACGTGATGTATCCTTTTGTTTGCTTAACCCGTCAAGATTTCAGGCTCAGCTAGTTTTTGTGTACTTAGAGTCCGTGTATGAAGTATGATATGCTGTTCATAGAAAATCTTCTTTTCCAACAATGTTTATTATATGTGGTTGATATTTGGATATTTGCTTGTCTACACACTTGAGTAGACTGTACTTTCATTTAGTTGCCACATTTGGATTTTCTTCTTATTCATCTCTTTCTCATGTGGTTGAAATTGATATAAACTTTATTTCTTTTTGAGGCAGTTGGCTATGTGGTGGAGCCACTGGGCGAGATCATACTTGGTCAAGTATTGCAGGGCATAGCTGTGGTCGCTACAAGGCAGACCGAGAGAAAAAAGCTGAGAGGGCAAAACGAGATCTTTATCGCTATATGCACTATCACAATCGGTACAAAGCTCATACAGATTCCTTTAAACTTGAAAGTAAATTGAAGGGGACTATACAAGAGAAAGTATCAATTTTGGAAGAGAAGGAATCTAAGCTCAGAGATTTCAGTTGGGTAAATAATGGAGTCAACAGGCTTTTTAGATCAAGGCGGGTTCTTTCATACTCGTACCCATTTGCATTTTATATGTTTGGAGATGAGCTTTTTAAGGATGAAATGACAAATGAAGAAAGGGAAATAAAGCAGAATTTATTCGAGGACCAGCAGCAGCAGCTCGAAGCAAATGTTGAGAAATTATCTAAGTTTTTAGAGGCGCCATTCGATCAGTATGATGTGGATAAGGTTATGGAGACAAGGATGCAAGTGATCAATCTGTCAGGAATCACTGATACCCTCTGTCAGAAGATGTAAGTCTTGCTGTGTAAAAATTTGAGATCCTATATACTGGTTTAAAAATTTATGTGATCATAAATGTACTCTTAAAACTCATGTTTTTCTAAATTGCGTGCAGGTATGAATGCATTGAAAATGATTTATTGGGTCCTTTACAACTAGGTATCCACAATATAGCTCCTTATAGGTCAAAGGGCATTGAGAGGGCATCGGAACTTTCTGCTTGTTGGGGCGATAAAGTCAATAATTCTGGTAAACCTCTGCCTCCACATTGTGGCTCAAGTGGTATTTATTTTTCCCCTTTCTTCTTGGTTTCTCTCTCAATGTATATGCACCAAGTTGTTGACCAAATTTCTCGTATTGCATGATGTGGCAACTTATTTAATGCAAATTTTGTAATTTTTGTTTAACCAATTAGAAACTAGCTAGTGTATTTCCGTGTCACTTGCTATCCAAAGCTGGGTAAACAAGTAGGTACACAGTGCATTACTTTAGGTAAGAGAACAATGATTTCTAGTGATCACGCAGCCAAAATAATACTTTCAAGTGATCTCCAAAGTTATAATGTTAGATGGGCACTAAAGATCTGTATGGATGGAGAAATGATGTATGCTAGAAACGTTTTTATGTGGTCTCCAATTTTTTTCCTCGAGTTGATGTGTGGTTTTTTGGTTTTCTTTTTTCTTTTTTCTTTTTTTTTTTGGGTTATAAATATCATTTTCTTATTGGCGCAATTTCTTTTTTCTTTTTAAATATTTTGTCCTTTTACATCTTGAAGATTATTGAGGTTGACGTTTATCTCTTTAGCTGATCCACTTCTAATGTTAGGAGGAACAACGGAATCTGATCAACCTTCTGGCTCTGGAAGTTCTGATGAGACTGGATATCCTCCTCGGAAGCGTGCTAGGACAAATGTTCCTGGGGGTGGCCGTTTTGACTTAAATTTACCAGCAGACGTTGTTGACAGAAACTGAACTCTGAAGATAGCAGGCTTCAAACCGACACAGGTGTACAGTCTCTTTAATTAAAGAAAGTATCCCTTTTATTATGGTGGTATATCATCAATTGTGGATCAAAATAACGAGTGCTTTACATTTCCGCACTCGTATTTTTCCACCATCTTTATCTCTTTTGTGAAAATAGCTTTGTGAGACGTCCTGAGGTTACTTATTTCTAGAACTCTTGTTATCGTTTTAGTTTGTACATACTACATAGTTCTTGGTTTGGGCTATAGGGGCATTAAATATGTGAAGTTTACCTGAAATTTAGTAACCTTTACTAATATTTTGAGATATATCCATTATTTGGAGGCTAGAAGTAAATTTGACTCTTCCCAAGGCTGTTCTCTGCCGGGCTTGATGCTCTATTTTCCTGTTTTTATTATTCAGTGCCAAACATTAAACCGATTTGTTTGTGAAATATAACTTGGAAACACGTCTCTTGTGAGATTTTGTTGCCTTGTACTACTTCAAGTACCTTCTGCTGTCTAGATTTACTTGCTTTTAGAGTTATTGATCTCGATGCTGTTTTGGTGTTTAATAACACGAATATAGCTTATTTAAACGTTTTGTGAAGAGTATATTTCTCGTCTTATGGATTTCAGATCTGGTCCAGAGTCTTTTGCCCCTACAATTATGAGCTTATGGATATGGTGACCATGTGTGTCAAACTTTAAAGATCAAATCCTTTGAGAACATAGATACCATGTCCTGTCTCCTTCTTTCTCTTCTTTTCTTTTCTTGTCTTTTTCTTTTCTTTCTTTTTGGTTGAAAGTTACATGGAACTGTGTTCACTCATGTTCATATTGCTTGCCCTCATTTAGATCTCCAGTTTAAACCCACTGTACAAAGTTTTACTATAGTTCTTATCTCATAGAAATTTAACATTTTTAGTTTGAAAAGTGGGTTTAAACGGAGATCCAAACAGAACATTAGTAGTGTCAACAAGCGTTTTCTTGCTTATTTAGTATATCTGGAGTAGAAATTCATGATGGGTGTTCCAACTTGTATGAACATGGGTGAAATCATCTCCATTGCCATTCGTTATCCCCATATTTTCAAGTGAAAGTGCATATAATGTCGGTCAGGAGTGGCTCTTTATTTCTTTTTGGTGTGTGGATCTTTGGAATAAGCATGTCTAAAGGAACTTAGATTGCTGTAACGAATTTCCCGTTTCATTGGTCGTCTTCTCAATAGTGTTATGTCATATCATCTAAACTTAAAATTTAGCAACATAAAAAGTGCTAAATATTAAAAATTTTTGAATAAATTGATAAATTATTCATATTATTGAGGGAACAGTTATTGAGACAGAAACATACGAGCAGATTTGGACTCACGTCTAAAGATGTTCAAACGTAGTTAATTGCATGAGAATTTCATGTTTAATACAAGTAGATGGTGGTAAACGGGAAATGATGGTGGTAAAGATGGTGGTAAAGATGCAAGTGAGACTCCTCGCGGCAAACAACAGAATGCCTATTCCTTTTCTGGCTGAATAAATGGAAGATCGTTGCTACTATTCTTTTCTCTATCCCCTTTTTAAGAAAATTTATAGCTCAATAATGGACTGGAAGGGACTTGACTCTTATGGTCTAAGGATGAGTCAGTTTTAACTATCATGAGCATCATGAGTCCAGTGACGTACAAACCATTAGCTTAAAAAAAAAGAAAAAAAAAAGAAAAAAAAGAAGAAGCTATAGTTATAAAACTTTGTGCTTGAGAAAGAGGAAGAAAGTCATCCTCACCGCTAAACCAACAATCAAGCTAACGTTGTGAGAGTAGTGATTCATGGAATTTCCCAATTTCAACACAATGGGTTATTCCATGTAAGAAGTGTACAAGCAGAGTACAGGAAGGCCAAGTCAAGAGATTTTTGTAACAACATGACATTAGGGATGACAATGTTCTTAGTGGGGATGGTGTCTTGTGAGGATCCACCTTGAATGAGACGGAGATGGGGGATAAAGTTTGGGATCAGGATGGGTATAAAATCTTATCCTTGAAGATTAGTGGGGCGGGGACGGGGAAAGCAATCCCTGCCCGATCCCACCCCGACATACATATGTACGTGATTTCATCTATTTATAAATATATAATATACTATAAAAGTTATTTTATAAAAATTGTGTGCATCTATGAAATGAAAATTGAAGTTATGACGAATAGACAAATATGGAGAATTTTATGTTTATTTTTA
This sequence comes from Ficus hispida, assembly GCA_025413025.1. Lineage (NCBI taxonomy): Eukaryota > Viridiplantae > Streptophyta > Magnoliopsida > Rosales > Moraceae > Ficus > Ficus hispida. The sequence goes on along the minus strand of CM046370.1, from coordinate 11,546,938 downwards.
TTTTATGGTTTCAAGCTTTTTTTTATATTAAATGTTCTATAAATGTTTAGTTTTCAGAGTTTGTAATGTTTTGATGATATCTTTAATGACGTTATGGTTAAGATTTCATTTGTATATGTTTAAAATGTGGTTTGTTTATGAACTATTTTGTTTTGAATTAAATTTATAATATATTTTATTTTATTGTTTGTTTTACTTAATTATATTTTTAAATATATATTTATAATATATAGAGAACGGAGCAGGTATAGGAATCCGACGGGTCATCCTTATCCCAGATCCCGTTTTTATTTAAGTGAGGATGAGGATGGGTATGATTTTGGGGGTGGGGATGGGACGGGAAAGCATTTTCTAGTGTCCTATTCCGTCCCGTCCCGTTGCCATCGCTAGATGATCAAATTATTGATTGGGAGTGCTTCTGCCAAAAATAGATTGAACTAAAGTGCATTATATATATATGTATATGATATATTTATATGTATATGTGTTGTCTCTAAATAATAGGCCAGCTTAGAAAAAGAAGAGCCCTAGCTCAGAAGTGGGGGTGGAGGGGTGGAAAGAAGTCTTTTTTGGCTCGTATCATTGGCATTGACTGACCTTCTCTGTAATCCCTTTGGAAACTTCAACTTTTTTTTTTTTTTTTTTTTTTGTGGGGGGGGGGGGGGGGGCGCAAGAACTTTCATGTGGTTCCTCTTCTAGGTTTTGGTGCCTTTTAAAAGAGCTTCTCTCTTTTTAGTTTTTTCTGATCTCGTCACTAGTCAGAAATTTCTTTTTATATCTCCATGTAAAAGATTCTGTTTCGCTCCTTAAGAGAAGCTTTTTATTGGCTTCGGTCTTCTCAAATAACTACTTCTTTATTTACTTTTTTTTTAACCTCTTAGGTAACATTATTATATATATTATAAGATAATTTGTGCTAATTATTTTGTGACGGACTGGTTCTACATTGAAATATACGTAAATAAAAAAGAAATAAATAATATTTTTTTCATACATAATTGAAATAAACAGTAGGTTTTAAAAATATTTAAAATAAATAACAATAAAAAATAAAATTATCAGACAAATGATTGTAATTATATATTATTTATTTCGTACATTTACTATTTATATACCTTGTAAATATGTAATTTTCTTTGAATATTTTAAAACATTGTTTTACTTTAATTATTTTCATCTACAATTTCTGAAAAGTGTAATATGATATTCATTTCATGTGACAAAGATATTTTTATGTGTTGCATGTAAAACCGATACGATCTTAAGTGTTTTCCTCACTACATAACCCAGCAGAATTTAAAATAATAATAGTTATAATCTATCTACACAATATTCTAAGTCTCATCTAGTTCTGTGCCTTGAAGTTTCTTTTTTTTTTTTCCTTCTACATATTTGTATAGTACCTAGGCAGTTGTTTGACACTTTGACCTTCAAATAATTTTTTCTATAAAATCACAGAAAATTGTGCTGTCTTTCTCCAAAATAATATTAAGTTGACAATGATAGAGACAAAAGCATCTTTCTAAACGTTACCTTTTTATTGCAGTTAGGCCTTGCACTAATTCTAATGGCGTTGGGTTCAGTAGAAATTTTTGTTTGCCACACTAATTATTAAAACAACATAATTAATAATTAATGAAACAAACCTCGAAGTTTTTAGTTTAATTAAATAATCCAAGTATGTCTGTCAGCTTCTTTGGATAAAGTGTTTCTCAACGTGCTCGAGATTTGGAAATGTTTTTTTTTTTTTTTTAAATAATTTTGTTTCCCCATTTTATCGATTTTGCATGGGTATCGAAATGTGAAGATTTTTCACATTATTGTGACTTCTAATTTGTTTGGATCTTAATTTGTTCATTAAATTAATTTTGGAGTGTGTTGTTCAAGTTGACCATTTAATTCCATGACAAATTAGAAACTTCTTGAAATATTACATGTTTGTGTCGTTTGCATTTCTCTTACATTTGAACTCGTGTCTGTTATTTTAATGTTATGGTCATATAAATCTTGCACATGGGTCAAGATTTAGTGGTGAAGCTTTATTTAGATCAAATGAAAGCATAAATAAGACCAGAGGGATAATTTTAATAAAAACATTATCATTAAACAAATTTGTCTCAAAAGCTTTATTAGCTTCTTTGTTAGTCCACTATTAACCGCTACGGAGTCAACATATTGATTCAGTAAAGCGTATACTAAAGTATAAGATTTTTAGATAATCGAGTTTTAGTGGGAACGAAATAAAAAAATATAAAAATTTAAAGATAGATAGAATAAAAACTTTAAAAATGATTTATCACATTTAATTTCTAACTTAAAAATCTTCAAACTAACAAAATGGTTTTTCAAACATAGAAAAACTTAGATGATGCGGCCAGTCTTGAAAAACAGAGACGTACTTTTGGGATACGAGATTGTATTTTATCTATCTAAACTTTGCTTGCTTCAGAGAATTTTCTGTTATCTTATGATGTAATTACATAGAAAATTACCGCTAAACTATGGGGGTGTTTGGTGAATGAGTTGAGTTTGAGTTGAGTTGAGATTTTTAAGTTTGAATAGTAACTTTTGTTGATTTTTTCAGAAAAATCAAAAAACTTTTTCAGAAAAGATAAAAAACATGATGAAAAAAGTACAATTTAGTTTAAATTGAGTATAAATGCCAAACAAGCTCATACTTCTTACGAAAGTTATATCAATACTTTCTACTAAACATGGAGATAACAAATAACAAGGATTTCATTAGTAGTACAAGACATTGATACATCAATTAATCTATAATAGGGCGTCACAAAAATACAAGTTGATGTTGGAGATACAATGTTGTAAGTTCCACACCCTTGGTTTTACCAAAATGTTATAAATGTACGAGAACTGTCTTGGTGATGGAATTATCATGAATTGGTCTCAATTTTTAATATTTCTTTATTAGTAGCATTTCTTCATCTTACCCTTGACATATTCCTTCCATAAAAATCTCTGGAACAAAGTACGTTTTCCAAACAATTTGTTGGTTTCGATTCTCCATCTAGGAAAAAATAAATTAATTAAAAAAACAAAGAAAACAAAAAACAAATAATGCTTTAAAGCTAGACTGGTTCCAAGATCACCGAGGAAAGTTAGAAACTTGACAATGACCTAATAAGAGTTAAGTCCTTGAATGTAGATCCAAATTCAAAGGTTTTCAACCAACTTGTTAAGATTAGATATTAAAATGGGACAAACTCAAAATTGTAATTGTAGAAGATCTATCACCGAAATATATATATATATATATATATATATTGTCTTAAAACTGATACCTGATAGTACCGATAATGTGAACTTCAGTTATTATGAATATAATCTTTAGGTACCAGATATATATATGGTACCTAATGGTATCCGACAATGTAAACTTCAGTTATTGTAAATGTAAACTTCAGTTATTAGAAATATAAATTAATGTAAAGATAATGTAAAATAAGGGGAATTCTCATTCACTTTAGCTACATTTCCTTCTATTGGAATTTACATTCTTAATAACTGAAATTCACATTCACAGAAACTGAAATTCACATTGCCGAATACTATCAGGTATCAGATTTAATATCTTGTGTGTGTATAACATAACCAACATGTATGACAGTATGCAAATGAAGCCATGAATGTGCAAATCATACAGAAATTTACGATACATACAAAGAGAATTCTACTGCGTATGGGTATTGAAAAAATACTCATCGACAGTGTTTATTTTACTTGTTTGATCTTATGTCTTAGTTCAGGGACTTCCGTTTAGCATCGGACAAAATTTTCTCCCATAGATTATAAGGTTCTATTAAACCCTATATCAAAAGTTACCAGTATTGTATACTATTTTTTGAAATAATTAAACAAAAAATCCATTTAGAGTCCTGTTTTAAAATGCGTCAATTTTTTATAATATTATGTATATGTCTATTTTTTAAGAAATAAGTATTTATGTATTTATTTTGTCCTTTTACTACAATTGACATCATTTAATTTTACACAGATTCTTTATTTTCCTTTTTTGTTTTTTTGACTTTAATGATGAATTATTTTGTTGATAAATGTGAATCACCTTTAATAAGCCCAAATTAGATATAGACATCAAAATAATTATAATAAATATAAAATATTTACTATAAAGATAATGATTCATATCAAATAATACAATACAAATATTAACGATAAAGATTAATGAAATTAGAATATGCACACTTTTTTTTTTATAAAAAAAACTAATGAATTACTTACAAAAAAACCTATTTATATTTATATAATCTATTACAAATCATATATAGTTGTTATTTATGCATCAATCAAATAATTGAAGAATAACATAACAAATAGAATCAAATTCTTTATGAAAAACCCTATTATTTATATAAATTAATATAGATGAAATCGAACATATCTTTTATGATGAAGATTGATTCATTATACAAAAGATTTTTTTAAGATGTTCCTCTTTTTTTTTTTTTTAAATTTATTTAGCTCATTCTCATTAATGTGAAAACTGATTTTGAGAAAACAAAAAAAAATTTTTTTGGTTCATATGAAGATTCATAGATTCTTTACAATTAACAAGTAAACATCTTAGATTCCATTTTTTTTGTTTCTTTTTTTTTTTTTGTAATTTCTTTATTTGTTATTATCTATTTTTTATGAAGGGTAATATTATCTTTATAATTATTCTTTTAGAAATTTACATAATTAAAAGAAAAAATAAACACATTTCAAATCAACACCTCCAATTTGGACATCTATGTAAATAACCCTTTTCGTTTTGATATGATTTGCAGTTATTGGGAGTACTTGTCATAAAACGACCTTATATACTATTGTTCATATACATGTTCAGCATTTCTATGATACACACATGACAAACCAAAGTGAATCAGATCTAACATCCAACAAGGTTAATTTGTTAAATAGAGTGATCCAATACATTTATATATCTATTATTGTTGTTGTATTTTTACGATGTTAGATTGACGTTTATTTTTTAACTTTAACAACATTACCCACAAGGAGTAGTTATCAAAAGGAAAGACCTTACATTATGTATACTATCGTTCATACATTTTCAGCGTTTTGTATGGCACACACGTGACAAACCCACGTGAACCGTTTGATCCTTCTTTAAACGGCCTCCTTTGATCATGATCTGCATGTCCATATTTAAACGTGATTCACTGAGATACTGTACATGTTCCCAGCTCTATAAGATTATATATATATATATATATATATATATTACTTGGTCTGTGACAAGCCCTTTCCATAAAAGGCAAGAAGCTTTTGGCAGCTCGTCATGACTCTCACTCACTGATCAATGCACAAATTCGTTGTATCCAAACTTCACCCAAAGGCAAAGCCAACCCAAAAACCAGTCATTTCATGTCAAATTCAATCACAATTCACACACTTGTGTGTATATGTGTGTGTGTGTGTGTATATATATATTCTTAACGACTTTGACTCTCTCAACTTTCAGCCCTTTTGAGGTATATTTTACATATGCTTTTGTTTTTTCTTTAAGTGGCTACCCCTTTTTGCACTTGAGGGCCAGCCACACATATTCTATATAGCTAGTCGTGCCTTCTGCTGTACACCTCATTTTGTATGCAAGTTGCAACACAGCTTAGATTTCAAAATATTTTGTAGGCTAATCATATAAAGTATATACACCTCAACAAACCCCCATATATATATATTATTATATATTATCTTGTATCCGATGAGCAGATACATTCAATATTTTTAATTTTTTTTAATCTAAAAACTTATAACAACTAGTAATTGGTTTATATGTAACTTTCTTTTAGAATCTTGTAATTTAAATATTACCGAAAAGGACAAGTATTATTGAAAATGATAAATTATAGTCATTGTTACAATATCACATAAAAATTTACAAATGTCGTTTATAAAAATATCGGATAACAGGTCATCTAATTAAGAAGAGATATATGCGTGTTTTGTTGAACTTATTTCACCAAGAAAGTTTTTTAGTGGGAAATATATATCCCTCTCTCTTATTTATTGTTAATCCCAACCCTAATAACAATGAGGTTTGATTAATCTAGCTAGGTCCTTGTGTTGAATTAAAAACTGACTTTTTAATGAAGTCGACCAACTTATATTTTTAAGTAAAAAATGTTAGTTATCAATCATCACCATGACCTTTTAAAGCAATTAGAGATTGACATATAAAATTATGTGGAATTTAATATCGTAATCTGTGAATCACAAGATTAAATCCAAAATCAGTTAATAAGCTATGGTGGCGATCTATCACTAAAATCAAGTTGACATGAGCATCCAAGATGTTTTCAGTGAGTAACATAAGAATATATATGATCTCTTCCTAATTGAAATATAGTTGTAAAATGCTTGAATAAAATCATGCTTAAGCGCTTAAATTGGGCACCTTAAGAACACTGTTTGAGCAACGACTACTCTACACCGCAACACTGTTTTTTGTCCGTTTGTTCTCTCTCTCTCTCTCTATATATATATATAATATATTTAATGGGGATGGGACTTCTACTTTTACACCTGATCTTCAATCAAAAGCCACACGAGCTGATTTACTTCTTTTAATGCAAAAAAAACACAAGCAAAGCCCACCATTGCCAAAAGCTTCAAACGTGATATAGCTTTCTAAGACAATCGACTGGTCAAAAAAACCAGTTATCTTTTTCGTTAAGCACTATAGGGAGCTTTTCACAACTACCCTCTATCGATATTGCATGTTTCTGAACGGTATTGATCAGAATCATATCAAAATGAAAAAATTTACGAAACAGATAGAATTTTAATAAAAAAAAAGGTGTGATATAAAGTGTCCTTTAATATCAGCGTGGACGTGCAAATCAGCATGTTTTATATCCTTAGTACTATCATTCTTAGTTGCATTACATCACACGCATTCCAAAAAAAAATGATAATAACAAATTAAAAAAAGAAAAAAAAGGGGGTTTCTGGGTTTGAATTAGAATGGTGTTTCGGCTTTTGGATCATCACAAAGAAAAATTTGGTGCAACTTTTTCAAAAAAAGCCCTTCTGTTGTGACTAGTCTCACTCTGTCTGAGTAGGTTCTTCTGTTTGGTTATAAGCAGCGTTAATTTGTATTCTGTTTGCAATTAATGTATTTTTTGGCTTTATCTTTCATGTTGGCCTTCTCTCTCTCTCTCTAAAACCACTTGTCAATATCCGATGTTGGTATATGCTTTTGCATTTAATGCTGTTTCAGTGAATATTTTCCTTTTTTTATTCAGCTCTGGACCTTGAGCCAGTTTTTTTGTTTTTTTTTCCCCCTTCAAAAAATAAGTATTATTAATTATTATGCATGAAATAAAGTGGCGGGGTTCTAGTTTGAAGCCTTTCAAGTTCATGGAAATATCAGTCTCCAAGGGGTAATTTCTCTTTCTTTTTCTGAATATTGATGTTATGACATAAACATGTATATATGTGTACACACACACACACACACACAGCAGTTTCTAAAGCTTTTGTTTGTGTTTTGTTTTGAGTGACAGTGATTCAGTTGAAAGAAAACAGAAAAGAGATAAATTAAAGACCATCCTTGAAGCTCCTTACTGGCTTAAAATGGTTGAAAACCTTATTTAATTTAATTTTTTATGTTTGGTTTACAATCCAGTGCTAGACCACTATTGCTCACAAAGTGTTCTGGTTTTGCTTTCATAGAAGGAAATTCTAGGTACTAAATTAGGCTCTGCTGAAGCGCGGAAAAGGCGAACCGAAACGACCGATGCTCAGAATTCCTTGAATCAGGAGGTATGGAGATTTCTAGTTTCTAAGCATATGAAGATGTTTGGATCTTTGATTTCTAATTAAAATGCTTGTGATAAGTCGTGCAAGTATTATACAGATTTCGAATTTATTCGATATTTTACTTTTGATTTCTTTTGATCTGCATCTCTCTCAATGTCTTGAAACTTTTATATGTTCTGCAGATTCTGAAGCTTCAAAGACAATTACAAGACCAATTCCTGGTCCGTCACGCGTTGGAAAGCGCGCTATGTTATCAGCCATTGTCACATGAAGCAGCCATTGATGACTCAATACCAAAGGTAACTATCTTAGATATTATTTCCTATCTTGTTCTCTGATATTTTTATGTTATTTTCAATGCTTTAAATCTAATGTTGATTTTGCTAATAATTGTTTTTACACTCCTTCAATTTGGCTTCAGCCCACCAAGGAACTAATAAAGGAAATCACGGTGTTAGAGCTGGAAATCCTGTATTTGGAACGGTATCTTCTCTCTTTGTACCGGAAAACGTTTGATCAACAAGTGTCATCAGCATCAACAACAGATGGAAGACTTGATTCGGCTTCAGTTACGCAGAAAGGAGAGTCCTTCGAAGTTTCTGGACAAGCCGATCTCATGCCGCACAAAGAGAATTCAGTTTTCCACCACTCAAGTAATGTTATGCCGCCTCGGAATTCACTTAGCAGCCTGCAGGACTGTGATGACATGTGTGAACCGGAGAAACTTCTAGACTCGAGTATTCATCGCAGTCACTCATCTCTGTCTCAGCGTTCGTTCTGTTCCTTTAGAACTTCGCCGAGGAAGTTTCTAAACAAGGCTGTAGATTCTTACCACTCTTTGCCTTTGTCAATGCTAGAGGTAACATGAAACAAGAAATTAAGTTACAGAGCAATACTATTCTTTTTGGAATATACCGTGCAGCCGAATCTCAACTACTAGATGATGATGGAAAGAAACGATCTCAGCTGTTGTGAAAAATTTTCTGCCATAATCCAACAACTGAGATTAGACTGCACGGTACATTCCAAAAATGTGGGATGTATTGCAGCTTCGTACTATAATTTGTGTTTGTGAAAGTAATACTCAATTTGTTCTTCAGCAAGCTGAAACTCCGACACCGAATGCATGTCTGGCCGAGCATTTAGGCACTAGTTTGGCTGACCATGTTCCCGAGACACCGAATGGACTATCTGAAGAGATGATCAGGTGTATCTCAGCCATCTACTGCGAACTTGCAGACCCGCCATTGATCAATCAAGATGACCCTTCCTCGCCGGTTGCATTCTCATCTTCGATTTACGAGGCTTCTTCACACAGCCAGAGTGAAAAGTGGAGTTCAAAAAACCGAAAAATCCCCTTTTTCAATTCACACCTTGACAATCCTTTTCACTTGGAAGGGTCAGAAGCACTCGGTAGACCTTACTTCCGAATGATAAATGTTCAATGGATATGTCGGGACTCGGAGAAATTAAAAGAGATTGATAGCATGCTACAAAGATTTAGGTAAGCATTCTCATTACGCCAAAAGCTTAATTCCTCAGCATCTCTCGAAATGCTTCCATTAAACGCTAGATGAAAGCTATCTTGAAAGATTTTTGTTTACTAGTTACACGGTTATTCCTTGCTTTTCTTCATGTCTTCGCACGAATAATATCTTTGCAGGTCAGTTGTCTATCAGCTGGAAGACGTCGATCTCCGAAAGATGAAGCACGAGGAGAAGTTAGCGTTTTGGATCAATGTTCACAATGCGCTAGTAATGCATGTAATATTCTAAAGGCTAAGAATCAATGAATTTATAATTTTCTTGTGGAGCATGTGAATAACAGGTTAACTATTTTTTTTTTGAAACCATGTTACCAGGCGTTTTTGGTTTACGGGATTCCACAAAACAATCTAAAAAGAGTTTCTTTAGTACTCAAGGTAAATTCTCCGTCTTCAACAAAAGTTCAAAGAAGAAAATAGTGTATGTGAATTCTGATTCTCATTAGAAGCTTGTGTGATTCAGGCTGCGTACAACGTGGGAGGCCACACCATAAGCGTCGACATGATACAGAGCTCGATTCTAGGATGCCGATTGCCTCGTCCAGGACAAGTACATTTTGTCATTTCCAAAATCCTAGATCAAAACACGACTTTTTTTTTTTGTCCTTTTTTTTTTTTTTTTTTTTTTGGTTGCATACGTTTTCACATGTAACAGGAATATGTCAAATATGTATTGATCTTTTTTTTATGTCCAGTGGTTGAGGCTGCTGTTTTCTTCGAAAACAAAGTTCAAGGTTGGAGATGCAAGAAAAGCTTTCGGCATTCACCATCCCGAACCCCTTTTACATTTTGCACTCTGCTCTGGAAGCCAGTCCGATCCTGCGGTACACTTACTGCCCTTTTACATCTTAGTAATATTAATTCTTTGTTTTGTTTGTAAATACCAAGTTCAATGTGTGTAGATGAACCAACCTATTTGAATCCCCATATTCACCTTTTTCGTAGCTTTTGATTAGGCACTTCATATCTTAATCTCTCTCAAATCACAATATTTGTTTAGGTCCGTGTTTACACCCCGAAAAGAGTGTTCGAGGAGCTAGAGACGGCGAAGGAAGAATACATTCAGTCGAACTTCATCGTGCACAAAGAACAGAAAATACTTCTCCCAAAGATCGTGGAGTCTTTTGCAAAGGATTCAGGCTTGTCCCCGGCTGATTTAGTAGAGACGGTCGAACTTTTTATGCCCGCCGACTCGCGAAGGAAGAGCACGCACCACTGCCAACACAAGAAGATCTGGAAGGCCATTGAGTGGACTCCTCACAACTTCACTTTCCATTATCTGCTCTCAAAAGAAGTAGCTTGGTGATCTCTACAAGAAACTTTTGCTGTTCAATTTCAGCGGGCTTTCTTTTGTGGCAAAAGGATGATCAAACTGGCTCAAATAATGTTGACTTTTGACTTGTGAAATAGGCTTGAGCTGGTTTGATCACACTTGTCTTGATTGATGGCATGATTCTGATTCGGCTGTTACTCATAGACAACTCATAAGAGCAAGAGATTGGTTTTGTGGGAAGAGGTAAAAAAGTGAGGATCGGTGATGTGTTCACGCCAGTCTGTTCATGTTTGATATATGCATTTTGTGTAATGTTATCTAATATTATTATTATTTTTGGCTAAATATCTAATATTTGTTAAATTTTTATGGTTTTGCAATGTTAATAGTACTAGTGGCCATTGGAGATGTGCTAAATGTGTTCTCTCCTAATGTTTTGCTTCCTCGTATATCAACATGTATAAATAGGGATAATAGTTTCAAAATATGTTAATTCAAGTTTTTTTTGTTTCTATTTAAAATATTTAGGGATGAGACAATCAAACTCTATATTAAAATCTTATCAGATAGAACTCAATCGTATTAAATTTGAATTAAAAGACAAACATACATCTATTTATATAATCACTTACCATCTTCTTTAAAAATAAAAATAAAAATTGTCATTAAGAATCAATGATAGAAGTTTTTTCTTTTTTTGGGTTTTAATTAAATGGTTGATGATCATTAAAGTGGTAAATCAGATTCGGATGTTGACCAGTAAATCTCTATCAACTTTGCCGGCAATGAGAGAGGAAATCAAGCGGCGGCAGCAGATAAAGAGAGAGTAAGAGAAAAGGGTGGAAGAAAAAAACAATACACGTTTCTCTCGTAGGTGCCCTTTTTATTTTCATTTTAGATTGAGCATTTGATAACCACATTTCAAGCTAAAAGTTTATTTTCATTTTAGAAAGTAAAAAAAAAAAAAAGGGGGGGGGGGGGGGGGCTCTTTTCTGAAATTACCCTCTCTCCCCATTTTAACATTTTTATTTACATTTCAAATATATTTTGTAAAGTAACATTTTTTAATTCAAAAGTTTCTCTATCTTTTACTTCTAGTTTTAAAATGTCACACATTTTTCGTTTAATCTTCGATTAAGACGGTACTTTGTGTCCACAATAAAGGGAGGAACACATCCTCATCCATATACTTTATTAAAATATGTTATGGATACTAAGGTTTTATAAGAGATTTGTTAAAAAGTCATTTTTTCAAATGACTGTTATTAATATCTATCCAAATACCATTTAAAAAACATTTCATTTCAGAATGACAATCTAGTCGTACATTTAAAAGCTATTCTAAAACCAAATAAAAAAAACTTTTCAACTCAAAATCAATATACGAAATAAAATAAAAGAAAACCTATAAAACAAACAAACCCTAAATTTTTGTTTATTAAAATGTTGTTTTTTATAGTAGTTAGTTAATTATTTACCAATAGGGTGTTTTATTGACACACCTCTTTTGACTCTCCACATTCTGTATTAATTAAATTCTTTAATTATAAAGAAAAACACTCAAACAAAGTGGCATAAAAAGGACAACAATAATACACTTAATTACATATATAAAAGTCTATCATAAAACAGGAAACTCAATTATATTCTTTTTTTTTTTTTCCTGTTCTTGTCACACACATCTATTTCAAATTCCTAACTAAAGAACTTATAAATATTACTACTTTGAAACCTATAGCAAAAATTCTAATTTTTACTCTAATTTTTATTCTTTAATGAGTAGTTCAAAAAAATTCGAGGTATGCTAAATGTTGCCCTTTTCTTTTCTGTTTTTTTTCGTTGTATACTTTTTATGTTGCGGTTGATTTTTATTTTCTTTGTTTGTTTGTGTGTGTGTGTATTTCTTTTCTGTATTGTTCGTTGGCCCTTTTTTGATTCTATGCCGTTGTTTGTCGGCTTTTTTTTTTTTTTTTTTTTTTTTTTTTTTTTTTCTGATTCTATATGTATCGTTGTTCTTTCATTAACAATGTATGTATATAAAAATATATGAATATGTTATATGTTCTTTAAAAAAAAACAATGTTATATTTTGTGTGTTTTTTTTTCTTTTCCTTGCAAAATGGTTATTTTAATCAATTATATATATATATATATATAAATATGTTATGTTGTTGTTATTGTTGTTTTTTTGTAACTTTTTTTTTTCTTGTAAAATTTTTAATTTAACCTACAATAAAACATCAAAATAAAAAAATAAAAAAAAGTAAGTGTGAAAAAAAAATTAAAAGTGGTAGAGTAACTTTTATTTTATAATAATTAAGAGTAATTTCAGAAATGAAAGAGGTGTACATTAAGTAAATTTAATCATGTTAAATTTTAGAGTGAGTGTGTTTACCAGAGGCAATGTATAAATAGAACCACACTTATCAATATTGATAAATAAATTGTTGATTGATATTGACTAATTAATTACTAATTTAAATAATCAATCATCAATTAATCACTTTAAAAAGTAATTGGCCAATGAAAAGGGGTCATTTCTGGCAAAATAGGGGGAAAAAATCCGGACATTAGGGGCATGTTTATTTTGTATAAAAGAGAAAGGGAAAGTGAGTAATTATTACTTTTTTTCACTTAATTATATATTTACTTATAAAATAAGAAATGAGATTTTAATGAACACTGCATAATATAAGGAATGAAAAAGGAAAATATCAATCTTTACATATTCTTTGGTATTGATTTCTTATTAAATGAAATACATATCAAATTTACTGATATACTCTTAATAAGTTTTCTTGTACTTATATATTTTTTATTATATTAATAGGATATTTTAGTAATTATATTAATAATATTAACATTATTAAGATTAATAAATACTACAAATAAAATGAAATTGTTTCCCTTTATATCATCCAATAACAAGTAAATACTAAAAAGGTACATTAACAAATGGAATGAAATTACATTAATTTAAGATTAGTAAACACTATAAATATAATAAAATTGTTTTTCTTTATATTATCCAATAGACAAATAAATATTAAAAAAGTCAATGCTCCCAATTTCTATTTTATTACTTTATTTTTCAATCTCATTATTTTTTTTCATTATAATATTTTACTGTTCATAAAGCACGCCCAAGTACAACCTTAAAAATATTAACTTCCTATAAATAGAATTTCCAAAATCAGTACTTTCCTCATTAGAATTTGCTTTTTAAATTTTTATTTTTGACGGTGTTGTAAAAAGAGAGTGCTTTTTGTTAGCTTTCTTCTTTGTGGTTTTGACGGTGACTTCATAAGAAAGTTTAGAGGTTAGAGAGAGAAACAAAATAGGAGAGAAAGATGGAGAAAAAAGATTGCTTAAGCAGCAATCCAGAATCAGCAGTAGTGTCGTCTACACCTTTCATGCCCAAAACTCCTTGCAGGTTTTACTTCTTTTAATCAAACCCCTCATTGAGTCTGTGATAAAGATTGAGCATCTTTACCGATAAAGTCCTTTTTTAGACTGTTGAGATTTAATCGAACGGTTAAAACGTTATTGTTGGATTAACCACAAGATTGTCAGAGTAAAGTGTGTTTGGAGCTTCGCTTGGACCGTTACTAATGCATATTTTCACCATCTTTTTCGTAATTAAGTATAAAAATGTCTAGTGCCTAAAAGTTATTTTTGCAAAAGAAAAATGAAGCAGAAAAAAAATGAAACACTGGATTGGGATTTTAAACAATTAACCAAAAATAAAAGGACATATGCTATCGAGTGGGGTGGTCTAGCGGTGATCAGTGGCAAGTCAAAAATTAATTTCAAGGCATAAATTAATATAATATTCGTAAGAACTTTTATGTAAATTTTCAAAAATTAGGAGGGCCAAGAAGAAATTCTAGAAACTTAAGAGGGGACGAAAGAGATTCCCAAAATTTAAGGGGACAAAAAATATATCCTTAAAAATTAAGGGGGCAAGAAAGAGATTCCTAAAAATTCAGGGGATAAAAAAGAAATTCTCAAAAATTCGAAGGAGGGGGAAGGCCCTTTGAGCTTTACCTTCCTCCACCGCTGGCAGTAATGAACTATCATGTTGGGCCTGTGGTTAAAGATTCAAGTGACGGGTGATACTACATATTCGAATGGCGGGGGATTCTTTTTTAGGATCTTAAATGTGAAGGCTTGTCCCTACAATAATAGACACAGGGTGTGTGACATATTATGTCATATTGAGGGTACTATTAGGATTTTTTAGTTGGCATTCATGGCAAGATTTAAGAAAAAACGTATTCCAAATCAAATCGAACATACCCGATGTTGATTTGGTGGACTTTCGGGGGCTTGACAATGCTTCCAAAGTGTTGTGCCGCATTGCTTGAGAATGTGTGTGCTAATCATCCGGATTTAGCCATTGGCTAGCAGGACCACGAGATGGTGCCAGTTTGCTTATGGGACGTTGGGGGGAGTTGCTGTTTTTCTTGCATTCAACGAGAATGAGGGAGATGACTGAGGACGCATGCAAGCATCTCGAAGGACTTTGGGAGGAGGCTCAAGTTTTGGGCTTTGATTTTATCTTGGTTGGCTCCTAGTGTGAGGTTTGGACTTATCTCAAGGTCTCGTTTGGAGCTGCAGAGAGAGGGTGTTCTTGGACCAGAAAATGAAAAGAGGCGTTTGGATGAGAAGAAGGACATTATGCGGTGCCAGTTTTCGACACTGACGATGCTACTGTTGCCAGAATCATGAGCAGTCCCGTGCTGCTTTGGATAAGCAAATTCAGCATACCAAGGCTACTGTCAAGGCCACTGAGGAGGCTTTTCTTTATCGGCTGCATGTTGAAGCCAAATCTATAATATCCGAAGATGATTTAGTGCACTTCCGGGGCTTGGCAATGCTTCCAAGGTGTGGCACTGCATTGCTTGAGAAGGTAGCCGTGTGGTCGGGCAGCAGGACTCCGAGATGGTGCAAGTCTGCTTGTGAGATGTTGGCGGAGCTGCTGTTTTTCCTGCATTCAACGAGAATGAAAGAAATGACCAGAGGACGCGTGCAAGCGTCTCAAAGTACCGTGGGAGGAATGCGCAATCTTATGGAGCTTTTTTAAATTTTTTGTTTCAATTGTTTCACTCGCTCACATTGTTATTTGAGCTACATTTCACATGCATTTTCACACTCATTTACATTTCAGCTTTCTTCCCACCGCATTCTTTTCCATATATATATATATATATATATATATATGTTTAAAAATACGTCTCACATTTTTTCATTTCTTTATATTTATCTTTATGTCCTCATTTTGGATAAACAAAGCATTATACTTCCAACAACACAGGACAAAACAACTGTCTATGTAGTAAAATCCTTCAGAAAGTTACTGATTTTCTTTCAAACTTTAGATATCTTCCTTACATTTGTCACTCCATCATGCCTTGTAGACCTCCACCTCATCGCCGTTTCTCGTCCGCCACCAAAAATGAGACTTGGCGTATATATTATGTACATATATGGCAAGAACATGTATGGTTTATATATATATATATATATATATATATGGTTTGTGGTTATACAATCTTCTGTTTAGGGTGTGGGTTTGAACTAGAAAAATCAAATTCAAAATAGGAATCTAATTTGGATTGATGTCTAAAATAAAGATATGAATATGGTGTGAATTTTGGAAAAAAAAGAAAAAAAAGGGAAAAAATCAATCTTTTGCTCCAAGGATTATTTATTTAGCTTTCGTACAGTGTATAGGTTGAAATTGAGTTTTTTTCATTGATTTTTTTTGAATTTTCAAAAAATAATTAAAATTTTTAATAAATTTTTAAAAAAATAAAAAAATTATTAATTTTTTAGGGAAAAAATGAAAAAAAAAATTAGAAAATTTTATTTCCAAATTAACTATGGCCCGCTTGCAATTTTGTGGTAAAATCTTTGTTTGACTTTTTTTTTTTTTGCAAGAAAAAATCTCTGTTTGACTTTTGGTAGAAAAAAAAAATCTTTGTTTGATTTCATAACACATTTGTGTCCATGAAATACTCTGTTTTTTTTTTTTTTTCTCTGAACGACCGTGAAATACTTAAATCAAATATATTTAATGTGATTGTGGGTACAATTTTATTTATATATATATATATATATAAAAGGAAAATCTGATAATTTACCAAAAGATAATTTATACCGGTTATAGAAAAGCAAATTTATTTTGCCCGAGATTAACATGTCGGCCACAAAAATTTTTCACACCTAGAAAGAGCAACAAATTATTTTATTCTAAAAAAACTTTGATAAAATTGTAAAATTTGAACTATTTTGGGATTTATAAGAAAAGAAAGAAAGTTTAAAACCATTTTGTTTGACTGGAAACTGTTTGTCGTTTGGCAAAAACTGGAGATAGATATTTGCTGTGATTGAAGGAGCACCAGAAGAATAATAATAATAATAATAATAATAAAAGGAACTTTTGTATATGAATAATAAAATAAATAAATAAATAAACAAAACAGTAGAGAGAGAAAGAGAGGAGAGAGAGAGAAACAGAGCTTATTTTGGCGGTTGTGGGAAACATTTTTTCCCCGCGTTGAAACCTTGAAACGCAGACCCAAATCCTCCATTTGAATCCCCCAATTTGCAGTTGAGAATTTCACCTCTCACATTTCAACCCTCCTAGAGAGAGAAAGAGAGAGGAGAGAAAGAAGAGAGAGAAAGTGAAGATGGAAGAGGAGGGCATAGGGTTGGTGCTCGCCAGGGCCACAGAGCTGCGACTGAAGATCGGAAACTGCATTCACAAAGCAACCTCTCCCAAATCCCTAGACGAATTTTCTTCCAAAACGGAAAATGGAGTCCAAGGCGACGAAGAAGAAGAAGAAGAGGAGGAGGAGGAAGAAGCGGCACAGAGGCTTTTGAATATCTGCGATGCACTTGAATCCCTCGAGACCCAGCTCTCCTCTTTACAGGTTCGCTTCTTCAAGCTCCCATTTTTCTTTCCAATTAGGGTTTTCTTTTCAGACGGAAAAGCCCCAATTTTGCTAGTGTGATTCCGATAATACATTTCGAAATTTGACTCTCTGGGAAAACGGTCGTATTTGGAGATTAATTTTGGATTATTTCTAAGTAAATTTGAGCCCAATTTGGTAGAGGTGATACTTGAAGAATGTTCATATAATATTCATACGAAAAGGCACAATTTTGATTTTTTTTTTGTTTATTTGGTTTTTATATATTTGGACAGAGAGTTTAGCTATTTGTACCAAAGATTCCGTAGTTTGTGATCGTATTATAGGTGAGGGAATTGGTTGGCAATTCGGAGTAAAATGTGGTTTAATTAACTGATTTTCTTACTTGGTGAGTTTGTTAACATGTTTTCCTACTTGTAACTCGAAATTGTTTTGTGGGCAACAGTTATTAAAGTGCTAAATGTAGGAATTAGGATGCACATCATGTTTGCCGATGCGGAACATATGATTCGTAGTCATAAAATTATATAGAACGAGTTTAAACGCCTTCGTTGTACGTTAAAGGATGATTATTGTGTAATATATGCAATATATATATATATATATATATATTTAGAACTGAAGAAGTAACATGCTAATTTAATGATTTTAGAACTGGAATTGACAGACGGAGGAAATTTTAGAATCGGCAATGTTGGAATGGATATAGCACGAGGCCTTTAATTAAATCTTCAATTGTACCCACTTAGAAAAACTGCACGCTTTAGATTTACTATTTGAGTAGTAATTGTCATTATCATCTTCCAGCAGATGTTTCGGTAAGCTTTAGAAAGCAAGGACTAGAAATGCGTAGTTGGATTACTAACCACATTAATTTTGCTTGTGTTTCGTTGCTTGCTTAACTGCATGTCCAAACACACCATTGGATTTTTCATCAATTCATCTGATGATCCAAGTCAAAGGACACTGTTTTAATGTAACTGTTGCTGTTGCTAAAGGTCATAGGGCATCGCCCCTGCTATCTAGATCTAATAGTAATTTGAAGGTATACTAGAGCATTGTTCTCTCGTTGAAAGTATCCGGTTATCCGCTTCAGATACGTACAAGCTATTCTTACCAGTTTCCACAACAAATTTAATAGCAGAAGTCTAGAAAGAGGAAACATTTTTTAAACGTGATAAAACATGGGTATGATATGAATAAGTAACTGTGGTGGTTATGATAAAAAATGGTGTCGGGATTGGTTTAATTCTTCTGTGAAATGTAAGGATAGTGGGCATTAGCCAAATATGAAAACGTTCTCATCAAGGCTGCTTTTTTTTTTTCTCCCCTCAAACGTAATAAAACATGGATATGATACTTTGTAATTTCTAATGTAATGTGCCTGTACAGGCGTTTCTTTTGAAAAATAATTTGGCATTCGGATTTCTTCCTACTATCTCAGTATTTGGCAGGGGAGTGTGTCAGTTCAGGTAACTAAACAAATTAAGACACAATCGACATTCTAGAAACAGTCTATCATTCATCAAGTAGTTCAAGCAATCAGTAGTATTGTGTTTCAGTTTTCTGTTTTTACTTTGCGACAGGACTGCCATTGAATAACTAAAATTTTCTTAGTTTTAGCAAAAGGACCAAAACAGAAAAAAAAAAAAAAAAAAAATTTGATATGCAGTTTTTCTGCCATTCTATCATTTTTGGTGAATTCTACCATTTTATCATGTTCTTTAGTCTATTGTACATTCTTTGTATGAGCAAATGCACATTAAGATGCTTTTTAGGTATCAACTTTGATTAAAACCTACATAAGGTTTCTATTATCACCAGGCTTTGCAGCAACAACAGCGGTATGAAAGAGAAGTTGCTCTCGATGAGATTGAGCAAAGCCGCAAAACATTGCTTGATAAGCTGAAGGACTACAAAGGAGAGGAATTGGAAGTGATAAATGAGGCATCTGCTTTTGCTGGCGAGACAGTGGAGCGGAACAATGATCTGCTGCTGCCACCATATCCAAGCCGCCCTCCGCACTCCTTGTGTAGAGATGATGGCTATTTGCAACACTTCACTTCCATGCACAAGACTGTTCGAAATGGTATAACTTCCGACGATGGATCAAATGGAGAAAAGAAGAATTTGAACGAATCGGAGAGGAACAAGAACTCAAGAGGACTTGGGTCCTTTTTGGGTGCAGCAGCTAAGACTGTATTCACCCTTGTTGGTGTGGTATCCGTGTTGAGCCTGTCCGGCATGGGGCCTAAATTTGTGGGTAGAGAAACCCCTCTGAAGTTTTTGAGCTTAGTCAATCAACCAGCGTCCAAAGAAAAGAGATCAACCGTTAAATGCCCGCCCGGGAAAATCTTAGTGCTTGAAAATGGGGAGGCTAGATGTCTCGTGAAAGAGAGAGTTGAAGTCCCGTTTTCCTTGGCCACTGCAAAACCAGACGTAAACTATGGATGTGGTTAAGGTAAATTCTAGTGTTCGTTTCCGCTTTCTTCTGTATATCTTGTATGTTTATGTTGAGATGTATCAAGAAATTTCACCAAGGGCCTAATTTTTTTTTCGAAAGTGTTTTTTTTTTTTTTTTTTTTGTTCCTATGTGTTTTCCTTCTAGGCGTCTAATCAAATACTAGTTGTGGGACGCACAACCGTGTGGAGCGCGTATGAAATCTCATCATTGTGTTTACGTTTTATAAATTATATTACAGTGATTAATATATAAGTAAACATAATTTAATTTTGAAGTATCTTATATTTTGACTAAAGAAAAGGTAATAAAGACAAGAGTGTATAAATTGTACGAAAAAATATGTATGCGAAAATAGGAGTTGAGAAGGCTACGGAGGGGAAAAAAAAAAAAAAAAAAAAAAAAAAAAAAAAAAAAAAAAAAAAACAAACAAACAAACAAACGTGAATAGGGACACATTTGAACGAGATTACGTCAAGGAAAATTAGAAAAAGGTATTAATGAGAAGTTAAGAGTACTGAACGATTTTTTTTTTTTTTTTTAAAGAAAAAGAAAGAAGGAAAACTTAAGTAGGAATATAGTTGAGAAAAAAATATTTTAGTAGAAATAAATTGGAGACAATATTTCAATTAGGTAATTTAGAAGGATAAGATTCAAAGAAAAAGAAATCTAATTTAATGGACGCATACCTAAAATTTTACTAATATATTGGGGCATATATGAAAATTTTCAAAACACAAATACCTAGACAGAAAAACTTCCTAAAAAAGAAAGAAAGAAAGAAACCTCAAATATTCAGGGAGGGCAAATGCCTCCCCGGCTCCCCCACTTCCCCGGTCCGAACCTGGCTCCGCCAGTGCATATTACCAAGGTAGTAATTTGGGATTAACAAACCTTTACCAAGAAAATGACTGAGCTATAATAATAATAATAATAATAATAATAACAACAACAATCATCATAAAAGAAACACCCTTTTGAAGATTTACATTTACGAATTTTCTTATTTATGTTTTGTTAGATTTATTTTTTAAAGCTTTGTTTTGTTAGATTGCACCTAGAATTTAAACCCAAAGTATCTTTGATTTTCCCCCTGTATAGAAATGGTACTTAATAACAGTTCTACGGAAACAATTAAAGAAAAAAATAATGTTCTAAAATAGATAAAGTAAATAAAAAATTTACTAGGCAAACAGTAAATTTACTAGGTATATAACATATTTATAAAAAATAAATAAATTATTCACCTGATAAATTTATTTATTTTTTCTGTTGTTCACTCCAAATATTTTTAAACATGTTATTTAATTCAATTATTTATGTAAAAATTTTATTTAATTCTTTCTTCCTTTTTTAGGTAAATTGTTATGTTGGTATATGAACTTTAATATTATACAACTTTGGTCCCTGAATTTTTTTTGGTAGTTGGAATGTCATAAACTATTACAATGTTGTTAAAATAGTTAATTTTTAGACAGAATTCGTTAGTTAATATCACTTTTTGATCAAATTACTAACGGATTTCGTTTAAAAATTAACAAAAATGACTATTGTAACAACATTTTAACAGTTTAGGGGCATTCCATGTTCTTTTTTTTTTTTTCCTGTAGCTGGAATGGCCATAAACTATTAAAGGCATTGTTACAACAATCCTTTCTCTTAATTTTTGATGTAATCCATAATTAGCACCATTTTTTTGACTAAATTACTAATAGATTCCGTCCAAAAATTGACAGAAAGAATTATAATAACATCTTAAAAAATTAGGGGCATTCTAGTAACAAAAAAAAGTTCAGAGACTAAAGTTATACAAAGTTAAAAGTTCAAAGACTGAATGACTAATTTACCCCATTTTTTTTTATATAGGCTTTTCACATAAGTGTTTGGTACGGGGTAATCTTTTATAAAGGAATAGAATCTTAAGATTATTATGTTTGTTATGAGGTTATCTTATTTTAAAATACATGAGAATCTGAAACCCATGGGTTTCAGATACCCTTATAAAGGGGTAATCTGAAACCCACCCCCCTTAGGTTTCATATTACTCCTTATCTAAATATTATGATAATCTTAAATTTTAAATAATTTAGACACAACTATCTTTTTAACTTTAAAAATTTAACTTTTATTCACCGTCTTTTTTTTTTTCCCTTTCTTTCTTACGTGATTCTTCTTTTCTAATTTTATATATTTAATATGCATATATTTTATTTACATAATATCAAGTTATATACATAATCGCAACTTTGATTTGTTTTTGTTGTTTTGTTGTTTTTTTCCCTCCGAATACGTAACTTTTTTTTTTTCTTTTTCTTTTTCTTTTTCATCCCTTTTCCGTTACTCTGTGTGTTTTTTTTAAACCTTTTGTGCTCTTGGATTTTATTTTTAGAACAATAATATAATATTCTTGAGAATCTAATATTCTAATATTCCTAGGAATTCGATTACTTTAAAAAGATTGTCAGGTATCTGATTACATTTGATTACTTTCAACCAAACACCCTAGGGATTTGTTTTTTAAGGGTTCAAATTCTTACAATTAGACTTTATATATATCATGAGAATATATATATATATATATATATATATATATATAGACATGAAGACTAGCAATAATAAATTTTTAAATTTTTATTGAATTGCTATTTAAAAAAAATTAAAAGAAGTAATTTATACGGCAAGACTTTGTATTTTTACTATTGAAAAGAATTACTACTTTGGTTTTAGATTAAATTTCAACACTCTAATACATGATAATAGCAATTATGTATTGTGCATTATAATTTTTAAGATCCATACTCATAGATTTGAATATTATATAATTAATCCAAATGATAAAAATGAAGTTACTGTATATACTTAGAGATCCTATCATAATAAAGGATAAAAAAAAATTACTCAAATAATCATATTCTTTTTACCTATGGACTAACATGACATAAATTCATCTGTCATAATTAATATGACACAAATTTTAATTTGTTTTAATTTGATATTGTATTATGTTGATCTAATATTAATTTTTATATGATATTAATACAATGATATTTTAATTTATGTCACTCAGATATTTTTTCTTAAAATAATTTTTTAATATAATAGGACAAATTAATATAACATACGAGGAATTATAAGTATATGGTGATATAATATTTGTATATCTATCAATGCATAGTACTCGTAAGATTGTCTTTACACACCCTGAAGGGTTATTTATATTATCCACCTCCCCACTCCCACGTGGACAATTTTGACCATACATGGACCCAATAGATATATTATAGTTGAAACATTTCGATGTCATTAATGTGCATTTGTTAATTTAGTCACCCACCCAACACATGGCCATTATGTATGTGCATACGTATACATTTCAACTTTTATTGTCCCTCATGATCTATACTGGTCAAACACACGTAATAATTTGCGTCACTTTCGAAAACCATGTTCTTGTAGAGTAGTTTTACCAAAACAGGGAAATAAATAGCCCCTAGTTTTTTTTTTGGTTTTTCAGATATCGGAATTCCTATCCAAATTGAGCAAGTATGCACAAAAATGAAGACCAAGAGACATGGCTCTCCAATGTCTTGAAGAGCTACATCTCACCCTCATTTTGTTTACTATTTATACACATCTTTACCCACAAGATTATTACTCACAAACAAACTCCAATAATATTATTCCATTTTCCCAGACCAAACACTTCCAATTAACAAATGAGCACCACAGAAGGCAAAGTTTTCACAGAAGAGCAAGAGGCTCTTGTGGTGAAATCATGGGCTGCAATGAAGAAGAATGCTGGCGAACTCGGTCTTAAATTCTTCCTCAAGTAAGTCATGCTTCAAAATTTCCCTTTCTTTTTTCTAGGAGAAAAAAACCCTTTATTGATTGAAATTTTTTGCAGGATATTTGAGATTGCACCATCTGCCAAGAAGCTGTTCTCGTTCTTGAAGGACTCTCCGGTTCCTCCGGAGCAGAACCCGAAGCTCAAGCCCCACGCCATGACCGTCTTTGTCATGGTAAGCCAGCTTCAACTTTCTCTGTCACATAACATTGTATGATCTATTAAATATTATAACCATCTTTTTTTTTAAATCGTACCGTACATGCAATTTATCAGGCGTGATAATCAAATCGATATGTACCGCTTTTGAGCTGTTTTTATTACCATTGATCAACTTGAAACCAAAAATTTGTCTCTGCCTTTTTGATTCAATGGGGTATGTGTAAATTCACCATCTTTTTTTTTTTTTTTTTTTTTTTTTGCTATTATTTGTACCGAAGACGTGTGAATCGGCGGCTCAACTTCGGAAGGCCGGCAAAGTAACAGTTAGAGAGTCAAACTTGAAAAGAATTGGAGCTACCCACTTCAAAAACGGCGTGGTAGATGAACACTTTGAGGTATGTACTTGTGTGACTGGTTTACATAGAGCAGAATTCCACAGAACAAAACAACATTTATATATATTCCCTAAATAATAATAATCATAATGATAACAATATTTTTTATACTTGTTTTTACGTCAAGCATGATAATTTGTCTTGTAAAAACGCATATTTTGTAGGTGACAAAATATGCACTGTTGGAGACCATTAAAGAAGCAGTACCTGAAATGTGGTCACCAGAGATGAAGAGTGCCTGGGGTGAAGCTTATGACCAGTTGGTTGCTGCTATTAAGTCTGAAATGAAACCTTCCACTTAGACTTGTAGAGAGAGAGAGAGAGAGAGAGAGAGAGAGGAATTAGAGAGAGAGAGGGATTATGTATTTTATGTTGTTATTAATTTTTAATCCTAGTGTGAGACTGTTACTCAATCCCTGTAAAATAAGTTCTTCTATATTTTGGGCATAAATATTGGAATAACAAGTTCATTGGTTTCCTTCAACTCTTGTTTTTGTGTTATGTTTAGTTCATTCAATTCCGTCAACGCATGATATGAAAACAAATATTTTATTACGAGATACATTTATGATCCGTCAAATTAGATTAAAATTATATTTGATTAATAACAGTTTATTAATGTAATAGAATCTAATTATATCTGACAAGTAAAAATTATGTTTCATGATAACATATTATTCTCCCTAGAATTTGGTTCCTCCTAACAAATTCTGGGTTGCATAAAAAAAACTGCATTCGGAAGAAAGAAGCAAAGAACATTTTTAAAGTAGACAATTAAAGAGATTATTTATATAGTAAATTATTTATTATTATTTATTTCAAATATTTCACAATCATGCTGTTTACTTCCTTTTCCTTTAATTTCGTAAAAATGTTATTTATTCCGATTTCCAAAGGTGGAATTCTTGACCTCAAATGGGTTTGCTTCTCCTTGTTTTCGGGCTCTGCCAAGCCTAAATTGGTGGTGGGTGGACTTGTTTGTTGAGTAAAATGCAAACAAAATTGCCTCTCTATCCAAAACATGGAAACTATACTTCTTCGCCCGCATACTTTGTTTAATAAAATCAAATATAAAATTATTATTAGTTATACTTATAATAACTTTTTATTATTGGTGCAATTTTAAACTGATTTAGTGAAAACATGATCTGGGATACCAGTGCTAATCAAGAAGCCGGCTAAAAGTGAGCCAAAAAAGAGAGATAAAATGTTCAATATTTCGAGACAAATAGAAGGACATGCAAGTGGTCAATTCAATAAACCGAAAAAGTACTTTGCATGATGAATTTACCTAAGAAGAGTCATTGTAAAAATGTGTCTTTAATGATTGGTTTGTACTGAATACAAATAGTGTTAGATATATTGGAGGATCCTTAAAGAAGATAATATTACTTTATAAATTGAAACACCACACATGATATGATGGAAAATGGGTCAATACATTAACACTCATAAGTGAAAAAAACGAGGTATTTAATATTGATATCTCATAAATTTATTATTTTTTGATAACTTATATTTTTAATTTTTAATTTTAGTAAATTTTTCTCTAAATTTGTTAGATTGTTGTAACGTATCATTTTTATTTAATTTTATACTAAATTAAATATTTAAAATTAGAGGGACGTACATTGGTTTTTCAAAATCAATTTTACACAAAATTAATTAATAGGTGGTACATCATTATAATTTAACAAGTTTAGGAAGAAAATTATCAAAATTAAAAGTTTGAGAGGTAAGTTACTAAAAAGGGATAAGTTTGGGAGGCATCAGTGCTAAATACCTGTGGAAAGCGTCTAAAAAACTTCCATTGTTGAATAAACAAAGGAAGAAAAACAACTTGATACTAATTAAGTAAAAAAAAATCATCTTTTAAAAAGTTTTTATTCATGATTTTGCCTTTGTGTAACTCAATATTTATAGATGTACATGCATGCACTAAAATATATATATATATATATATGTGAATATACGCAAATATTTCAACTTCTGTTGTCACTCATCTCATACTAAACTTGTTAGACTAGGGTTGCAATTCGTGTTTGCGACTGGATTCGGGTCAGGCCGATTACAGTACGACCCAATAAGCACGAACATGAATACACATGATTAGTAAATAGACCATGAACCTAAACACGAACATGAACTATTTAATAAACGGATAGTACAAACGACATATGAACACGATTATTAAACTGACCACGACGGGTAGGCATGAAAATAAGCTGTTTATGACCCATTTAACATGAAAAACCATTTACAATCATTTAACATAAAATTTGGATAAAAAAATCACTTAAAATTCTAAATTCACTAACATAAAAAACTCATCATATTTATATAAAATATAAAATATAAAACCAACAACTATAATTATCAAATACATTATTATTGTGATATTCATTTAAATAAACGGGTAAATGGGTTAACCAAGTTAGCCGTTTCTAGCCCGTTTATTTTCGTATTAAACATGTCGACTGAATTTTGACCCAATTATTAAACGTGCATTCCAAATTAATTTATTTCGTGTTTTCTCATGTCATGTCTGAAATTGCCACTCCTAGGTCAAACACTTATAATTGAATCATACTAAAAACTATTTTCTTTTAGTTTGCATTTGGCCAACGGTTCTGGACCTAAATTTTTTATTTCAGTTTTTGTTTTCGTTTTTTTTTTTCCCTGAAAAGTCAACATAAATTATGATTAGTTTTTAAAAAGTCTATCAATTCTAATATAAAAATTCATTTAAAACTAGTACACTAAACACACTCGAGTAGTCATGACCCAAGCAAGGAAATGTATAGCCTGTTGCCTTTTTAAGACATAAAACTCTCCCATTAAAATTCCTCTCTCTACCTGTTGTGCTTGCCTAGCAAGGAATTATTTTCAGTTCTTATTAAAAGGGTAATGTAGTTTTAATAAGTATCAATTTAGATAATCATATAAACAAGAGATAAAATGAATATTTTTTAAATCATAGTTTTCATTTTAAATATTCATTTAAATAATCATTTCTATTCTAATTCGGCCCGAGTATGCTGACCAATGGGCCAGTCTGACAATGGCCTGCTACTCCTTGTTTTGGGCCTCTGAAATGGCCTGAACTACATGTTTTGGGCCTACATCGGCTCAATTGATGGGTGGAATTGTTGCTAAACCGAGGATGCTACTTAAGCAAGGAGTAATATGGGTCCACGTCATCACCCAAACCATCCCATGGACTTGTTTGCCAAAATGGGCTGCTACTCCTTGTTTTGCACGGGCGCGGATTTCACTTTCTGGTTGTTGATGTTATTTAGATATTGTATTTGCAATAAGAATCAATCTTACTTTTTTTTTTTTTTTTTCTATCTCTCCAAGCTTAATATTATAGCAGGTTCGATAATTGAATTGAAGTTCTAAGCTTGTTTTTGTTAAAAAAAAAAAAAAACAATCGAAAAAAAATAAAAGGAGAATTAAAAAAATTATAAAATTATTTTCAAAATTCTCTACCCACCTGTCACACAGCACGCCCCCACCCACCCCTAACCCGCCCAACCAGCCTTCATGATGGGTGGGGCTGGTTTGAGATTTTGAAAAAATTATTATCTTCCAACCCTTTTATCACCCACCTGCCATCCACTGAACCCACCCATGCACGGTCCTAACTGAAAGCTTTTGCACATGCTTTTGTTGAATGAAATGCATACAAAGTTGGCTCTCTAAGGAGAAACTATCCCTTTTTTTTTTTTTTTTTTTGAAATTGTGGGACAGGGAAATTTCAACTCTATACCTTGTAGCAAAGTGTAAAAATACCATTAAGTAATACATGCAACCAATTTTTATTATTTGATGCCCCTAGTAAAATTAGGAAACAAATGACGTGGGATATCATGCTAATCAAGAAAAACACCTAAAAGTGAGCCGAAAAAGAGAGACAAAAGGTACAAATTTTTAGACTAATTACGGACAAAGACCAAACAAATGCTCTTTTCACAATCCACTACCATTTCACAGAACTTAGGCTCGTTTGGAGGGATATTTGGAGAGAATTTTAGAAGTTAGTTTGAACATTTGTATTTAATTAAAGTATGAATTAAAAATAAACCATGATATATAAACTCACTTGGACCGTAACAAAATCCTAACTTGGGGTAATATCAGCACAAAATTACTCCCTGGTGGCGCTTAGAAATGGATTCCAAGCAAATCTAAATTCTTGTTTAAGACATCAATTAAACTTTAGAAAATATAAAAACTGTGAGTCGTTTCATGTACCTTAGCACCAGCACCCAAAAGAGAAGAAACGGTAATAATTTTATTTTAATATACTATCCCCTCTCAATGAACCTATAAAGTGACAATCATAAAAAGATAAATAATGATATAAATTAGGATATCTTAAAAATACTTCCTATGTTTAATAAAAAATAACGAATTCATCCTATGGTTTTACTAATATTGAGATTTTCACCATGGTTTCCTAATCACATGAAATCTACCCGTAACAATGCATCTACTAAAAATCAACAATGTGAAGACTTTTTTTTTTTTTTTTTTTTAACTATGTATTTGTGAACCGTCTATTCGTAGGGCATAAAAAAAAATATAGAGTAAAAAAAAAAAACAAACAAAAAAGTTGATAAGCATCACCTATTGAAATATATATTGAAGATCAGAGTAACCCGCTTATTCTCTCTCAAGCCATCATCTCAAAAGACTCAAAAAAAAAAAAAAATCTTTTATGAAGGATAATTGTGTCTTCTTGCACCATTAATTTTACTTAATTATGATGTTAGTTTGAATTTTGTGTTATCAGAAAACGGAAAATGATTCACATCATAAAAGAAAAGTTTCATGATGTTTTATGAAACTAAAAAGTAACTTGTTAGGAGTAAAAAAAAAGGACAAAGTAATCATTTTAATTTTACAGAATCTATAAAATTTTGACAATTCATGATATCATGATAAAACTTTTCATAATGTATATCATTGCTCTTAAAAAATACACAAGGGATTTTGTTTTGATTAAAAACAACAAAGGCGAAAGTCTAAATTCCTAAAAATCAAAGACAATCTATTGCATTTTCGATTAACATTAATAACATATTATTATTATTATTATTATTATAAAATGTCAGTTTCAAGTAATTTAAGCACAACATCTTAATTTGAGAGCAATGTCTAGGTAGTTTAGTTTAGCTTGGGGGAAAAAAGAAACCTGCCAATTAAATTAAAATAAAGTACATGGAGAGTATCTTATTGGATTACAATTCCAGATATTTTAAGAAAGGGAACGAGGAAATGAGAATTATTTTTTTAGGAATTGCAAGTGGTCAATTCAATAAACCGAAAGGCACTTGCTTGATGAATTTAGCAAAGAAAGAAACTTAAAAAAAAAAAGTGTCTTTAATGATTTGTTGGTACTACATATATAAACATATTTATATGCGAGTATAATGGAGAATCCTCAAAGAAGATAGTATATATATTCTTTATAAATCGAAATATGTCATATGACGAACGTGGGACAACCCATTTATAGCCACGAAAGCGTCTACAAAAATTTCCATTGTCGGATAAACTAAGGAAGAAGAACGAGTTGATACTAATTAGGGGAAGATCCTTATCTTTTAAAAAGATTTTATTCATGATCTTGCCCTTGTGTGAGTGTTCTGACCTTGACAACCCAACTTATATATATATATATATATATATATATATATATACATACATATTTATATGTGTATCTTCCTTATAGTAGAAGCATGGAATTATATGGCTCTATATCGAATGACAAAATAACAAACTCTATCCACTATATAGTTTAATTCATGCAACTACATATATTTTTTAATAATATGAAATAATAGATTTAAATTCTACACTTTATATGAGAATATATATATATATATATATATAATAAAATAATTCATAAATTATATCTGTAATACTATTCTCAATTATTCAAGTTGAATTGAACTCTACATTACGCTGCTATATATTTCTGGTTATATATCCAATGGAAATTGATGCATTATTTTATAGAAGTTGGAATCACGTTGTCCATTGGAACGATTTTTGGATATGATTTAGTTCTGGCCATTTAACTTTAATTCCTAGGAAACTCAGAACTCAATTAGTCTTAGCTATTCCTTCAAACTAAATAGAAACAACAATCTCGTTTTGGTCACCTTAATTATTTCTATCATTGTTTCTCGTGCAACTTCCTTGTTGTATTAACAGCCATTAATTTAAGCATAATTTCACCAAAAAAATAAAAAATAAAATAAAAACTAAAAAACTAGAGATAAATAACAAAAAGGGGGAGTCTATTGATACCCCTCTTTTTTACTTTCCTTATCCATTTCTTAAATTATCAACCAATTAAAATTTAAAGGTTCATTCTTGTTTCACCCCTATTATTATTCCAAAATATCCCTACAATTTAATTTTTCTCTTTTTAAACTCACTAATCAATAGATAATCCCTATTTTTTAAACAATCCTTTTAAATAACCCCTATTTTTTTAAACAATTCTTTTTATTATTTTTTTATAATCTATTCTTACAACTATTTTTTTTCCTAAAGATAAATAATCTACGACCTTATTTATGTATATACATATGTATATATCTACGACGTTCATAAAAATAATACTTCAATATATATATATATATATATATAAATATACATACATATCTGTATAGATATCTATGGCGTTGATAAAATTAATACTTCATATAAAAATCAAATTACAAATTTATTAGTTTCATTAAATCTTATTTCCAAAAGAAAAAAAAAAGAAAGAATAATTGAATTTCTTTAAAAAAAAGTCAAAAAATAAGAAAAACAGCAAATGATTAAAAATAATTGTTAAAAAAGGGGGTTATTTGTTGGTTGGTAAGTGCAAAAATGATTAAAAGTAGAATTAAATTGTAGGATTATTGTAGAATAATAAGAAGGGTGTAATAAGTAATATGTTAAACAGTTAAATTTTAATTGCTAGTTAATTTAAGAAAAGCGTGAGAAAAGTAGATCGAGGGTGTCAAACAACCCCTAACAAACAATATAAGAGAAGTTAATATATATATATATATATATATATATATCTGAAAGCGACATCAACATTAGTGTATGGTTAAGTAGAGTTAAGATTCTCATAACATATAGGAACGTCCAACTTGACTTCCAGGTCAAACGCGTAAGGTGCCTACAATGAAAGTTTCCAACAAAGTCATTATTTCTTTTATTTATTTTTTTTAGGAAGAAAATAAATGTCTTTTTAAATTGAAATTGAGGAACGTAAAGACATTAGGCAAACACATTATTTTGATTCTGGAGAATAAATATTTGTGTATGAAAACGCGTATAAAACGTTCACATGAACACTACTCCTTGCGTTTATCGTAGTTGGTGAAAATCTATTAACGTTTTGTTAGACACACACACACACACACAAAACAATATCTAAAATTACATAAAAACAATACTTCAAAAAAAAAAATATATATATATATATATACACACACATATATGTATAGAAATCTACGGCGTTCATAAATATAATATTATGGGATTATTTGTTGGTTGGTGAGTGCAAAAAGGATTAAAAGTAAAATTAAAATTGTAGGGATCATTGTAGAATAATAAGAAAAGTGTAATAATTTAAAAAAAGGGTGAGGAAAGTAGATTGAGGGATGTCAATAGATATCCTGACAAAAAAACATATGGGAGAAGTTAATATATATATATATATATATATATATCTGAAAGCGACAGCAACATTAGTGCATGGTTAAGTAGCGTTAAGATTCCCATAACATATAGGAACGTCTAATTTGACTTCCAGGCAAACGCGTAAGGTGCCTACAACGAAAATTTCCAACAAAGTTTTTATTTCTTCTTTTATTTATTTATTTTTGTTAGAAAGAAAATAAATGTCTTTTTAAATTGAAACTGAGTAACGTAAAAACATTAGACAAACACATTATTTTGATTCTGGGGAATAAATTAATGTTTAAAAACAAAAAACTCTTTCTAAGTTTCATGGTCAAACTGTTCATACTTATCGGGTTTTGAGATCTAAAAAATTGATGTTGTCATAATACTATAAGCATTAACTTACCTCCTATAATTTCGATCATATATTTTGATCATATATTTGAAAAATAAATTTAGTATGGCATCATATATTTGTATTAACTTACAAATTTCCCTTGATTTACCAAAATTCGAATAGCTGCTTTGGTGGAATTTCCACCAATATCAAGCTTCAACATTAAAAAAAAAAAAAAAAGTAAAAAAATAAAAAAAAAAATACTACCAATAAATGCTCACAAAGTGTTCGATAAAATTACTCACTGACCTACAGTCAACTAAAAGGAAAGAGAAAAATCAATCAATCTCAGAGGTCAGCATTAATTCTGATCACGTTAAATCCAGAATCGGGAATGTTACAACATCCCTGATGAAACCCAAGTCCTCTGTTTGACGAGCAGGAAAGAGCGGAACTGGCCTTGATGGCGAGAGCACAAAGGTCTTGCAGAGAAAGTGGCGTTTTGGCCTGAGAAAGTGGCAAGAGGAAGTAGATTTGGCCCAGTTGGAGCTCCTCGTTGAGGGGCAGCTGGGGCACGTGGGCGTCGACGAACATCGATTCGGAGCTGCAGAGGAAGCAGCCCTGCTTTTGGGACAAAACTTGGGCTGCTTTCACTGGGTGTTCGTACTCTTGTAGCTTTCCTTCGAAGTGGATTATCTGGACTGTGCATGGCCAGTTTACTAGGCTCATTCTGGCCTTGTTGTTGGTGTATTGGGAAGATGCACAAATACCCATGTCAATTTAGAGAGAGAGAGAGAGAGAGAGAGAGAGAGGAAGATAAGGTGTTTTGGTTTGGTTTGGTTTGGTTTTGGTTCGGAGAGAGGGAAATGATTGTGTGTGTTGGTTAGGGAAGAGAGGATTTGATGCTATTAATAGGGGGAGAAAACGAGTAAAGAAAGAGGATATAAGGGAATCATGATTATCGAGCATTAATAAGAAAGGGTAAAGTGCATGTTATTTATCACGAGTGTTGATGATGTGCTGACAAAGTTCTCCTTGGATCTTCGCTCGTCTCAAGTTAAGAATTAGAGTCATGCATCATCACATGTCAAGTTTATAAATTATTGATAGAATTAGTTAATAAAGATTCATAGATTTTTCGGGGACGTAAAAATACTATGATTTATTTTTTTTAATGGGAAAGTAAAGTATATGTTAATTTACAAAGAAAAAAGAAAGAAAAAGAGAAGTGGATGTTATATAGTGCTTGTCCTTTTACATAATATGAATTTCTAAGATGTTGCAGTTGTGTGAGACACGTTGATTCCTTTGTGGGCGCTGCCACACCAATCCAATTGATCATCTTGGTGATTTTCAAATGATCATAAGATTCATTAGACAACATTAGAATAACTAACCTATAAAATTCATACATGTGATCTTGTTCAAAATACTATTTGATCTAAACGTTTTCGTATTAGCTCAGATAGAATGAGCTGTCATTTTTTTTTCAGTTCATAGATGTAACTTTTAAATGCTAATTTATTAGATTTTTTTTTTCAGAACTACAATCCATTAAATAATATAAATTACATATTAGATCAGTTGATATTAAAAAATTAGGATAAATTGTTCGTGTTCAGAAACACAGAAGTGGATGCAATTTTTTAAGGTGCAAATATGAAATAAGCAACACTTCCTAGCTAATAATATCATCTTTTGGTTCAAATTGGGATTTAATTATTCAAAGTAGAAAAAAGTAAAAAAGTAAATAAAAAAAAAAAAAAGGGCATACCAAGCATGCATTGCAAATACCTTCGGAAGTCTTTGCAAATGGCTTATGATAAAAGAAATGAAGGAATCTTGGGGTTTGGTTTTTTGAGGAAAGAGAGTATATTGAATTTTCTAGATATTATATGTTCACAAATAAAATTGACGAAAATTAAGTAGGACAGTAAAAAACAAACGGAAAATCATTAAGAGAGAGATTCCTTGAATTTTTCGCAGAATTTTCATGCGCGAAAGAATTGAATCTTCCTTTTACTTGTCACTTTATTTTCATTATATGCGGGCAATATTACTCACGAGCGCACAAGACGGTTTCCTTCGAGGAAGCCTCGTCGATGGTCCATACATATAAAGAGGCCAAAGAAAATAAATAAATAAATAAATAGATGTAAGAATCAATATATATATATATATATAGATTAAAAAATTAAGGATGCGTTTGGTTCTAAAGTTCAAACTAAAAGTTTTACTAAAAGTTTTCACATCAGTTTTTGTCCTTCTCTAACAAGTCAATAAAAATTATAATTATTTTTAAAAAATTAACTAATATTAACTTAAAAATTTCATTACAAACACGTACATCAAACCCAAATTAAGTACTTGCCCTTGGTCTACACTCTTCAAAATTATGTTATGCGCTTTAATACAATTTTCTTCGGTCTCTTGCACATTTTTCTTTTGCCTCAATTACCGCATGGAAGTTTGCTCTATGTGGTCTCATTATTAGCCAACTTTTCTTCCACTGATGTATGTCATAATTGGCTCCTCTAGGCTGTCCTCTCATTCTTGCCGTTTGGATAGTGATGGGCATTTATATTGTTAAATTGATGTTTATATAAATATCCTTTTTCTTTTCTTTTCTTTTCTTTTTTTCTTTATTTATGTACTTTATTACTTTCCTAGATGTTTCGTTGTTTTGTTTGCTTCTCACAAAACGACAACTATAATAGAGCCAGAGTGTTGGCTAGTAGGCCAAGGAAACATGATATTGGAAAGCCACCAACTGCAAGAAATTTTTTTGGGTGTTATTTTCTTATAAATTGCATTATACACTTATAAATACAAGTAAATTTTTTGATTGTTTCTATCACAATAAGTATACTTCATTATATAATTATACATTTTGTATGTATATAATTATTTGTTGATACCGAGCTATGTAGATAAGCTGATTCTCATTTCTAGAGATATAGTAAGCCTAATTACAGATCTGTTAGGTATTCCCATATCTAGAGATAAAGTAGCAGCAAGATTTTCATATCAAACAAACTCAATACAAACATATTCACCAAAAAAAAAAAAAAAAAAACTCAACACAAATATCTTTTATAAAAGAACCTTCAGCAAAGAAGAATTCTTTGTCAACTATTGCTTTGGTCACACTACCTGCTAGCATCAGTTTGGATATCAAGCAAAGTTTGCAACAATAGTAGCAATCCCTCTGAACTTTCTTCTCGTTTCTCAGTTATGGAGTTTTTTGAAGTTAAAAAAAATAATAATAAATAAATAAAAAGAAAAAGAAAACTGAAACCCAGGTTTAGTTTCATATCCTCCAGCCAAGAAAAGTACCTTGTCATTAACGAGGGCAAAATAGTAATTTTATTCTACAACAATTAGGCATATTGAATAGTTCCAAAAATCTCTCCAATTTAGAGGGATTAAAATTGAGAACTTTTGAAGGATTGAAAGTCTCTTCCTGAATCCCTTCCTTCCTCTCTTCGCTCCTACCAAACAATCATAATTATCAAAATCCTTTCACCAATCCCTCCTCCTCCCCTTTTTTCCACTTTTCTCTCTTACCAAACACACTCTTAGGAAGACAATAGAAAGAAAGGAAATAGAGAAGAGCTTTCATTACTACAAAATTGGGATTCCACGACTGTCCTTCGACGACCGTTTTTTAAAAAACCGTCGTCGAAAAAACTCAAAAATACGGAGTGGAAAAGTATTTCCGAAAACCGTCGTGGAAGCGCAAGCTTCCACGACGGTTATTTGTAACTGTCGTGGAAAAGGCTTGCTTCCACGACGGTTACTTAAAACCGTCGTGGAAGCAAGCCGCTTCCACGATGGTTTTGTAAACCGTCGTGGAAGCAAACCGCTTCCACGACGGTTTTAACTAAACCGTAGTGGAAGCGGCCAATGCTTCCACAACGGTTTAAATAAACCGTCGTGGAAGCATGCTCTTCCACGACGGTTTTGACTAGACCGTTGTGGAATCGTGCTCCGCTTCCACGACGGTTTTGACTAGACCGTCGTGGAACATGCACTTTTACGACAGTTTACTTAAACCGTCGTTGAAGTGTCACAGGCTTCCACGACGGTTTATTCAAAACCGTCGTGGAAACATAAGCTTCCACGATCGTTTTGGAAAACCGTCGTGGAATTTTAAGCTTCCACGACCGTTTTTCTGGAAACGGTCGTGGAAGCTTACTTTTTTTACACAAAACGCCGAGAGTTGTTGCCTTCAGTTTTTCACATCACATATCCCAAAATATAATTCGAGATTGCTCCGATCATTTTCAGTACACCAATATATTCGCTCTCTCTCTGTAAGTGATAAATAATGAACATATTAATTCTTGTTGTATGTGTTTAATGTATATATGTTGTGGGATCGATTTAGAGTAATTGTGCAATGGGTGTTAAATTAATTAAGTGATCAATACATGTTAATTTTCCCCCGTATTTAGACTTAATTATATTATGGCTTTACATGGTGTTCTTTATTTTAATTAGTTTTGTGATATGTACTTTCGATTTTTAATTGTGGATCAATTAATGAGCCGGTGTTAATTAATGAATATGATAGAGTACTTTCACTTTTAAATAAGTATTGTAATTTTTTTATTTAGGAGTTGCAAATCATGGATAGGAAGTGGATGTGGTTTGATAGATTGTCTAAAGCATATGAAGCTGGTGTTGAAGAATTTTTGTCGTTTGCCAAATCTCACATACAAGATGATAAGATTCCGTGTCCGTGTCAAATATATGTATTCATAGATCTCATTCCATTGATGATGTTAGAGGCATTTGCGCTTATGGATTATTTTTCTTACCAAACATGGTATCTACATAGCGAAGATTTTTCGATATTAAATATATCGACGAGTATAAGGTAAAGAGCTATGTTGAGGAAGACATTATGATGATATGTTAATATGATAAATGATTTGGAAGAAAACTTTGAGAACGGCCGGAGTTATTTGAGGCAATGATAAATGATGCCGAAACGCCCTTGTATACCGGGTGTACAAAATATACGAAATTAGGGCATTGGTTAAATTATGGAATCTAAAAGCGTCGGGAAGGTGGACGAATTCTAGTTTCACGGCTCTTTTAGAATTTCTAAAAGATGTTCTACTGGATGATAATAAAGTGCCACCTAGTATGTACGAGGCGAAGAAGACGTTGAGTACTTTGGGAATGAAATATGAAAAGATACATGCTTGTCCAAATAATTGTCGTGGAATCTTCATTCTATAGTAGTGTTTTGTGAGAGAGTAAGGGGAGATAAATAATGAAGCATAGTGCTCTATGTCATCAATTATTAGGGTTTCAAGAATACTAAGAGATTACACTTTAAGAAATAGATTAAAGAAATTCCCTTTTATATATATATATATATATATATATATTCCCTTTGTAATGATCGATAGTGTTTGTCATGATTCTATTTGATTACAAGTATTAATGACTTGTCGTTCGTTAGATATTATTTTTCCTTGACCGGGAAGGTTTCTTCGGTCACTAAAATCACGATCTCAATCTAGTAATTGCCCTAGGGCTTAGTTTATTGCCTCGATCCCTATCGAGGCACGACTTTGATCCTGATTCCCATCAAAGTAAAAACCTTGACATCGACCTTGGCCCCTATCGAAGTTTTACCTTGACCTAAAGTCTACTTTACCTCTTGTCGTCGATCAAATATTTCAAATGACATGTGTGAGTATATAGAAGACACATGTCACGCTCTCGATCTTTGTGAAGAAATCTCCCAACAATTTGATTAATTCATGCAGTGGCAAAGTCACATGCATGTAGTTTAGAGGGAGCATAGGGAGCATGTGTCCCTACTCAACTTTTAAAATTTTAAATTAAATAACTAAACTTTCAAAAAAATAAAAATAAAAATCAATCGTGCCCTTATGTTATAAGAGAAATTCTACTCGGTCATGTCATCACTTATTTTGTATTTTTAGTTTTTATAGCTTTGGTTTTCAAAAATTCCAGTTGTGCCCGGCTATATATATATATATATATCATGAGAAATATTATCCTCGTCTCCCACTTGATAATTAAAATTTATAACTATTATCTTGTTTTTCAGTGAAAAATTGTTCTGGTTTTGTCACTAGGGTCCATGTTGTGCATTGGTATATTCTCCCAAAGGTTAAGTATATGAGAAAATTGTTAGTTTGAATTGGTTAACTAGCATAGTATTGATAAAGTAAAATAGCCATATACTTCTGTCATAACACTTCTAAGAAATTGAAGACTAATATCGCATGTGAAGATATGAATATATATAGTTTGTTTTTGACTAATTGCTTGAATCTCCTAATAGGAAGTATTTTATTACTGAAATAGAAACTACTATCAAGGAGGAGGAGTTGAGGTATAATCAAAGTCGTTAATTATAAGAAGAAGAAGAAGAAAAAAAAAATTCTTGTGGAAGTAAAAAACATTCTTAATTAGACCTCTAGTAATCTATTCTCATGAAAGATAAGAAACCTCATAAATAATGAGATCAGAAATAGAGATAACATGATGATGTGTTGTGTCTAAAAATGAAAATATCGATATTTATTAAAATATTGGTACTTATATTTTAGACAAATATAGATATCGATAAAAATTACGTTAAAATACAGAAATTTATTTTAAAATACTAATTCTTAAATAAAATTTTAAAAAACTTTAAACCAATTAATAATACATAAATTAAATTCTCAATTAAAACTTGTTTGACAGAGCTTATTAGAAGTTGTTTTCGACTTTCTAAGATGAAAAGCTGCTTCCGGACACGCTTAGATGATCTATCAGAAGTGCTTTTAATCTTCAATCCTGACAAAGGAATAACAAAATGACTTATGGAAAAAAGCTCTTCTGAATAAACTTTAAAACTTGAATATGAATTTAAATTAAATATTATAAACTTTATTTTAATATTTTTTTATTATTTACGAAAGTACTTTAAAGTCATTTTGACTTCAAAAACTGTTTCAAAAATGTGATTCCCAAACATTTGCTAGAAAATCACAGCTTTGCTCTCTTCTTCTACTGACTAATAACAAAGAGATAAATTAAAGCTTTGCCAGATGGGCCTCAGGTACATGATAAAATTTACATGTAAGAAGTGATCATTGTACAATAAAATGATAAGCATCCATTCATCAATTAAATATAATAATTGAAAGTTAACCTAATATAGATATATTGCATCCATATTTTCACACATGATAAGAAAATATCAATAGCAAAAATAGTGTCTAGGATATATGAAAGTATTTACCATGCCTTATTAGTTTATCAAATATTGATACCAAAACACGACCTCCTAGTATTTTTCTTTATAGTCTTGAGCATGCCATGTATATGTATATAAAGAAGATTGTGAGTGAATTAAAAAAAATCATAAATTTTATTAAATTAAAAATATTAAAACCGATATTTTTGTATATTTATCGATATTTTCAAGGAAATTTTCACAATACTTTGTCATTTAAAAGTACATTTTTTAAAAGAAACTGATATTTTCGTAAGAAAAAAAATCAATATTTACGGAAATTTCCTTTGGGATATTCTATGAAAAAAAATACTATATTCCTATTTCTATATCTGTACTTCTAAAATATGAAGATTTCCTAGAATGTATAGGTGGAGAGGTTGATTTTTCAATCCTCGGATATATATCCTTGAGCACGTTATACTATTAATTATTTTTGTTAACATATCGGATGGAATTAATAGCAAGTTACGTATCATAGAATAAATTGACAAAGAATTATGTGCATGTAAACATACTCAATTGATAACATTCCATGAAATTTTGAGATATGCATATTAACAAAACAACCAACCAACCAACGAACTAAATATTCCGAAAGAAATTGAATGGAATTGTGTTATATATATCATTAACCCATGATCACTAACTAATTAATAATGCTAATTGCTAATTAGTCCTTGCATAAACCATGTCTTCACTATTACTCCTCCTCAATTGCACTTAACTCGGCAACAAAACGCTGCCGTCCAACCCTACAACCTTCGGTCCTCCTCCGTCTTCTCCGACTCACAAATTCTTGCCGATCACCGCTGTCGCCGCCGCCACTGCCAACGGTGTCCGCCACCCACCGGTACCTATTCACATCCTTCCGCTTGATGGCAAACTCCAAAGTCTCCACCCCTTCAACTCCACAGCACCTCGGCCGCCCAACGCCACCGCCACCGCCCCCTCGCGTCTTTCGAAACGCCTCACTTGCCTTTAACGCCAAAGCGGCCATCTCCTCCGGAGGAACGGGATGGTTCAAACATGTCAACGGCAACACAAAGTAAAGCTGACCTAGCTGAAGCTCTTCGTTCTCATCAACGGCGGAAACAAAGTCCCCGAAATCCATGTCGTCGGAGTCGCATACAAAGCTCGTCGAATCGTCCTGAAGCACCTGCGAGACCTTAACCGGGCTTGAGAATTCTCTCAGATCTCCGTTTTGGAGAATCAGCTTCACTGTGGCTGCAGGCGTTGACCGATTATAAGAGGGCCAAATATTGCCCATATAAATTGTACAATTATATGATCATATATATATATATATATATGCTTTCTATGGCCTTTTTATATATAAGCTTGATTTTGGAGGAGATGATTGTAGACAAAGAAGTTTTTTTTTTTTTTTTTTTTAGACAAGAAGATTTACGCGTTGATGTCGTGGATTTGATCGAATTATTAATCAATTGACTTAGTTAATCAAGATTAAGGAAGCGATTGGAACGATTATATTTGGCGCCACGTTTTTCTTACCACATGGGATTCATCGTACGCCATTCTTTTTTAGATTTGTTTATGTCAATATTCTTCCATATACAACCAAGGAAAGTTGATTTTTTTTTTTTATGTATATATATATATATACAAAACTATCTTTGACTATTATAATTTACTTGTATTTCTTTTTAAATGAGGAAAGATTTTGATTTTAGAAATTTGATAATTTTGAGCAACTTGCCTTATTATGTAACTCTAAATGATTTGTTTTTATATAAAGCCTATTGATAATACCCTTTACTAATAAATCTTATTTCCTTTCCTTATTAATAAATGTAATTGTTTTATCAAATCATGTTAAATCTTTGTGTTATTTTTTTTTCTTTTCTTTCATTTTCTTCTTCAATTTTTAATATATCCACAATTCCTTGATAGGACTATTAGACATACAATATTAGTAAGCGTGAAAGATCAAAATAGCATAATATAATACCTGATTTTAAAATTATAGCATAATTTAAAATATTGTTACCAAATAGCATAAATAGGACAATTTGTTACCATTTCCTTATTAATAATAATACATGGACTATGAACTGTAGCTAGGTTTCTTTTTTTGATCTTTCCTTTAGAGTGCATATAAGACAAGATTCGTGTTCTATTTTCAAAATGTTTCCATGATAATATAAAAAGTAAACCGAGTTTTTTTTTTTTTTAACTTCAGAACAGAAAGTGAGAAACTGAGTCTTTAAGTAATTAATATAGAGAAAATCTTATATATACTTCAGAACAGAATGTCGGAAACTGAGTATTTAAGTAATTAATACAGATAAACTTTTATAGTGCCTAAAAGGAAATTTTGTTTTTCGTAGTCATGTCATACCTGCATAATATGGGTCAAATGATATAAATAGAAACTTCGCATCCGTTTCGATCGTTAATTGCAATTAAAATTTTTAAGTTGGAGTTGGTTGACCTTTTAAAAACTATTTATAAGTTTTATTGATTTTTCCGAAAATGATAAAAATCCAACAAAAAAAATACAATTTAATTGGAGTTAAAGTAATATGTCTGACAAAGTCTTAAAGATCAATTCTTTCATTTTCCCTTAAAAAAAATTTAAATATAAAATATAAAATCTCAGTTGTACATGGGGGAAGAATATGCCTTTAATCCATTTTTCACCAAAAAAAAAAAAAGGGAAAGACAGAATATGCCCTTCCAATTGCATTTTCTAAAACCAAAGGCCATTTCCAAACGTTATTAATTTCTCTTATATCACAAGGACTAGCCTGAATCACGTGGCTTAGACACGGGGACTGTACACTTAAAAATCATAATGAAGTTTTATATAAAAGTAGGAAAAGCTTAATCACTAAATTAATAGTAATAATTTTTTTAGATTATGTCAAATACCACTCTTTTAGTTTTAGTTTAATTTTAATTGGTAGTGGAAAAAAGTATTATATTTTCATCAAAATAATTAAAAACTAAAAAAAAAAGAGAGAGATTGTTTAAAAAAAAAGATTCATTTGAAAATAATTATTTTAATGTGATAATTTAAATATATATTAAGTTAATATTTTATAAAAATCTTGGAATTTTATTTGGAAAAAAAATAGATCAATAGAGATGTATATATGATTAGATAATACTTAAGAAATCCGCATATATATATATAGGGAGCGTCTATTATCACTCCTCCATCTTCTCTCCTCACCCCTTTTCTTAAACCACCCACATATTAAATCTTGAAGTTTATCAGTTACTTATTAGACCCCTCTTATTTTCCAAAAAGTCCTCTTGTTTGGCCTCTCTTATCGGTTATTTATTAGACCCCTCTTATTTTCTAAAAAATTCCCTAAAATTGAGTTTTAGTTTTTATCCTTTTCCATAAGTTATCCTTTTTTATTCTTTCCAAAACAATCTTTTTGTTTTCTTTACGTTGTTGTTATCTTTTTTCATCATTATCTTCTTTTATTTTTTATTTTTTATTTTTTATTTTTTATGCTTCAATATTATTGTAAAACAAAAGAAAAATCATCCTCCAGAAGATGACTCAACAACTAAATCTGTTGTTTGGAAAAAAAATAAT
Source organism: Ficus hispida (assembly GCA_025413025.1). NCBI lineage: Eukaryota > Viridiplantae > Streptophyta > Magnoliopsida > Rosales > Moraceae > Ficus > Ficus hispida. The sequence goes on along the minus strand of CM046370.1, from coordinate 11,503,631 downwards.
AATAATAATAATAAAATCTGCACGACTGTTTTTAACCTCAAGCATCATATATAAAATTTAGAAACATCCTTCCATCTTCCTGCACAATCATGAAATTCAAACAACCAACTGATCGATTGGTTCGTTTTCAATAAGTTAGACATATAACTACCAATACCATCGCCCAAAAAAAAAAAATGTCATGATATTTGAAAAAAAAATTATGGTTTTTGTCATGACAAGTAAAAGTCTATGTTTCTTTGATCAATATTAAATTTGATTTATCTTAAAAAATATTGAATGGATTTTATTGTACCTTTGATTTGTGTTGGATTTAAAGGGTGTATTATTATTTTTAACTATTAAGGTGATGTATGTGAAAGTATATTTAAAATCGTTTTTGCCCTTAAATGTAACTTTATTTAAGCGTATTTTGGTAATAAAAAATTATGAAAAAGAGGTGTGTGGAGAGTAAACAAAAGGATGTCAATAGATGCTTCCATATATTTATTATAAATAAAGTGTAAAGTATGAGGTGTAAAAAGAATTAAGAAATCACGTGGACTAAAATTAAATCATTGGATTTAAATTAAGTGAAAAGTAATAAATTTGAACCATTTAATAAAAAGATTTAAAGTACAAAACTTGAAAATATATTCCCACCTACTATACTAGTAGCTGGAATGCGTGTTTCATGTGTGTGAAATAGGTTGTTGTCTTCAAATTATTAGTTGAGAGGGTTTAATCGTGGATATATTTGAAAAGAATCGTTTAAATAAGGGTAAAAAAAATATGGCAAACGTTAGAGGTGCCACATTGTGCATATTGTAAATGTTACGCGACGAGCTTTAAAGTAGGGTGAAAACATACATTCCTATTTATATATATAATGAATATGACAGTGATGATGATGATATGAATGGTTAATGAATGATGAATGAATAAAGAGAGAAATTAATGACACGCATTATAAATATTATAGATATTACAAGGAGCAAAGGTACAAATAATGTACTATTGCTTAGTTTTAATTTAGTTGATGACCAATTGAATGTGTATAAGATAAGCTTTTCGGTTGCGAAATATAATCTCAGTCACTGCCTCGTCTTTATTGGTTGGTAGATTCACTAAGACAGTGACAAAAAATGCCGTGAAAATGGACACTTGCTAAATCACCCCGGTACTTTTCATCTTTTTCTTTATCACTTTATTCCAATAAACTCTAAAGTGGGGCCTTCTTGTACATAGCTTACCAGCTCTAGTAATTCTTTTATCCAAAAAAAAAAAAATAGAAGAATGAAAAAGCAGCTTTGCATACAATCCTTGTAGGACACAAAGAATTGGGTTGAATTAGAGGAAAACCATTAGAGTTTTAAAAGTCAAATAAATCAGTTCTATGAAAAAACTAAATTAATTTTAATATTACAGTGGTACAAATAAATAAATAACAACAATTAAAAAATAGTACACAACTTACTGTAAAGCACAAAATTGTGGACTGCAATTTTGTGGGCTTTTAATGAATTGTGAGATATATATATATATATTTATAATGAAAAATGTAGTAAATAATATTTATAGAAAAATAATTGAAACAAATAATAAGATTTTGAAATATTTAAAATAAATAGTAAATTTATTCGCTAAATAATATGTAAATAATTATTTAATTATTGCTATGTACTTAAAATATTTTTAAAACATATTATTTAATTACTTTAATTATTTATGTAAATATATTATTTATTTACTTTTTTATTTTTTGAATTTGAGATGAGGAATTGAACTCTATGAAAAAAAAAAAAAAACAGAATTGAAAATTACCGCCAGTTTATATATCTGCAACTGCGTATTAATTGTGCTACCTGAACAAAGCAATTAAAACAAATTAAACCAAAAGTCATGCTCATACTTATGTTCATTGATTTGATTTGAATTTTTTTTTTTTACGGATATCAGAATTCATATTAAATTAAAAAATATGTTTAGCTAAAATGATTTTTTTTTTTCTTTTGTTCATCAAAAAGTGTAGGGAGTGTTAAGTAGCTATCATTGGAGCCCATAATAATTTATGTCTAGAGATAAAACATGTCATCTTAATAAACATTATATTGATAGTTTAAAAATAATTTCAAACATATATATTTTGTAAGATTAGAACTTGAGACCGTCTGTCTACCAAACTACTTTCGAGAGTAGGCCATTAATCCCACAAGACTAACATATTATTGGTGTCAAGAATAGATAAAAATTAATCATGGAGTATAATTATAAATAACTGTACTCAAACTAAAAACATGTATATATGTTCACAATTCTAAACATATTGAAGTAGCTTGTTACTAATTGATAAGAGTTTGTTCACATGTAGAACGGGTAAACAGAGTAACCATTGAAATCTTTTTCACATATATTTTGTACATCTCCCACAACATTTCTCCATTCCAATTATCACGCTCGCGAAATCAACGTCCCAATAAGGCCGGCGATGAGAGCGGTCGGATCTCCCAACACGGCGGAGATGACAAACTGCACGGCGAGCCCCGCCATCTCGCAGCACTTCTTGACTTTCCCCTTCCCTCTCCGGTGATGCGTTTGGAGCGTGTTCTTGAGGCTCGGAATCCTCGTCTCGAGTTTCCGCATAGTAGTCGATCCCTTCCCTCGGCCGGCGTAAATCTCCGACCAGCTCTCCATCAGCATCTCCCTCACGCACGCCACGTGGAGGTTGTACTTCTTGCACGATGACCGGTAGCTCCAGCTCCGGCCTTTTCGCCCACACCGGTGGCACGACGAGCTTACTTTCCGGTAAAGGTAGAGCTTCGTCTCGCCGTCGTCAAGCACCATCGGCAGCTTGGCGCAGCAGGGGTGGAGGTCGAACCCGCATGAGGTGCAGTGGTACAAGAACCTTTATTATTTGCAATAAATTAATATCTTGTAATTACGGACAATTTAAAGACTAAGCTTATAAATATGAATGCATTATTATCGTTGTTATTTAAAAGAAGTACAATTAATATTAATTTTTTTAACTTTAGCTAGATAAAATATATTAGTGAATCGTAATAATCACCACGATGATACATAAAATTAGTTAGGAAGTTGATGCAGTGATAAGAATGTTTTTCTTTTTTTACTCTTAGAACAATGATTTCATAAATGTCGAGTTTTCTTTTATAAAGGATAAGCATGAATAACGGGATCTTTTTTGTTGAGTAAAATCAGGAAACTGCTTTTGCGTCAAGCAAGATTGAATCGGAATATAAAATAAACTGTGGCGTGGTCCCACCAAGTTGGGATCATCATTATTTCACATCTCAAAACAATTGTACTTTTTTTTTTTTTTTTTGTTTTTTTTTTTTTTTTTTTTTTTTTTTTTTTTTTTTTTTTTTTTTTTGGTAATAAAAATTTAAATGATTATAAGAGGAGAAACTAGAATTCTCGTATAACTCTGTAACCTCGGCGGTACTGCGTGATCTACAGTTATACATATTATAAGCCTAAGTTAACATGCAAACCTAACAATATTATTACGTACCAAGTGCCAACTCTAATAAACGTAATTAATTATTATGAGACATATACCTTTAATTTTACATAATTGATTACTCATGGGTTAAAAATAGAGTAACAATTATTGCATCTTTCAACTATTAATCAAACAACTTACAAAAAACACAAGGCATTGAAACAAAAATGCTTGAAATCCCTCTACACGATTCGATAAAAACACAAGATATATATATATATGTGTCACAAATTTATCCCTTACTCTTAGGAGAGACGTCCTCAACGACGAGGAAAATGTCTTAAACGTACTAGGGTATATTTGCTTTTTTTTTTTTTTTTTGGTTACTTAAAAATAGAATAAGAAAAAATGAAACTAACCCGGTGACATCCTTCTCGCAGGCGTTGCAGTAGCGTGGCGCGTCGCCGGGAGGGCGGGAGAGGAACCGAAACGAGCACTTAGTGTAGAAAGGGTGGGCGATGGTTGGTGACGGGATGGCGCAGTGCGAGTGGAGGTCGAAGTCGCAGGCGGTGCACTTGTAGCGGGATCCAATGCCCGCCTCCTTGCAGCCGTCACATTTGAAAGGGAATTCCGAGTACTCTAACTTGAGATTGTGCTGCGGGTGGCTGAAGTGGGAAATTTCGTTGTATTTCATGCTCTCTCTCTCTCTCTCTCTTTTGCGGTTTTTTTTTGGGGGAATTAAGAACGTTGGAGATATATAATATAGTGGGGTTGGTAATTTGTTTATGTTTAGAAGATAAAGCAATGTTTGGAAATCTAGAAAGTTTGGTCTAATAGTTTCCTTTGTGTTGTAGGTTTTATTATTGTGTTGGCTTGAGGCTTAAGCAAGTATATAAGGGGAATTAGAATTATGCTTTTGTGCCGATAGTGGTGAAATGAGTGTGTGCATGGGAATCCTCACGTCTAGAAGGGAAAGAACAGACATGAGGCATATTTTTTAGTCATGTCAACGTACCTTAGAATATATACGAATTTTCACTTTTGCCAAGTACAAGTTTTTATTGCCACTAGCTAATAGCTACTACATGTATATACGCTCACAGATATAGTTTACTGATAATATCATACCTGATTCTATTAAAAGATATAAATAATCACATGTATAGTTTAATGATAATACCACACTTTATTCCACTAAAAGAAATAGAGTTGGAATCTCCCACTTCAAATTCAGAAAGATACATATATATATATATACACACACACATTTTCTACAAGACGTGCATGACATTTATATTTAATTTTATACACACGCATTATACTAGCTAGTTGCATCGAGTTCCACCGTGTGTGTATATATATATATATATATATATGATCAGTTTGGAAATAACAAGGAGAAAATTACTAAGTACACTTAAATCTCTCTTAATAAGCTAAAAGAAGGAAAATTAAACAAATATTATGATAAATGGAGCAATTTACTACTTAATTTCTAATTAAGGTGGCCTACAATGGATTTAATCTACATGATATGTAACTATATATATATAATATTTACGTACATATTTGTTGTGAAGGAACAATATGATAGCTAATAGTGAATTAAGACTTAATTAAATATGTCAGGAGAATATATATATTATGTCAATAAAGCAAAGAATCAAGGAAAGATTTAAAGGAACCACGTATAATTTACCGGTAATCTATATCCGAATATTATGTATGTTAACAGAATAAGAATGATGATCAGCATCCCTAAGAAAATGCCTAATTATGATAATAAGCATAGTATAATTACGTAGTTATATTCTGGCTAGATGGACAAATTTGCTATTCTAAAAGCAATTTGAGTTTTCTTTGAACTTTATAAATAACGTTAGACCATTCTATAAGAATAAACTGCAAAAAGCGATATGATACTCACATCTATATAGCATGGTGGATAATTTATTTTAATTGAATTATGAATGGACCCTACATTTCAGTATTGGATTAATGTAATGGTATATTGGAAGAAAACGATTATATGTGTGTGTGTGTGTTGTTGTATATATATCTAATAATATAAAGAATAACTCCTTTCAACATTTATCCATTCTTACACGAAAGAATGACGTAGAGGAACCAATTCACATTCTTGGAATTATAATTTCTAACCTCTCAAGTCTCAATTGCTTCTATGGGCGAATTGCTTGGCTTATGAGTTTAATAGTGTTATCCAATTCCCTTTGTTCCTTCAACTTGGTGCCCTAACATTCATAAATGTAAATCCATGTTAATATCACAAAGAACTTATTCCAAATCATGAGTACACTTTTTAGCGTAAAGTTAGGTTAGATATTGTTTCTAGTACATTAGATATCCTTAAAAAACTCTCCACTAAAGTAACATTATCAAGTATTCCTAAGATAAAATTGAAATCGTTAATTCCCTACAAAAAATAAAATAAAATAAAAAGTTATACTCAATATGATCATATTTCTAGACAATTATAAGCTATAAACCATTTTTATGAGCCTATTATAACATTATGTGGGGTGTATAAGAAACATGGGGACTATTTATTCCAAAATAATGATAATTTTGGGTAAATTCTATTTTCAGTCTTGATTTATAGGTCAAATATATTGTTTTAATTATCCATGACTTTTAAAACTTCCCGGAAGTCATTAATGTATACAAGTTATTACAAATTAATCTTTTTGTCTAACTAATTGTTAATCTCGACACAAAAAGACACAATTTCCTTCTCCGTGCCTAATGTGATGTAAAACTAACAAAATCACATATGATCATAATGTGTCTTTTTTTTTTTTATCGAGATTTTAATAGTCGAATAAACAAATAAAAAGATTGTTATTTAGAACAACTTGCATATGCTAAAGATTTATTCTGAGATCAATGTTTTAAAAGTTAATTACCAATAAATTAAGATTTGGTTTATAGTTTGACGGCTAAAAATGAGATTAATAGGTGAATAATACTTAATTGAGAAGCCTTAATATCGTTAAAGACGTATCATGAATATTTGTCAAGTTGATAAAGTGTTGGCCGTTACGTGTGAGAAAGTGATAAAATGTTGTTGGCCGAAAAGAATTTGTACTGCATCCACTCAAGAGGAGGCCTTGATTATTGGACTAGCTCAGAAAGAATCAAAACAGAAATTCCGGAAACCAATAATTTAAGATAATTCTAATTAATTCCTTGAAAATCTGCTTCTCTCCCTCCATGCTATATTTCTTTTGTTTCTTTCCTTCTTTTTTTTTTTCTTTAATAATTGATTTCTTTAATTTGTTTCTTTTGCTACAAACTAAAGAAACTTCTGGAATATTCGGAAGGCAAGTGACCTAATTTGTGTCAATTAATTGACTGTTCGTTCTTCAATTTATTCATTTATTTATCTATCTATTATTGTTTTTATTATAATTATTACTATTACAATAGGGCTGAAAAAGACTGTACGTAATTGCATTGAATGATTGGAAATTGGAACAGTGAATATGATTCTTCAGCTTCATGCATATCTTAGTTGAAGCCTTATTCCTTCTAATGTGTACCGTACAGTAGTACTGTTGCCTACAAATAGTTTTGGTCCTAATAATTGCCTTAAAAGGAAGCTATATATATGGAATAATGCAACTTTTGCTAAATGTTATCTGGTTGGTCAACATTGGAGGCGCCAGCCTATTATATCAATGATAACTTACATTGAAAGGTCAAAATTTAAGGGGATTTATATATGAAAAATCATTTTTTGGTGGGGATAAAACAAGGAAAATGTAAAATTTTCAGAGGTAAAAATTGATAAAAATAGAAGTCCAATTATGGCAACGTCGCTGTTGATCAATGTTCAATTTTTCTATTGGACTGTGTTTGGTTTGTAGGATCAAAATAATGGATAGGATTATTGTCTTGTTTAGAAGTTATCCGGCATTTGATGTACCATTGAATTAAGAGAGAGCAAGTTTTATGCTTTTTTATGTAACTATAATAACTTCAATTTTGGATTAAAAAATAAAATTAGTTTAGACAGGTACGTATTAGAAAGAGGAAAAAGGATAAGAAGGGAAAATCATTTCAACCCTTTTTTTTTTTTTTTTTTTCCTTTTTTGGCGATACGCCAATTCTTTCAACTTTTCATATCTTAAGTCATCCCTGAACTTTCAAATGGGTTACTAATTCCAACAACTAAGGGATTATTTTCTAGTTAAGATCATTTTTGCCATCCCCAAGTTAAGTATTAAAATTACCATTTGTAGGAGTTGATTTTTTCTTTTTTATCCAAGTCCATCCTTTTATCAAGGTCGGTGACGGACTTGGTGGTGCCGTGGCAAGACTTCTTTAACCCTGTAATCAGTAGCAAAGTTAGCCTATTATTTAGTGAGGACATGTATTGAAAGATAAAGTTTTTAGGATGACTTATATAAAGATAATCTGTTTTTAGTGTGGAAAAAATAAAAAATAAAATGTAACATTTTTAAGATAAAATTAAAAAAAAAAAATTCAAGAAGACTCCTGCCCTTACTCGACCATGGGTAGCTTCACCCTACTCGTGATGGTTGGAGCTCCATCTCCCCAAGCTCGCACCGAAGGTGATCGCTTCACATGGTTCGCAGGTGCTAGCGTGAAACCGCTTAGATCTTCTAGACATCGGTGTTGGCGAGAGTCTTTCTAGCTGCATCTTGTGAGATCCAATTTGACAAAGGCAAAAGATTTCTCCACCATATTTCCCTTTTGATTCTTGTATTATTGTTTAGTAGTGTTACTGTAGAAAATTGTGGGTAAGACTATAGAGTACTGCCAGTTACATGGTAAACTACCATTGATAACATGCTAGAGTATTGTTGTTAACACAGCAAGAGCCAGATACCTCCAGTAACCCATCGGACTACTTTGATAACACAGCAAGTTACCGTCAACAACAAAGTCTAATTTTAAAATTGGGTTATTTACGTATATGTCCAAATTAGAGGTATTGATTTGAAATATGTTCATTTTTTTTCTTTTAATTATCTAAACATCTAAAAGAGTAATTATAAAAACAATATTACCCTTTATAAAGAATGGAGAATAACAAATAAAGAAATTACAAAAAAACAAAAAAAAAATTTTGGAATATAAGATGTTTACTTATTTATTGTAAAGAAGGTGTAAATCTTCATAATGAATGAAAAAAGAAATGTTTTCTCAAAATCAGTTTTCACATTAATGAAAATGAGTTAAAGAAAAAAAAAATAAATAAAAGAAACATCTCAAAAAAATCTTTCGTATAATGAATCAATGTTTATCATAAAGATATGTTTGATTTCCTCTTTATTAATTTATATAAATAATAGGGTTTTCTCGTAGAGAATTCGATACTATTTGTTGTGTTATTCTTCAATATATTTTGTTGAGGCATAAATGACAATCATATGAATTGTAGTGGATTATATAAATAAATAGGTTGTTTCATAAAGAATTCATCGATTTTTATATGAAAAGTGTGAATATTTTAATTTCATTAATTTTTATCGTTAATATTTATATTGTATTATTTGGTATGAACTATCATCTTAATAGTGAATATTTTATATTTATTATAATTATTATATCTAATTTGGGTTTATTAAAGGTGACTTACATTTATCGACAAAAATATTCATCATGGAAGTCAAAAAACGAGAAAGAAAAATAAAGAATATGTATAAAAATGAAATGATGTGAATTGTAATAAAATGGCAAAATATTCATCATGGAGGTCTTTCCTCCTCTTCTACTTCTTCTTCTTCTTCTTCGGGCCCCCCTCCCTTCCACTATCTGACCAAAACCAAAACTGGCGCCACAATTGGGTTCCCCCCCTGGGCCTCCACGATCTGGGTTTCGGGCCCCCCTCCCTTCCACTATCTGAGTCCCCCCCACCCTGCTGCGGGCACCGATCTGCATTTCACAACCCCCCACCCCCCCCCCCCCCCCCCCTAAAAAATAAAAATGGAGAGAGAGACAAGGAGAGAGAAAAAAAATTTTAATTATTTTTTTAATTTTTATTAAATTAATTATTATTAAATTACTAAAATACCTTCACAAATTAGATTACATGTATTGTGTATGACTCGTTCCGTTAAAAACTTAACGATTTTAAATGAAAACGACTATAATAATCAGTATTTTAAGAGTTCAGAACCTTTTTAATAAAAAAAAAAAAAATTAAATTATCATTTTTAAAAGAATTTAGAGTCTATTTAAACCGATTACTATTTTTTAACTCCAAAACCCAAATTTCCGTTAAGATCTTTCACTTTCGCAACTTAAACCCAAACGACATGTCTTCCAACCAACAGTTGAGTGACTTCACATTTCACACAGTTCACTTCAAATCGGAAAACGACCTGAAAATCTAAGCTCACCAGCACAACAACAATGGCAATTATTCGAACGCTAAAAACCATCTTCCCAACCCCAACCCCAAATTCCAAACCCCCCTCCTCGCTCCTCTCCCTCTCCTCGTTCTCGACCTCCCCGCCGTCCGATCACCACCCCCCGACTCCGATCTCCACCGTCGTCGCCGTCCTTACCCACAGCCGCTCCAAGTCCCGCTGGTCCCACCTCCGCTTCCTCCGCCCCGACGGCTTCTCTACCACGGAGTTTTCCCAAATCGCCCTCCACGTCAAGAACAATCCCCACCTCGCCCTCCGCTTCTTCCTCTGGACTCGCCGGAACTCCCACTGCCCCCACGACCTCACCTCCTACTCCACCCTCATCCACATCCTCGCTCGCGGACGCCTCAAACGCCGTGCCCTAGCTCTCCTTCGCGACGCCATTAGAGCTCCTGAATCGAATCCGTTGAAGGTTTTCGAAACCTTAGTCAAGAGCTACACGGAATGCGGATCGGCTCCGTTCGTTTTCGATTTGCTAATCGAAGCTTGCTTGATTTCGAAAAAGATCGATTCTTCGATGGACATCGCGAGAATGTTGATTTCTCGCGGAATCAGCCCTGGAATTAGCACCTCCAAATTTTTAATAAGAGAAGTTTGTAGATGTGATGGGGCTGATGAAGGGTATAGGCTGTATGAAGAGATTTTCGGGTCGAATTGCGGGGTTGTTAAGCCGAATGTGGAGATTTTGAACACTTTGATGGTGGGTTTTTATCAGGATGGTGATATGGAGAAGGTGAAGGAGATTTGGGACCGGTTTTCGGAATCGAATTGCGATCCGAATTGTTATAGTTACAGCATTTTGATGGCGGTTTGTTGCGATGAAGGGAAAATGGATGAAGCTGAGAATTTGTGGGAAGAAATGAAGGTGAAGAACTTGGAATTCGATGTTGTGGCTTATAACACTATAATCGGCGGTTTTTGTCGAATCGGAGAGGTTGAGAAAGCGGAAGAGTATTTTAGAGAAATGGGGTTGAGTGGAATAGAGAGTAGTTCAACCACATTTGAACATTTTGTTAAAGGGTATTGCAAAGTGGGAAATGTCGATTCCGCTATGCTTGTGTACAAGGACATGTTGAGGAAAGGCTTTAGGCCCGACGGTTCGACGATGGAGGGATTGATCGGAGGGTTTTGCGAAAAGAGTAGGGGTTTAGAAGCATTGGAGATTTTGAGAGGTGCAAAGGGAGGTTTCGGGTTTCGTCCTACAAGGAAGAGTTTCGAGGTTTTGGTGATGGGGTTATGTCTGGAGGGGAAGATGGAAGAGGCGTTGGAAGTTCAGAGGAAGATGGTTTCGGAAGGGTTTGAACCGTGTTGCGAGGTTTATGGTGCTTTTATTTCCGGGTATGTGGTACAAGGGAATTCAGAAATGGCGGAGAGGTTGAGGAAGGAAATGTTGCAAGTTTGTGGATGAATTTCTCAAACCATTACGATTCTGTGAATTACATCTTTATTTAAATGAAATTATGTTCAGAGGTTTTCAGCTTTATTAGCTTCAGGAACATTTACACTTCCGAACTGAAGTAGACTTGTAAAAAATTATGAACACTATATATACTGATATACTACAAAACTAAAAATGTAGGAAAACCTACGAGCATTTTCACAGGAATTCCGCAGATTCGATTACAAACCGTAATCCTAACCTAGGCGAGATTACAACGACGGAAGCAACCAAAGATTGGAAAGAGATGATGCCAAGGTCAGGAACCATGACAAGAAAGCCATTGCAGCGGATACTTGATACCGGCTGCAGAGCTTCGGAGGGCAATACGATGATGACCGATCGGCGTGGAGCAGGAGATCCACCACACTAGCCGTCGAGCAAGCTGCGGCTAGTGTGAGGACCGATATTACCTGTCGCGAAAACAGGACAATTTAGTTTTTATAAAATTAGTAACATGGCTAAGGCTAGTAATTGAGTGAAAAAAATGGAAGTTACCCAATCTCCTACAACAATGATGAGCAATATTCCAGGCTGGCGAAGGGGGGATTTAACAAGAACAGAGTATCCATCCACGAGAGCTAACGTTAGACTCCATGGAATGACCAAACCCATGACTGTTACGAGGTAGCTGTATTGTCAATGAAACCAATATTGTAGTACTCATATCAAAGTATAAAAAAGGCCAACAGAAAAATGGCTCCATTTTCCAGGGCCAAAAAAAAAGAATTACATGCTTATGGTGGTATAGTTGGAATTGCATTTTATGCATAGGTACAACTGATGGATTTGCCATTTGCCGGCCTATTCTCCTAGAAAAATGCTCGGAACATCATTGATATTAAACACCACAATTAATAAAATATATGTTTCATCTGTTCACTCATATTATAAAATATATCTTTTTATTAATACGTGGTGTTAAATACCCTAGATATCATTTGAGCATTGTTTGTTCTCTTAACATTCCCCACAAAGATTTGAACAGTAAAATATTTTAGTCTCACAACATTAATATTGGTTAGAATTATATTAGATTAAAATGATATATTTAGGGTAGAATTAGATTCTCTGTTCAGTGTATTGTCTTTCAACATTGATTTTAAAAATAACAAGAACTTGATTTCAAAATATTGAACTTTTGAAAACTTCCAATTATTTTTGGAAAATAAAATTATTAAAGAAAAAGTTAGGTGAAGCTTGAAAATGTTGAAACAAAAGTTGTATCAAAGTTTTTGACAGAAGTTAAAAGCCAAGGTTTATCAGCACAGGATCAGGGATTGGGAAGATACAAAAGACAAAAGACAAAAGATGAAGAACTGCCAAAGAACCAGCCAGCAGAATTGAAACAAACCAATCGTATATATCTTATCTATATGTATAGATATAAAGGCGTGCTTACAAGTTAATCAGAAGAAGAAGAAAAAGGAAATGGGAATTGTAGGGAAGTTACCAAAAGGCAGTATAGCTGTAGAACTCAACACCCAGAGACATGAAAAGGAGGGAAGCAGAGGAGAAAAGAGTCTGGGCCAATCTCAAAGAGAAGCTGCCACGTGTCCCCAAAGAGCCAGGTACTTCATAAACCATGGCGGCGAACTTTCTGTTTCTCCAACTCTCAAACTATCAACTCTCATCATATTCCCATTCTAACAAACTTATCATCTCAACTCTCTCAATCCTCAAAAATCTGCCCCCCTTCAAAAAAAAAAAAAAAAAAAATCAAATTTCAGTGGTAAAACCACTCTTGCTCTTTACTCTCTCCCTAATGTGATCGTGAGAATTTTCCCGGGAAAGAGAAAGAGAAAAGTTAAAGTTAAAAGGGTACTGGGAGAAATTTAAGCCTCTCTTTTTGGAGAAGTGCATCTCTCCCTCTCTCTCTCTCTCTCCAGAGGAACATATTCAGGTGGTGGGGAGGCTTTGGTTGGACAGGTGGAGAGCCATGGTTTTGAATGTTGATTGGGGTAATCATGGAAAAGGGATTTTAGCGTGCATTTGATACTATGTCTCGTAATCGTAAAATTTGAGTTTGAATTTATCATGCATATATCAAGTTGTTTGAATTATTAAAATTAAAAAATATTAAAATTTAAAATATATTTAGAAAAAAAATATCATTATAAAACTTGTTTTGTTTATCTTGAAATTTTATGTAATTTAAAAAATATATATAATTAATTTATATTTATCAATTTAAAGTTATAAACTTTTAAAATTTAATTATAAACCTTGTAAATAATAAAATTAAAAAAAAAAAGATAAAATTAGGTTATAATGTAAGAGTTGAATTATTTGACACTTGCAAATGTGGTCTCTTTACTTTCTTCTCGTGGGTGGCACGTCGGCAGTAGCCCCAAAAAAAAATAAAAAAAGAAAAAAAATTTTTAAAAAAAATGTTTTAGAGGCTAGGAATGAGGAGAGGGGGTCGGGGGTGTGACTTGTGAGTGAGTTGGGATCTCCTAAAAAACAAAGGCAAGTGGCAATCTTAATGCAATTATTATATATGATATTGGTGCTCCTTCCTATATAATTCCTTAAGGTGAAGTTAAAGCACCTCCACTACAACGGATTCAAACTTTCCTTTCAATTTTTTTCTTTTTTATTTTTTTAAAGTTAATAAAAATAATAATTAATTTTTAAAAAATCAATTAATTTCAATCTAAAAAAATCAATTCCAAACCATACACAAAACGCATAATAAAAAACCGTTTTGGCATTAATTTGAGACGGAAATTTTTTATTATTATGTTTGTTTTCTTTAAAGATAAATTAATTTCATTACTCCATTTGGTGTTCCAAAAGGACCCTAAATTGATAACTCAATGCCAAATTTTGATATTTAAATGAAAAAGTACTATTTAATAAAGTGTTATCTTTAATTCAAATCCATATGCTAAGTTTGCTCAAAGGAAAAAAAAATCCATATGCTAAGTTTAATGACAAAGTTAATGGCAAAGTTAGTATAATATATAATCAATATCAAATTTAATATTTAGTTCTTCGGTGTCTTTGACATTATTATGTAATCATTTTGAATATTTTTGTTTTAAAATATTTAACATAAAAAGTTCACTTTTATCAATTTCAAAATATAATAATCATAATAAGATGTACATAGAGCACTAAATATAACATTACACGTTAAAATATAAAGCATGATTCTTCCTTCTTCTTTTTTTATTTTTTTGTGACAATTAAAGATGGTCTTAGATGAAGGATGTCGACATTCTTTTATGTGGATTTTGAAGTTCGTCCTCCAAACTTTCAATGTGAAAGTCAGAATTGTTTTTTTCAACAAAGGCATTATATTAAATATTAGAGATAAATCTTCTCTAAAATTTTTGTTAAATAAAAACATATTTTTATGTTTTAATTATCAAGTGGGATTATAGCTCTAATTTTTCCTTGTTATAAAGTGGGGATACAATTAAAATTTAGAAACGTATTAAAAGGAAAAAAAAATGAATTTTCAAAAGTTGGGTGGGATATGTGTTCCTAATCTAATTTAAGGTGTCCCCTAAATTTTTTAGTTAAAAAAAAACAAACATAAAAGGGAATCACTGTGATTTTTTATTTTTTATATTTTTTATTTAGTTGTAAGTAGCGTTTTTACATATTTTATGTACAATACTACAGTCTCGTTTTGCAGCCCGTGCTTTCTGCATGCACAAATAGCATTAAAATAATAAAATATTAACTATTTTAGCAAAGATATAACTTTTTCGGAAGGATTGATATTACACGTCAACATCATATAGCTATAACGTGTAACAATGAGAACTTTTTTTTTTTAAAACCCTTTTCTTTTCTTTTTCTCTTCTTCTTTTTTTTTTTTTTTTTTTTTTTGAGAATTGTACCATAAGAACTAATTTATCTCAAACAGGTATTTCACATTTTATTAATTATATTAATTAAATAGTCGTCTTGTTACATCCTAATTTTTACATTTGTATGTGTTAGAATATCATTCTCCTGAGATTAAATTCTAATTTTTTAATAGTAATTGGTATGACAATACGGTCTAATCATAGCTTAAATCTAATCCCTCATGGAATTGATAATATAAGGTCTGCCGAATGAAGTTTATAAAGGAAAGGTGAATATATTGGTAAATTATTGACTAAATTGTAACATATTTATATTTGAAAACGTGTTACAAAATAACCTGAGAAAATCTATTAGTTTCTACCAAGTTTTGCACCTGTTTCTTGAAGATCTTACAAGTATGCAATCATGATTAATTAAAAAGTAAATCTGAATGATTAGAAATACATATACGATTTTCTTATTTGAGGACAATTGAATATATCTAATTTGTGTTGATTTGGGAATTAAAAGAAATTTTCCTAATGGAGCATGTATTTAAGTTTTTTAACAACTGATATTTTAAATTTAATCTTTCTCCCTCTAATGCGTGAGGACTAAAGTTTCTCAATCATTTTTCTCTCTTGGAATAGGATTCTAGGGCAGCCTTTGGCTTGTCTTTGGTTTCCCAACCCTAGAGATAAAGATAGGAATAATATAGTGACAAAGACGAGCCTGTAACAGGAGGATGAGCGTTGTGAAAACGAACAAGGTAAGAATGAGACAGTTGGTAGTAGTGCATGGTTGTCACGTACCTGGAAAGTCCTGCGACAGCTCGGTTTCGACAACCCAAATTCTTCCAATGATGTGATTCGTTTTATCGATAAGAATTTTTTCTATGTGATTGGTTTTTTTATTTTATGATTTGTAAGTTTATGTGTAATAATGATGATATCTTCGTCGTCTTTTCTTTCGGTGTTTTATTTTTGTTTGTTATTTCTAATAATGGAGGTGGTTTCTCCACCTTCCACATTGGTCGTTTGTCTATCAGATCTAAGTCTTGATAGTGTTTTGGTCTTGCTAAAATTACTTCTATGAGGAGTTAGTAGTGGCCCTTGTGCTACTGAGTCTTGGCTCTCGATTGATCGGGAAATTTCATCAACTGTCGGGGTTTTGTCAAAAAGAACATTACATATACCTGATTTCAGTGTACCGAGATATATACTTATTATCGGGCCTCAAGCATGTCTTTCCCTTTAAGTATCATCAAATTTCACTGATAGATTTGTTCTTTATTTAAGGGTTTTATCTCATGTAACACATGGTTTGTTATGTTCGGTATTTTTTTTTTATGTCTTTAGTGCAAGTAATGAAATTTTCCTTTAAAAAAATGATATTTCATTTCTTGTCAGTCTTGGGAGTAAAATCCAAACCTTGTTAATTAAACATGTGTGTTTTACGTTTCGTGTTGACTCAAGTTATTAGGTTTCTAAGGCTCCGTTTGGAGACATTGAAAACATAGTTTTCACAATTTTTTTTTTTTTTTTTTTGTCTTTTTCCTCCAATTTTTCTATTCACTTTTCCAAACATTTAAAAAAAACTCAAATTTTAAAATTCCATAATTTGATAATTTTAAGTCGAAATGAGATTTTTTTTTTTTTTCAAATTGCATAGAATTTCGAGAGAAACAAAACAAGATCCATATTGCTAATTTTTTTTAACACATTTTAAGTTTTTATACATTTTCACTCCAAACAATTTATTTTCACCAAACTCACATCTCTAAAACTCAAACCATCTCCAATCTCCAAAACACCGTTTCCAAACGTGACCCCAAACGGACCCTTAGTTCCCAATTCTAGAAAAGTTCGAGTTAGGTCTCAAATTTTAAAGATTTGTGTGTTTTACAAGTACCCAATTGCAATAGAATTTTCACCCCCAAAAAAAACTAGTTTTATTAAATTTTCAATAGTATTTTGTTGTACTTATCTGCTAAGGCATTTAAAATTTTAGTTTACTTTCCTACCAACAAAACATTAGTCATTTATAAGTTACTGTTTAACTTACTTTGCCATTTGAATTTTGAATTAGTCTCATTTAATCCCAAATATTAGAAGTTTTTTGTTAAAAACAAACTGAAAAGATAGGATTATTAATTACGATAATATAGTCTTTATCTACTTTTTCTAACAAAAGTTTTAATAGAAAGGGTTAATAAGACTAATTCCCTCTTTATTTTTAATGAAAATTCTCAGAAAAAACGGAACTAAAGCAAAACTCAGAGAGGAAAGTGGCCGGAGTTTGAAAAGTTTAGGAGTAAAGTAAAAAATTTTCTAAAATTTGAGAAACATATGTGAGATCATCTGCGAAAAAATAGTTTTACGTTTGGAAAAAAAAAAAAAAAGAAACACAAAAATTGCACGAGCTTTCTTAACTTTGTTGACCTCACGAACCCTAATCTTTTTCATCATTCTTCCTCATCTACTGCCACATCCACATAAATTCTCTTTCTACATGCCTCCTTTCTCCTCTGTATCTATTTACTCTCCCTGCAGCCTCTCTATATCCCTTTTACCACAACGGCTCAACATAGCCCTTTCTATATTCTCTTCTACAAATCTTGCTACCATATTTTAATCACAATCGTCCAAGAGTTTGCATGCAATAAAATCCAAAAACCGAGCTGAGTCAAGCAAAGCTAATCCAGGCCGAGATGCCTTGGCGGATGTTTGGTTCCGATGGGTGATTTTGGCTATGAATTTTAGCACCCCTAACATTTTTCAACCCAACCTTGAAAATTTGGTCATTTAGATCGACCAGGCGAACACCCCTATTTGTAAGTGGCTCTTTTCTTTTACTTGCAGGAACTTGACAAATCTTAAAATCCAATTAAAATTATTCAGATACCCTAAACTACAGTGCAAATGATTTTTTTTTTTTTTTGTTTTTTTGTTTTGTTTCCCTAATGATCCAATCACGGCTAGGTGTTAAATGGGATGAAAGGAGACATTACGTAGGCGAATTGTCTCATTTTAAAACTCGAGGGTCAAAATGTGACTACCCTTAAAGTTTGGGGGCAAATGGCAAATGGCCAAAATGTGGCTTCAACAATGCCAAGCACTTTGACATTAGACTAAAAACAAAATAAAGGAATAATTTGACCAAAAATAAAATGGCATTCTTTATGTTTTCACTTTATTGATTCTCATATTAGTAGTGGGAACAGGGAATTGTTTGATGTCCAGCAACATTTTTTTTGGCCCACTCAAAAATTGAATTACTTTATTGAAAAAACATCGACGTTATTATCGGTAAAAAGAGAACAATTTTAGTCGGGATGTTTAAAGATTTGTCAAACAAAAAAAGGATAGGTTTCTGACTGCTGGAGCCATATATATACTGCCAACATTCATTAAAAAAGGAAAGCTTATTATATATTGTAAAAAATAAAAATGTGAAATAACGCATATTATAAAGAAAAATTAGTCTTGGTGACCTATTTTGGTCGTCTATCTAATCGGTAGCCGATTTTTTTTTTTTAACAAAATGACAGTTTGTCATTTTTTCATATTTAATCAATCAATTATTGACTTGAAAATCGGTAATTTACATTATAGTCAATAATTGATTGTCTATAGTCAATCACTAATTTACCATATTAATAATATTATGTAGACAATATTCGATTAAACATTTAAGAAAATTGATTAATCATTTAAAAAAAACATTTTAACTAATTTTTAAAAACTTAATTTATTAAAAAAAATTCTTAAAAAAGACTATTTACCTCTAAATCCCTATTATAACCGCAAAACATAAATTAAAAAAATGGTTGCAGGTATAGCCTAGCGGTAATTAAGTAAACTATTGGTTTTGTTTTGTTTAAGCCATTACTTTACATATTAACAAAGCTCTTCAAACTACAAAAATCTAAAATCAGATCAACACAAAGCATTGAATAACAAATGAGGAAGTGGTTGCAAGTATACAGCGTAGTGGTAAATCGTTATTTCACTCTATCATAAGGTGTAAAATACAAACTCCAATCGTGAGGAGATCTCACACATCTATTAGCACATGACGAGATTTAGCTCACCTGTTTATGCGAAGATCCGACATCAAGTCGGGAGAGGTAAGAGATTCGGATCTCCATGGTAGGGTTGCAAGGGGAGGGAGGCTGTTTAGGTGGTGACATTGTGGAGAGGGAAGTTTCAGCGACAAGATCTCTACTTATCACTTTCTCCCTTCTTCTTATACCTCCGAAGTTTGTCGTTGTTGCCCTACACTTACAACCGTTGCCTCCTAATTCGTATGTGCATCGCCATCGATCTCCTTCATCCAAGGAGACTTGTGCGAGACCTACTCCTAATCCATGTGGATCACGTTGTAGTCGCAATCAAAGTCATGACTTCATTTGATAAGTTTTGTTAGAGCGGCCTTATTGGAGATTCCAACACAATCAAGCATGTCGATTTCTTTCTCATGATGTCTTCATCGGCTTGGGAGTCGACACATAGGCCTAAGGCCTTGGAATTGGAGATTCGAATTCCTTGTCAGATGCGTAGAGGAAATATGCATGAGGAGATCTCTCCCTACCATGTCCGACGAAAGAGGTCTCCATCATAGGATGTTCACGTTTTATTTTCTTTTTTCTTTTTTTCATGCTTATGTTTTGTTACTTTCATGTTGTGGATTTTATACCCGAGTTTTTGGTCTATTTTTGTGGTTTCCATAGATGTTTTGCGATTTCCTATGGAATCAATGTTAAGATTAGAACGGTTAGCCATAACAAAAAATGAAAGTTTCTAACGATCACTGACTAGTATCATTATCGTAACAGCTTATATGTGAATATTAGTGATTACCATTTGGCATCATGATGAATATATATCACGGTGGATATGATTAACAACGATTACCTAGTTGTAACTATTAAGGGTAAATTTCGTACCTACAATATAATGGTCCGTCAAGTTGTGGCAAATCTTTAAGTAGATTTTTTTTTTTTTTTTTTTAAAGCATGGTAACTCAATCCAAGGCACGAAAACGTGGCATTTATGTAAAGTTATTGTGTATTTGGTTAAAATGTGTCGTTTTGGAGTTTTGACCCAATACTGCCGAAACCTGAACACTCTCGCTTTACCATTTTACTTCGGTCATCAGCCGCTCGCCGCCATTTCCAACACCGGCGAACTCTGGTCCAGCTTTAGGGTTTGTTCCTCTCTCTCTCTCTCTCTCTCTTGTTGTGGATTTCATTGTGCTAAGAAATTCAATTCAGTTTAATTTCGTTTCGATTTTCAATTTTCTTGCTTGATTTGATTTTGTGTCTCTTTGCAATCTTCCATTCCAGGAAGTGGAACCCAAGCAGAATCGAGAATTGAGATATGTACTCTTCTGTTTCTTCCATTCGCCATGCTCGTCGATCTTCCTCTCTAATCTCTCTCCTCGCTCTCGACCATGGCGGTCTAGCTGCTTCGAGGTCTTTCTCTGCTTTTACGGGAAATTATGGTTAGAGTTCCTTTCCTCGATTAAAGTTCATATTTTGGGTTTCTTTCAATTCCTCGACCATTTTTTTTCCCTCTCAGTTGAAGTTTCTGAATTTATGCTATTATGTGATTCAGTTGTATAAGTTAAGATTATTAGAGGAATTATGATTCAGAAATATGTAGTATGACACAGTTTTGAACTGTTAAATCTTATTAAAATCGTATTAGATTAAGAAAATTAGGACGATTTTACGGAGTCTGATATAGATTTGATAGTTTGGGACTGAGCTTTATTGGTAGGGAATTTTTTTGTACCTTATTTATTTGGTTAGATTATGCTTTCTACATCCTTGTTCTAGTTATTGTACTAGATTAGATAATCATAGCTTCCATGGTGGATTGACTGTTCATGAAGTTGGAATTTTCGAATAATCTTTTTAATCCATTAGGAAAACGAATTGACGGTGTCATTACGGTACTTGTATCGGAAGGCTGAAGCTTACCAATACTTTCTTTTCGAGTGGAATCTTCATCTATTTCAGAATTTGGCACACCTTGTTCATTGACTTGTCTGCACATTTTCTTCTATTTTTTTGGTTCATCTTTGTCCTCGCAAAGTGGTTCTTTTGATTCCATGAGAAAGGATATTATAAACTTAATGAGGAAGTGTAACTGCACTAATCTATGGTATTAGTTGTTCGTTTTTTCTTACTTTTACACCAAAAATCAAATATTCCTCCTGTAACATGGGACTTGGTTTCACCGAATATTTTATGCCAAGTAACTCTTGCAGAATTGGTTTGATGGATTACACCAGTCAAAGAAGTTCTAATGGAAGTAAAATTGTATTTGTGCTACCTTTTGGTTAATTGACTGTGTTACATTCTGGGTGTTGCAGGTCCTCAAGAGAGTTGCCAATACGGTATTAAATCCTTTGCTAATGTTGTGAGGAATAATATTTCGCACCATGTTGGCGGACTTAATGGAAGCTTGGGGTTGTGTTCTAGTATTATGCATTTCAAGGGGAATGTAACTGCCCATATGCTATGAGTTTCCTTTCATCCATACATTCTGGTAGTCGGAAAGATATTCTGAGCAGAGGAGGGAATCCCATGAATTTTGTAAGGGATATTATTGAAGAAGATGAAAGGGGCATCGTTAGGAATCCTCAACTTCCTCGACATGGTGTTGAGAGAAGTGCTGATTTTGTCCACATAAAGCTAATGCGTAACAATTGTTTTGTTACAGTGACAGATTCAAACGGGAACAAAAAGTTAGGGGCTTCAGTTGGAGTGAAGGCATTGAAAGGAATAAAAGTGACTCGGTATAATGGTGAAGCCGTTGCAGAACTTGTTGGAAGAAAGTATAGAAGTCTGGGTTTAAAATCATCAGTTGTGGTGAGGGTTAAAGGGTTTACGCACTTTAAAAAGAAGAAGCAAGCAATCCTGAGCTGGAGAGAGGGCTATTCCAATTCGAGAACGGATCAGAATCCAATTGCTTCCATTGAAGATACAACCCGAAAACCCCACAACGGCTGCAGACTCCCAAAAAGACGCCGAACTTGAGTCGTTCTGAGCTGAAAAGTTGGTGGTGAAATAAACTGAGCAAAAGGGCTTTAATTTACTAGTTGCAGTGATTTCTATTGCAAGGTTATATTTAGTGCTATAGTATTTTTGACGAATACCTTATCTGTTTGAACTTGGTGTTTTTTAACCGACTACTGCAAATGGATGGAAAAATGTTTTTCAATATTCTATTCATGATGTTTTGGTTTGAGTTTATTTTGTGAAATTCTTGGCAGATTATAATTTGTGCATTTGGATGGTAATATCAATATCTTTTTATGACTTTGATTGGAGTCCTTTTTTCATTTGGTTCCCTTTCCCTGATCTTTTTCGTGGAAATTTAGATATGGACTGGTTAAGAATTTATTTGCTTTTATCTGTCTCCCTTTTTTTTTTTTGGCTGAATATCTGTCTCCCATAAAAGCTTTTAATTTGTGTGTGAATAATTAGGGTGCATCGGGACAATGTGATTAATATTAATACAGCAATTTGTTTAATGTTTTATATGATTATAAATCTGTCGACTTTGAATTTCATATTACTTTCAATATCCGGCTCTGAATTTTTATGGTCTTTTTAGCAATAATAATAATAATAATATAAATAAAACCCTTGGTGGGAATATGTCGTAGTAGTAGAGTCCTGGAAAAAGGAAGTAAATAAAATATTTACATAAATAATTGTAATGACAGTTTTTAAAAATATTTTAAATAAATAACAATTAATAATAAATTTATCATGTAGATAATTTATTTATTAGATTGTAAATATGTTATTTACTTAAATAAATTTGACGTTTATATAATAAATTTGATATTTACCAAATAAATTTATTTTTATATCAAATATTTTAAAACCTTACTATTTTTTTAATTACTTTTGTAAACATTTTTTTTATATATTTTTTTATTTTGAAAGGATGTAAACATGCTATTTACTACTATTTCCATTTAAAATGGTTTTGCTAATTAATTATAGCAGCAACTAAAATAAGTGTATTCCCAATTACTTGACGAGGGCTACTCATTCAAGTGAACAACCGAAATATTAGTTGGACGCTTAAGTACCCCCAAAAAAAATGTTAGAATTATAAGTAAGCAGAAAAGATTTTAATTTAAAGTAAATTAAAAAATAAAGAGCTTTGAACTTGACCGGCCTATTAGCTCAGTTGGTTAGAGCGTCGTGCTAATAACGCGAAGGTCGCAGGTTCGAGACCTGCATGGGCCATTTTGACAGTCTAAGGGTTTGTTTGGCATTTACACTTAAATAAACTGTATTTTTTCATATTTTTTATCTTTTTTGAAAATATTTTTTTCTTTTATGAAAAAGTTAACAAAAAT
Source organism: Ficus hispida (assembly GCA_025413025.1). Lineage (NCBI taxonomy): Eukaryota > Viridiplantae > Streptophyta > Magnoliopsida > Rosales > Moraceae > Ficus > Ficus hispida. The sequence goes on along the minus strand of CM046370.1, from coordinate 11,480,137 downwards.
TACTATTTAAACTTAAAAATCTCAACTCAACTCATTCATCAAACACCCCATAAATTTTTTTTATCCTTTTTAAGCGGACATAATTTTGTTTATGGAAAATTCATCATCTATAATAACTTTCTAAGGAGATGATAAAAATTCTCTGTAAGTGTCTTTAAAGCACCTGCAATAAAGCAGAAATGACATTATTTCTCTCATAAGAGGTGTTTGGTGAATTGAATTGAGATTTTTAAATTTGAATAGCAATTTTTGTTGACTTTTTCAGAAAAGACAAAAAATACTTTTAGAAAAAGATAAAAAACATGATGAAAAAAATACATTTTAATTTAAAATGAGTGTAAATACCAAACAAATCCTAAAATAGCAAATATTGCTTTCAAACTGTGCGTAAAATAAATGCAGATCAATAGAAAACCAATATATATTTTAAAAAAATATTCGCATCCTCGCATTTAAAGTCGATTAAATTGTCCTGTACTATGAAGAGTGTACCAAAAACAAAGGTAAAATATTTTGTGCCAATATAACTCCTCTACCAGTCTGTCACAAGTTTTGACATTTGAAACATTTTGGTCTCCAAACGCCACAAAGCACAAAGCTCTTACGAAAATGAATTCTTGTAGTGCCAATGTTTTTACATTGTAATTTTCAGGATACAAGTAAAACTAGAGCACCAAAAACAAAAAAAAAAAAAACAAACAATTCATAGATTTCTCCTATGCAAAGCCATCCCTCTCCCTCCCCGACGCGCTGCACCACCAAAAAGAGAGGAAAATTTAGAGAAGTCGTCAATTGCGGATTAATACAAACGTCCAAATCGTAATACGATGATCTCTTCTCAAGACAAAAACCAAGATCAAGCACAAGCATTTTATCGCCTTTTTTCCTTCTAAGCTAGTAGTCATATTACGACACAGATGTTTGCAATCTTAGGAAACCACGCACTTGAGTGAAGATCGATACCATTACCAATCTGAATAGTCCCATTAAAAAAGTAAAACAAGTTTAACGTAAATGGTATCAGTGTAAATTGATTTTTTTTTTTTTTTTTAAAAGGCAACATTAACTGTAAAATCAGGAAAATACCAAGCTCGTACCGATTTAGCCTGCTTTAAGTGGTCTAATAGACTAAAAATTTCAAAGCATTAGCTATCATTGACAGTTGAATGATGGTTGGGCAGCAAGTGCCACTGTCCTCCTTTCTCATTTAAAAAAGAAAAAAAGGGTTTCTTGAAATGTATTTTTTGGCACCACTTCGGCTTGTTAAGGCCATGTTATTTAAAGTCAAGTCCTTTTTATAGCTTCTAAATGATATATCTTTCGTCCATCATTGCCTCCTCTTGCCCTACCTTTTGTATTAATCCCGCCTACCTTACCGGTGGGTCATAAGAACCTTGATAGACATGCATTACTGATTCAGGACCCATATACAGTCATTGTTCACTATTTTTACTTGTACATTTAAGGACTTCGTGCACGTTCTAATAATAACCACCACAACGACAACAAGAACATTTATACTAACGTGATCGGTTCAAGACAATTCTGGATAGCCAACAGAATTACAATCTCAATAGATCTTGGTCTGAAATATCAAAACCCATCGCCAAGTGTTGAGCACCAAAAAATACTCACATCCCTAATGGCTGAACTAATTTATTCCCTAATTATAATGATTACAAGAAAACGGCCATTTTATGGCAAGTTCATCCATTCTGTGAACACCCCAACTCATAACCGCATCCATTTTCTTACAAATCCTGTTACCCTCGTTCCCAAAGATCACCATTTTCTGTTTATACTTTATCTTATTTTCGATAACCTACGTTTTCTCATAATCAACCTTGCAAGCTCGAGATTGAAACTAGAACTCTAAACTCTACTGTCTTAATCATGAAAATTGTATCCACCAAGTGATTTCTTCAGCAACCATAAAGACATCTATTACTGAAAAAACATATAGCATTATAAGGTTCCACTTTCCAGTTTATCATTCTACTTTCCATCAAACTCAATCACCATCAAACTTCAAAGGAGAATGAGATTGTCATGCCTAAATGCCACACTACTCAACATCGCTATAACTCACTAATGGAAGGGTAGAGAACTGCCATTACTCCATATTCCCACCTCTTGATCTATAAATGATGAGAGAGAGAGAGAGGACCCACAAAAATGATCTAAAAAATCATTAACCAAACATTCAAAGTGACTCCACCAACTATTTTGAATCTAATAATCCATCCTGATATTTCTATACGCTTACGGAAACTTTTCCCCATTAAAGACAAACCAAAGCACATAATTCATATTCCCTTAAAAAAAAAAAGGCATATAATTCATCTGGTTATATATGCATACCAAAAACAAATCCAAGCACATAAATTGGCAACACAGACCAGTGTCGATTGCACATAAAGTTGCATGGTACGCCAACATGAACAAATCAATATTGAATTCGAACAGGACATCATGATTTACCAACGCATACAATTGAATTTATACTAAATCAGTTCCCTCAATCAATTACGATCAATGAACCATCTCTAACCAATAACCATAAGTTGGGAACATCCACTTCCTCCAGAAATCTTGGCAACACAGTCCAATTTTTTTTCCCCACTATGTTTACAGTATGAGGCATACGGCTCTTACAAGAGCAACGAAAACACAACGCGAGATTTTCGAACCTGAGAACTCCTATCCAAATCCTTCCCCTCCCACCCGTTGAGCTAACCCCAACGGATTGGCAACACAAACCCAGATTGGTTGTGCTGAATGCGCATTGTAATCAACCTTGATTCTTGAATTCAAATTCTTCTTCTTTCCAACATAATAATATTCCAAAACAAACAATCAAATTTCAACTAAAAAGCAAACAATCAAATTTCAACTAAAAACATTCCTTCAATTAAACTTAACTAAGAAAATTCTAATCATCAACCCTAAAACCGAAAACACCCATTTCCCAGAAATACCAGAAAACCCCTATAATTTGATAAGTACATAGCAAATGAATAGAGAAATGAAGACAATACAATGGCTTCAAATTACCTCATAAGAAAGAGAAGTGGGGTGGACCTAAAGTTCGAGAGTGAGCTCATCAGATTCGGCGGAGAGGTAGTGAAGGATGTAAGGGGTGACTCGGATGACGGCGACCCAAGCTCCGAACATGGCGACGTGGGTCCGCAGCTGCTTCAGAGCCGCTGCCTTGTCGGGCTTCCTCATGAACATTCCCGGAAACATCTTTTCTCGATCTCTTCGCACAATCTGCCTCTAGGAAAAATAAAATAAAAAATAATAAAAAAAAGCTTCCGAAAAACTGAAGAAAAATCTAGGTGGGTTTTCTCTGCGCTGCTTTTGTTGTTGTCGTAAAGTTCTCCTCGGACTATGAGGGTTTGGGGGTTTTTAGGGCTTTAGAGAGAGGGAGAGAGAGACAGAGAGAGAGAGATTTAGGTAACTCGTGTCACTAGGGTTTCGTCCACTACACGTGCGGTGTTTTTTTTTTAAATTGGAATATATTTTGACACTCGGAGATGATCAAAATACTTATTATTTAGTTTGTGTTTTGTTTGTTAATTTGATATAGAATTTTTAGGTTAGAACTGATGGATTTTTTAAAAATTAATTATAATTTTTAATTAATTTTAAAAAAAATAAATAATAAAAATTGATATGAAAATAAAAATTAAAATAAAAAAGTATAATTTAATTAAAATTGAATTGAAATATCAAATAAAACAATAGTAATAGTGTTCGATGGACTTATGGATTGAGATTTTTTGAATCTATATCATGGATTGAATTGCGTCACAAAAATTTACGAATCTGAATTATATATATTTACAACATATTATAATGTTATAAGTGATATTATCAAATAATTCGTTATAATAAATTATAATATTATAACTTGGATTATTATCAAAACTTTAATTTTGATTGTGTTGTGAAATAGTTGTATTAAATTAAATTATTTTATGTTGTAGTATGTCTATTTTAATTTTCAAAGGCTATCAATTGAATAAGCGAATTCAACGTGAGAAATCCAATGCTCTTTTTTTGTTTTTGTTTTTTGTTTTTTGGGCTGGAAATCCAATGCTTTGCTGATATCTTAATAAATTATTTTATGTTTTAATATGTCTATTGTAATTTTCATATGCTACAGATTGAATATTCGAAATCTGATATTTTGGATTATATTGGATTTGATGGATCTCGATTTTTCCCAATTCAAAGGTAAAGAATTGTTCTATGAATTGAGGCTTAATTCATGTAATTGGATGCATGAACACCTCTAGTTTCACTTACGTAAAAAGGAGAAAAAAAAAAAAGCAAACAAACAAACAAATTATGTTTAGTCAACATTTTCTTTTACTCATTTTATTATACAAAATGCCAAAAAAAATTCATATGTTTGTAAAATAAGTCATAAAAATACTCTATGAAAACCCATATACTGTTTTAGGTATTGGCATTAGGAAGAAAGAACAAAATAACATTTTTAAAAGTATAAAATTTTGAACATAATAATAAATAACATAATCAAATTTATGATTACATAATATAAAAAAAAAAACCCCCCGTTTTCCTTCCTCTCCTTCTCTAATATGAAACTATGTGAAAAATTTATTATTAAAATTAAAAATCCGAAATTTTTTCAGAAAATCTATGGATTTACCAAAACTATATGCTATGATTTATCTTCTTAAAAAAATCTATAAATTTTAAAGATATCTATAAAATATGTTATTTGTTATATTTTTCATTTGCATAATAGGATATGCATACGTAATATTTAGGCTAAACACATGAGATATTTTGATATTTTTTATTTAGGAAAAAAGGGAGAAAAAAAGGGGTAGTAGACGGTAAGGTTAAGATTTATACGTTTTGATCGATTTTAATCACTGATTGATTCAAATGTATAAAATTACTTTTGACTTTATTATTTATTAGACGGTTCCGTTTCAGCGACCAACGTAGTTGATGTTTGCCATCCTGATTGTAGCCACACAAATAATAGGATGAAGCTAAATAACCAAGGATACGGAAGTATGAAAATGGCTCAACAAGGACGACCAAATGAAAGTAGGTGCTATGGTATTTTGCATGAAGGGAGAAGAGAGGATTGAGGAGAATTGGGAAGGAATTTTTTGATTTCTCGCCCTCTTATACCTTTGACTTCTCAAAAAGGAGAAAACTTACTATGTTCTGATGGGTTTAATTTTCTTTTACTTCCTATTTTTATTTAATTTACTAATTTTATTTTGGGACAATATTATTTCCTTAAAGTTATGTTCCTGGTATAGCTAGTGAGTTGGTTTCATATCAGAATATTATCTTAGCAGTTTCATATTTGTTTTCTAGCTCCTCAACCAAGTATCTCAAGCAAACAAATTACATCAAGTCAGTTTTAAAAGAAAAAAAAAAAAGACACAAAAGATTACCTTGTCTAAATCGTTTTTAGATTCCTCTCCTCTTTTGTTTTCTTCAACGATTACAAAAAGTCTCGCCTTTGGCTTGCGGTACAACTGACATGAATAGAAAATTATCTTCCCCCTCGCCAAAAAAGTTTTCTTCATGTTAGTGTACTAATATTACAAAATGGCAATGTAACGATGAATATTTTAAGAAGAAGAAGAAGAAGAAGTAAAATGACTGCTAATTTTTTTAATGAATAAAAAATAAATAATTGATTAAATATGATTAATCATTGATTGACTAATATTAATATATATTTTTTATTAATTGACCGCATTCGATTACTGATTAATTATAATTAATCACTGATTAGAAATTACATATTTATAATTTTTAGCACTGTCTTTCTTGCTCATGTTTGTTAGAATTTTGTGTTATTTGTCATTTTTATTTAATTTCAAAACAGATTCATTTCATAACTTAATCTAATTCAATTATAACTCAAAGTTGAACCTATAAATTTTAAAAGCAATTTATAATGAAATTGAGAAAAATTACCAGCAACACTTTTCTTAGTCTATCATGTGGGAAAAAAAAAAGGATCTAAATTTCAACAAATTTGGGTAAAAAGAACTAACGTTGTAAAAAAAAATTATAAATTTAAAAAGTTAGATTGTGAAGAAAAAGAATTTAGAGATGGATTAAAAAACTTGATAGATGAGTTGAATAAATGCCCCCCTCCCCACCCCCCAACCCCCCCCCCCCCCGGCCATTTTTATGTTTTGGATATGTAAGCACAAATATATACACGAGACAATTCGACCACAAGATATACAAAAAGAAAAACCTAATAAATTTATAAATGAATTTCATTAAATTATAATTTTCAAATAATTACTTTATGAAAAAGAACTAATGACAAATTATAAGCTATTTGAATATCTTACTTCTTACTTATATAAAACTCACCTTAACGGCTTTTTTTTTTTTTTTTTTGGTTTGTTTTGTATATTCTAAGTAAGCACTACAAACTTTCGAGGTAATTTGACAACAAGAATTTTCAAGAACAAGAAGAACCTAATTAATTTATAAATTGACTGTATTAAGGTGATTTTATGGTCTTACAAGTTACAATTTAGCACCCAAACGACTGATTTATGGTCAAATCAAATTAGGATTTGACCACCTCTGTTAACCAATTGAAATGCTTTACCTTTAAGGATGCTATTTGTCAGTCACATCACGCCAGCTCAAAAAACACAGACCCCTCTAAATGATTTTTTAATATTTACACTTCTCAACCATCTTTTGAAAACATAAATAAATCAGCAACAATTGGGACTTTGATGGATGCTTAAGTGCACAAAGAAATCAAAAACAAAACAAAAAACAAAACAAAACGAAACAATTTGCACTTTTTTTTTTCGGTGATTAAAACAAATTTTTTTTAGGTTGAAAAGGATGTCATTAAAACGATTGGGACTTTGATAATTGGTTAATGGTACATGAGAGTTCCATATTTTTTTTATCCTCCACAACCGGCAAAATTTTAATTTTTGAAAATGACTTGTGGGTAAAAGATAAACTAAACTTAATTGAGGGAAGAAAATACCAAGAAAATGCTGCTTGGTTTGTAATCTTGCTATTATTACATATATCCTTGTTCACATTTGAATTTGTTAACTTCATTCGCCTACTTAGATTTATCATTAATTTATTTATTGTTAGTCACCACCGCTTCCCCACTCAGGCAATTTAATTATGACCATAAGAGCTTTCTAAACTCTTGACTTCAATGTTAAACAAATTTAGTTGCACAATCTTTGAAGGAAGATTCTACCACAAATGCATTTATAGTAAGGTTCAACAAGAGTCGGTAATCACAACCATCGGATTTCAATCAAATGTTCCATATAATGAGAGACTAATGTTGTCGAAAGATTTTTTCATACATTGTACCTATGGTGAGTAATGAAAAATAACCTTTGTTAGATCTGCATATATATTTTTATCTTGATGTAATAAATCTAATATAAAAATATGCACTATTAGCAATGTTGTTGTACAACCATTTTAAATTTTTATTTAAAATCCAAATCCAATTTTGTAAAATCCACATCCTACATTACACTCATTTTTAAACTAAAATTAAACATTTGAATTTATTTCAAATTAAATTATACTTTTTTATTTTAATTTTAATTTTTTTGAAAAATAAATCAAATTTATAACATATTTTTAAAAAATTAATCAATTCTAATTTAAAATTTTTATCTCTAATTAACTTACCAAACTAACTTACCAAACGGAGGGTAAACACACCTCTAATCAAAATAGCAGGGGGAAGAAAAAGAGAGCACAGTGGTGAGTTCCGCAGGGGATGGGAGCTCTTCGGGGGCCTTAAATTCACAAATGTTGACGTGTCGAAGACCCACGATCTCCGTCGACAAACCGAAAGGAAGACCGGACAAAACAGTCGACCATTTGCATTAAACGTCGTCCCAACCCCAAGAAAGAAAAGAAAAAAGAAAAAAGAAAAAACCAAACACAAAAACACACACTCAAACTCCAACTCTCCCAAACAAACCACCCGGTTATTATGACCTTTCCAACCCCCCACCACCACCACCACCATCACAAACGACGATGACTCTTTCCCCTTCTTCTCCTCACTCTCCGCCGCCGTTCCACGGCGTCTCTTGGTGGTGGGCCTCTTCCGCAGGCCCAAGCCCAAGCCCAACCCCGGCTCACCCGCCCTCTCCAGCGATAATCCCCGGCAATACTCCGGTCGACCAATCATCGTCGTCGTCGTCGTCTCCACCGCCTTCGAAGCTTCCGGTGGACTTCAGCCCGCCGCTGATCGCCATGGTGGTGGTGGTCGCCACCGCCTTCCTCATTGTCACCTACTCCCGCCTCATCTCCCGCCACGTCGTCCCTCCCGTCCTCAGACTCCTCCGACGATGGAGGCGATGGAGGCGCCGCCGCCGCCGTAGCCGCTCCCACCTCCCGTCCTCCTCCGGCGACCTCGACTCCCTCCCTTACTACGACTCGCCGTTCGACACCAGCGACGGCTTCCACGTGTTCTCCCCTTACGGACTCGACGACTCCGTCATCAAGACCATCCCTCTCTCCATCTACACCACCACCGGCAAGGGCGGCTTCCGCCTCAGCAGCCGCGACTGCGCCGTTTGCCTCATCGAGTTCGAGGACGACGACTACGTCCGTACTCTCCCCGTCTGCTCCCACGCCTTCCACGTGGAGTGCATCGACATGTGGCTTCGCTCCCACGCCAACTGCCCGCTCTGCCGCGCCGGAATCTTCCGACCCGAGTCTCCGTTCATCCCGCTCATGGCGGCCAGGATTAGGCCCAGCCTCGACGACGCTGTTTTGCGGAGCATGGCACTAGAGCCCCTCGTGGAATCGGTTTCTCCGCCGCCGCAGCCGCCGGCTGTGGCGTCGGCGGCGGCGGAGATCACGGAGATCACGCCGTGCGTGGAGGAGATCAGTAATTTTCGGAACTCGGAGGATCGGATCGGCGGCAGAGACTTCCTTCTGAAGAGGTCGTACTCATTTGGATTCGAGAGGAGCGTGGCGTCGGAGAGGATGATGGTGATGGAGCCGGCGACGGCGTCGCCGTGGCGGTACAGGAGAGGAAGCTTTTGGAGCAAGAGGCCGTCGCCGTTCGGCTCCCTGAGCAAACCGAGGGTTTTCTCGTTCCGGTACTACAGAGGAATGAAGTCTCCGTTCTTCCGGCGAAGCCGGGGGTTCTTCCCGCTATCGGAGTCAAGCGCAAGATTCTCCGGCAGCGGCGGTGGAGGAGGATCGTCGCGGCGGACGAAGTCGATGACGAGTCCGATGTTCATGAGGCCGTCGTCCGTGTCGTCGGCGGCGGCGGCGTTCTCGTCAAGCAGGCTCCGGTGCGGCGATCCCGAGGCGCTTCTCTCGCCGGAGAGGTTTAACCGAAGATGATCGACGACAGACAAACGAAAACAGAACACAACGAACTCAGTTTTTCTTTTTTCTTTTTTTTTTTCCCAAAAAATGGGGAAAAAAATCTGGCGCCACGTGGAGGGAGGAGATTAGTGGATGGATAGAAATGAACGGTCGGAGATAGGGCGGTGCCGTGAGGGAAGAGGAGGCGTGGGCTGGGGTCGGAAGGCCTTAAATGGAGGAGCAAAAGAAAGAGAAGAGATTTTAATGAGAGGGTCTGGCAATTTGTAGCTGACATTTATTGGATTTTGGAGGTTTGGCCACTCGCATTTATTACTTAATCCCTTTGCAGAACACAAGTCTTTTTATCTATTTATTTATTTATTTATTTATTTATTTTTCAGAAAAAGAAGATAGAGCACACAAACCAATATTCATAAATTTTTCTAATCCATATTTCGCTGATGAAGATTAGTACAAAAACTTGCAACCACGTCTTGGAGAATGAGAAAAGAAAGAAAGAAAGAGGAGAAGCTGAAGCTGAAGCAGAAGCAGAAGACTCAGAGAGCCCCTCATAAATGCCACATGGTTGGGAGTCGTTGGCGTTTTGCGTTTTGGCAAATCCTCCAAAATATTAAATAGGGGAGGGCTCCTCTTTTTATTTTGCCGGGGTGGGTTTGCGCTCGCTGGGATTCTAGACTTCTTGTTCTTTGGCCACCCTCACCACCACCACCATTTCCACCGACAAAAACCAAATGGCAAAAAAAAAAAAAAAAGTGGATTGTTCATGTCCTCGTCTATAAAAGAAATCACAGACAGAGTTTAGTTTCGTTAACCTTGTTACAAGTACACCGAGTTTAAGTATCGAATGTGGGTGCATTTTGAGAGAAAAATAAGAAAAAAAAAAAAAAAAGACAGTAGTTTAAGTATCGAATGTGGGTGCATTTTGAGAGAAAAACAAGAAAAGACAATCGTTATCGTAACATTAAAAATAAGAAGATGTGTAAATTTGCTATATGTTACTTTGGGTGGGCTCAAGTTGAGGTACAAAAATTGTGTAGCATGGGGGATTAAGTTTAGATGTCAAGTCCGGTGCTGTACAAAATTCCTTTTTCCCCGCAGAAAGGTCCCATTGTGTTGAGATCAGATCAAGTAATATTTTGTATTTGCCTATTTCTTTTTCGGGGAACACTACAGTGTTTTGTGGTTATGCGTTGATTAGAAATCCTTTGCATTTTTTTTTTTTTTTTTTTAACTTTTTTTAGCATATTGTGTTGTTTGTGGCTTGTTATTGTACTGTTGCTTTTTTCACATTGGGCTAAACGGGTCGTGTGGTTATTTAACTTGATTTTGAATTTTATGTTTATTTAGAGTAAGAAATAATAAATAGCTAGAAAACAACAAAATTTGTTCATTGGATTTGTGAGTTAGCAGCGTTTATTAGAGTTTTCTAACCTGAATATTAAACTGTATTATGGTTATGATAAATATGCTGATATATAAGCAGTCTAGTCTACTGTCATATTCCACTTCATTAGTCTCGTTAGCCTTTCTAATTTAAACAGAAAAAAAAAAAAAAAAAAAAGGATTTTACTGCCTAATTCATGTTGTCTGTTTGTCCACTGTCTTTTTTTTTTTTTTTTGCTAAAATGAAAAACCTAACTGCATAAATGTAAGGCTAAATATAGTGGAACTATACCTATACCTTTAGTTTACTTATAGGTATTGTTATTTTAACGATTAAAATTTGGTATTTAAGTATCCATACTAAAAATTTATATCACGACATGTATAACTGTTTACCGTTATAGATTAGATCCTTTAAAATTTGATCTATTAGCTAAAACGATAATTCCTATCTAGATATGATAAAAATAGGGTTATATGGTAAAAGTTTTTCCAAGTGCACCTCTAAAAGCACTCAAAATACTATTTGGACCCTATGCCTTGTCTGAAAAATGTGGTTTCAAGTCAACTTTTCTCATAAAAGGCTCCAAGTCAACTTTGCCCGTTGCAAATATGCCAATTTGGATTGTTTTGTTTTGGTAAATAAGAAAAAGGGGATTAGTGGTCTTTTTACATCTTCCGGCTCAATGTGTCAAGAGTAAGTAGCAGCTAAACCATTAATGAGATAGCAACTGATCCTAATCCTGGGCCTTCAATGGCAAACAGGCTGTGCTCCTAGAATCCATCAATAAATGGCCGCCAAATCAATAAACCAGCACGATGCATGACTCAAACACTTGTCCTGTTAGAGACAAAAGCTCGAAGTCGAATCTCCTTTGCCACCATTCCATGTGGTGAGCCTGTTTAAATTTATAATCGGACTAATAATACTTAGAAGTGAATCAAACAACAATTCAAAGATGTTAGTGTGGGAGTAATCTTATGATATATTTTTTTTTAATTTAAATTGGGAGAATTTGAACTATATGCTATATTATCGAGTCAAATATAAAATTACTGTTATATTATATATACAATTACTTTCTGATTAATTCATGTTTGTTATAAGATCAATTAATCTGAATTTTGAATATTGATTTCAGTAAGAATCCTTAAAAAAAATAATAATAATTTTGATATTAGTTAGTTATTTTGATGTCTATCCATGCCACATAAGCATAGTTTACATAAGGATGACATGTATCCAACATATGTTTGTGTTTTTATCAATCACAGTACAACCATGACACTAGTTGTCGCTGTCACTTTTCATAGTGTTCATTTTCAGCTAATCTCTTGTCAATTTTTTTGAAAACAAAAGGTTCTTTACTTGGCTTTCCTACTTTTATCAATCTCGTGGCGATTTTCAGCAAAAGTTGGCCACTTTTGGCCAATTTAATAGGTGCAACCATTCTGTGAGCTAACCAAGATTTTATAATACAATGTGAACAATAAAATTTCTTTGTCGAACCTAATCTGAATGCATTTTATATATACATGTTAGAAATATTAAAACGGTTGTTATCCACCTCCTAATAGTTTAAGTTTTGGGAGAATTGATAAACTAATATAGATTAGATAAGATGTCATGAGTTCGAACTCTTACAATTGTACTATTTAACCCCTTTATTATTATTGTGTGCTAGGCCTTTAATTTTATTTCGGGTTTCTTATAATTTATATTTAACTTTCAAATTAATATTTGTCCGCACGTTTGTATTGTCTGACCTGTATGCGAGGGGGAATGCTAAAATATAAAATTATTATTGGCCACTTTTAACAGCTTAAGTTTTTGAGATAATTAGTAAACTAACAAAGATCAGTTTGACGGTTTCATTATTAGTGAATTCCTTCAATTAGGATCCGTATCATAACTTCAAATACAAAATTCAAACTTTTGTTAGAAAAATATTGTAAGAAAATTATTTTGAAAAATGAGTTTAATACGAGGTGTGTACTAGAAGAAAATAATTGTCGTTTGACGAAAAGGTTGTTGGGAGAAGACAAATTCAATGATCTGTTGATCTACTTCAATTTTTTTTGTGTGAATTCATGCATAGTATTGTTTTCAAGAAAACGAATTTAAAAGCGACAAGTTAATTTCGATTCACTTAAATGACCACATTTGATAAATGCTGTCACTCGTCACCGATCACTCTATGCTTGATAAGAGATATGGAAAATAAAAAGGAATCAGAATGAATATTTAGGTGAGAAAAAAGAAAGATTTTCTTTTATAGCAAAACAAGGGGAAAATTTGAATAATCTAATATATATTATAATTATAATGTAAATAAAACATAATAAGAATTGAGATCAAAATAGTTATTTTATATATGCTTTTTTTTTTAAATCAAAATTTTTATAATGTTCGAAGGATTAAAAAATAGTAGGTCTCATGAATTTATAACTTCATTCCTTCTTAATTTTCTTTCCACTAATTAAGTACCAAATAATGTAAAAACAATATTCCATTTTTCTTTCTAAATTCGTCTTCCAATTTTTTACTCCCCTTTTCCACTCTACGAAACATGGACTAAAAGTCAAAATTGTTTTTTTAGGACCAAAAAAAAAAAAAATTTACTTACTCATGGATGAAATCAGAAGGGGAATAGATGACTAGAGTAAATAAAATTAATTTCATGGTCCACACACTACGCATAAAGTGTGTTCTATAATGCAGCTTTAATTTGCAAGTATGGGGTTACTTCATTACTACTTGTCATGCATATATTTGTTGGTATTATATCATTTCATAACCTATACATATACGTTGTTGAGCTGATAAGATCATTATATACATTTATGCTGTTTTCAGATTGTGGCCCTATAAAAGATTTTTTTTTTTCCTTCTTATCTTACAATTATTAAAATAAATGCATATTATTCATGTAAGGCTTACCTATCTAATTAATTAGTGATGCCAATACTCTTTTTTTCCACGAGTTTGTTGATAGGAAGATGAAATAATCTGACTGATTTTTAATCTTCATTATTATAGCAAAGGAAAAGGCGGTCCATCAATTAGAGCCTATTTCTAGGGGAAGTTAAAACCAAAATTAATTATGGACTAATAAACATGCATGCTTAATTAGTTCAAAACTAATATTATTGTAAACTTCTATTGATGATGTTCAGTTATTCATCGCGTGTAGAAAATATTTATGAAGTACTAGATTTTTATCAATTTCTATCATATTGAAATGAGAATTTTGTTGTTATAGACATAATTTATGGTAATTCCTAATTCGAGCGTGATAAGAAGGTGCCGAGTTCATATATCCAATTTTTAGGTTAAAAAATATGAAAATTTTCTAATTTTTATATATATAAAAGATTAGAGTGGAGAATTTAAATTCTATACTGATAAAATCAAGTAAGAAATTATTATTAAATTATATCAGCAATCATATAAATCATCACGAGGCAAAAAAAAAAAATTTGCTTTTTGTCATATACTAATTCTACTTTACCCATTACTACTACATAATATATATGTGATTATGTTTTCGTGATTGTTTTCTACTTGTTTATTTTTCCTGTTCTGAGGGTTTGTTATTCTTATTTCAGATTAATACAATTAAAAGAAGGGCAACAAACTAATGTGTGTGTGTGTGTGTATATATATATATATATATATATTACTTTGCTCCCTTTGTAAGTCCTTAGATTACAAACTCAATCACGATAATATTTTATGATTAGATCACCAAAACTGGTAAAATAATTAGTGGTTTTGTGTTTCTTCTAGAAACATATATAATAGAACAGTTAAGCCATTACTTCACCAAACTTCATCTACCACTATAAATGATGAACATATTGGGGTTGAGATTGTCTCACCCACCTGTAATAAACTGTAAATGGAACACGGAGCTAACTACAAATGCCCCCTCATTAACGCCGCTATTAAAATTGGGTCAGACAGACACATGACAAAAGTAAACTCAGAATTTAATGTTGTTCAGCTAACCCAACTCCTCTTTCTTTTCTTTTCGTTTCTTTTCTTTTCTTCCTTTGGTTGTGCAGTTGTACTCTTAATCACTTTAGCTACTTAAATCATCGCCATATATTAGCATATTCCAAAAACCAAATTACAAAGTACGTCTTACTCTCTGTCTGTTTTCCATTTACATTTAAGTACCAAAAAAAAAAAAAAAAAAGCTCAATTTCTTTTTTTTTTTTTTAAGTAATTATACTTGTTTGTAGGGGAGAATGTCGATGAATTACACCGTTAAAGTTGAGGAAGCAAGGCCGGCGGCCGATAACAAGCCGTCCGCAGGGCCGGTGTACCGTAGCATTTATGCCAAAGATGGCCTGCTGGCGTTGCCGGAGGGGTTACAGTCTCCATGGGAGTTCTTCAGGTAAATTTATATATATATATATATATATATATATAATATTTTTGAAACTAGGCATGCATATTGATCCATGCACATTGGCAGATTAGGTGTGTCTCTACACAATGCAGGGATTAATAACTTTATTCTTCCTGATCTAAGGTTTTTGATTTTTGGTCTGCTCAAAGATGTTTGTTTGGTACCACAAAACAGACAAATCACAGAACGTATACATATGTGTGTGTATGTCTATAAATAAGGACGGGCTCCAATATGGAATCCCTCTCATACATGTGATTTGTGTTTATATTATGTCAATTAGATGATCCAAACGTCATATTTTTCAATGATATTTATCTTTATATTAAAAATCTAAATTGTAATATGTGACAAGATTCTAAATAAAAAGTTATATATAAATCAACTAACTGTTATGACATAATAGATAGTTATATGTGGCTGCATGATATACGGTTCCATAAAGGAAGCTTTTACACTGCCGGCAGGGCGGAGGGAGGTGAGGTCCGAGGACATATGCCCTTCTAAATTTTAAAATTATTTTTTTGACCCTGTAAATTTTAAAATTTTCAATAACTCTCTATAGTCTGTAGTTCATTAGTTTTCCCCCCTGTGACAATATTTTCAATTTTGTCCTTGAATTTTTTCAAGAAAAACTTTATTTACATCATTTTTCAAGAAAAACTTTCAATTTCATCCTAAATTTTGATTTTTATACACTATATTTAAAATTGAGTATATCAAAAAAAAAATTAAAACCAACTATATTTACTAAACAAATTCACAATATTATGAACTCCAAACTTTAAAATAAAATCAAACTCTAATTCAAGTATTTAGGAAAAAGAATTAAAGATACAAAATAGTTTAAAAATGATAAAAGAATTAAACTTTGTCGTTTTGGTTTAATTCATGCCCCGACCAAAAAACATTTATGCCGTTGCCATTGACTGCATGCCTCAAAACCAGTTAACACTCTTGAAATTGGGACACAGAATATAACAAGGAAAATTAAGTTTGAATTAAACTGGACAATATTTTAGCATGTGAGAAGCTGAGAAGCTTGCAATAGAGCAGGCTCTATGAGAGTAAACAAAAAAAAAAAAAAAAAAAACTTTGTCTTCTGTTCTGTTGGAGGCTCTGAAAATCGATATCATTCTGCTCCATGCATTTTGTGTATTTGGAATTATTGGAGTGAATTCATTATATCATATATGGAATTTTTGTTAAAACTTTTACCTAAAAGTTTGAATTTGCTGGTAGTGGCTCTGTTAAGAACAACCCTGACAGTCCGATGCTCGGACGACGCCAGACCACCGATTTGAAGGTATGCCGTTCTCCCTGTTGCAGAAACAGAGTACAGATTTTGTGAAAAAAAAAAAAAAAAAAAAAAAAAAAAACTTGAAAAGCCCATCTTCAAAAACTCACAATACATTTTTATTTTTGTAATGGTTAAACTGAAAATGGCAGGTGGGTCCTTACGTGTGGCTCACGTATCAGGAGGTTTATGATTCAGCCATTCGTGTGGGTTCTGCAATGAGGAGCCTCAACGTGAATCCTGTAAGTTTTTGTTGATCTCTGGTTTAAGATTTTACTAGCTTGGAAATGAATACACACACACACACACACACACACACACACACATAACTTGTTTCACTTTAATGTTTGTAGGGAGATCGTTGTGGTATATACGGATCAAACTGTCCGCAGTGGATCATTGCAATGCAGGTCTGTTGTGCATATAAATATAAATTTTCATATTTTAAAGACTTTAATTAATGACAATTAATGTTGTAATTTTTAAGAGAAAGCCAATACGTTAACTAATACGTAACCAAATGTCGAAATTCACATACACAAATGTACTAATTTGGCTTTGTGTACAGCATATGCTAATTTTGACATTAAGAATGACCATGCAACGGAACGTTTTTCGTTACCGAAATGATAAATTTTAGGATCGACATAAGAAAGTGTCGACGGATTGGCGATGCTTTAAAAGCGGAATTTGATAATTTCTGATGCTATAAAGTGGATATTGTTGTTAGTACTTTCAATCATGTGTTGTTTTTTGATATTTTGCAGGCTTGTTACAGTCAAGGCATAACATATGTTCCGCTGTATGACACACTAGGTATATTTTTTCTCCCTTTTTTTTTTTTAAATCAGCCATGAATTTTGAAATTCTTCTTCTTCTTTTCAAATTAATCGCCTTCTTTACATGCTTTTTACATGTGACAGGTCCTAATGCAGTGGAGTTCATCATTAATCACGCCGAAGTGTCAATCGCATTTGTTCAAGAGAACAAGATCCCTTCTGTTAGTTCTTACTCTTAACAAATTATTCTTGAGAGTCTTAAAGTCGTAAGTCTAAACTGCCTGGGATAAAATTTCCAGTAAATCATTGAACTAGAATGAGAAGAAAAAGGAAAACATTAGTGCTTTGAGCAAAGCGAGTTTTTGTCGATTTGTGAATCTGGATCACCCTGATGTCGCTATTTTTTGTGCAGATTCTATCATGTCTTCCAAATTGTAATGCACATTTGAAAAGTAAGTCAATAGTTTTTAGATTCTTCACTCTGTTAGTTTCCATTTTTGAGGCTGGCTGCTAACTAAGCTATGCTCCTTCCTTGTTCAGCGATCGTCAGCTTTGCAAATGTTTCCACCGCACAAAAGAAGGAAGCCGAAGAACTCGGGGTATCGTGCTTTTCTTTGGAGGAATTCTCTCAGTTGGTAAGATTTCAATACCGATTTGTCTATCGTTCGACTCTTTAATCAGCTATTTACATCGTAGAAATGACGTTTCTCCAATTTTCTTTAGGGTAACTTGAGTCACGAACTGCCCGCAAAGCAGAGAACTGATAAATGCACACTCATGTATACGAGTGGAACTACCGGAGAACCAAAAGGTGTCATTCTTACTAACGAGGCGATCATGGCAGAGGTTTTGTCAATGGAACAGATGCTTGAGCTTACAGATAAAGTGGTAAAATTACATTACGCCAAACTTGTTTTGATATTTACGAGGTTTACTATCGTTTTTTTCTTTAGTTCATTGGAATCAGATGTCATTTCCCTAATAGAATGGGAGTAACATTTTCCACATTGACATGAAACATTTTCCGATTGCAGTTTACAACGGAAGATTCATTCTTTTCATACCTTCCTTTGGCCCATGTTTATGATCAAATAGTGGAGAACTATTGCATCTACAAGGGCAGCTCAATAGGCTATTGGAGAGGAGTAAGAATAATTCAGATTCATTTCTTCCAATAAATGCATTGTTTCTTCAATTCAGTATCGTTACTAAAGCATTCTTTTTCTTGCTTTCAACTTGCAGGATATCAGGTTTCTGATGGATGACATTCAAGAACTGAAACCGACGATATTTTGTGGTGTTCCAAGAGTTTATGACCGTATTTACACCGGTACATTTCCGAATTCAGAAGACTAATTAATTTTTTTTAATGTATTGGTGATTGTTACTCTAAACATTGGGTTTAAAATTTGTGTCCTGAAGGCATAGCCAGTAAAGTTTCATCAGGAGGAGCACTAAAGAAGCTGCTATTCCAATATGCATACAACTAGTATGATAAAACAGCAATTTTTTTTTTTAATGTTTTAATTTTTGCCTATTCATCTTTTCTTTCCTATTTCTGCACAACTAAGAGAGAGTATCTACTGTGCAGTAAGTTGGCAAATATGGAAAAGGGTCTCCCACATGACAAAGCAGCACCTCTCATGGACAAGCTCGTCTTCGAGAAGGTGAGACGTTTGTTCACACTTCTCGAACTCAAATCTTAGTACGTGCATTGCATTTACTTCGTTCTGAGTATGCTTTTGTTCTCGTAGATAAAACTAGCGTTCGGAGGCCGAGTTCGCCTCATGTTCTCCGGTGCTGCACCTCTGCCTCGGCATGTGGAGGAATTCTTGCGAGTCACAAGCTGTGCTACTTTGGCACAAGGATATGGTATGGTGCAGTTCATCTGCTATAGCATACAACAAAGTATTTGACAGATACTTATAAATTATGACTCCGAAATTTTCCAACGGGTAGCTTCATAAACCAATTTGGTTTCGTGACTTCCTTTGTGATAGGGCTTACTGAGAGCTGTGGTGGGAGTTTTTCATCCATATCCAATGTCTTTCCTATGATGGGAACCGTTGGAGTCCCCATCACAACGATTGAAGCAAGACTTGAGTCGGTGCCGGAGATGGGGTATGATGCGCTTTCCGACGTGCCACGTGGAGAGATATGCATGAGAGGAACAACCTTGTTTTCTGGTTACCACAAAAGAGAAGATCTAGCTAAAGAAGTCTTCGTTGACGGATGGTTTCATACAGGTACTGCATTCCATCACCAAGCCAAGATAATAATCATGCAGGCCAATACATGATTTCTCTATGCAGGCCAATACATGATTTCTCTATGCAGGCAAAGAGAATGCTTTAAAAAAAAAAAAAAAAACTAAAATAAATTTCTGGTTCCGCAACAATGCAGGTGATATTGGAGAATGGCAACCTAACGGAGCGATGAAAATCATAGACCGGAAAAAGAATATATTTAAGCTGTCCCAAGGAGAATATGTTGCTGTGGAGAACATTGAAAGCAAATTCTTGCAATGCCCTCTTGTAACTTCGGTACTTTTTTTTAGCCGTCTTCTACGATATGGCCTAATATGATACAATTTTAGTTGCCTCTAAAGACAAGCATATACGGACGGACACCTTTCCGCTCATTTTATTTTCTTGTGTTGTGCGTAGATTTGGGTCTATGGAAACAGCTTCGAGTCGTTTCTGGTGGCGGTGGTCGTCCCGGAGAAAAAGGCGCTGGATGATTGGGCGGCAGCTCATAATCTGACTGATGATTTCAAATCACTCTGCGAAAACCCGAAGGCAAGGAAATACATTATGGATGAGCTCAATAGCACTGGCCAGAAATATCAAGTATGTGTACAAAATGTCTCGTTTCCATGTCGGTAACTGCCTGTTTTACTATGTTTTCTTGATCTGACTACGAAGAGACTAATCATACAGCTTCGGGGGTTCGAGATGTTAAAAGCAATTTATTTGGAGCCAAACATGTTTGACATGGAGAGAGATCTCATAACTCCAACTTTTAAACTGAAGAGACCCCAACTGCTTAAATATTACAAGGTATGAATTGAATTGTCTCTCTGTTTATGTCAAGAGCTTTACCCTCTTGTTCTCACTTCTCGTGAAATCGAACCTTAAACCTTGTCGCTTTCATCGTTAATCGGAAAGTTTCTTGAACCTTGTTTGCAGGAGCATATTGATAAAATGTACAGTGAAGCAAAGGAAACAAGAGTATGAGAGTAGTAGCTCTGTCAATCTCTACTATTTCCCAAATCTATTTTCTTGTGTTTTTTTCTTGAGGATTTGTTTATTAAGAATTAGATATATGTATTTTCAACGGGTGAAATAGAATAAAACTTGTGTTTGCCTATAAATAAGGATTATGTGATGAACTATTATTGTTTGATATTAAGATTACAAGTTTTCCTTGGCAATTTTTGCGGCTATCATGAGCAGCTACCACAAACAAGTTATCAGTTCTTGATTCGAAGGTGCTACTTTTACCTCTGCTCTAATATTATGTTAGCTTACCATTTTTTTACAAAAGCTTAAACAAATAGATGTTCGAACAATAATTTTACATTAAGGACATGTTTATTAAACTGTAAAAAAAAAAATATACGGGATTGGAAATTAAATTAGTAAAGCAATAATGACGATTATCAATTACCTTTTAACTGATTACTTATCTATTAGGTGGTGTAATGAGAAACGATGGAATTACATATCTAGTGTATACTAAACTTAGGAATAATAGTTTAAAAATTAAATTACTAAAAAATAGCCTTTTCATTTTTCAAAAAAAAAATTTTTTTTTCCATAATAAAATAATCATTGAGATATAACATAGAAATTATTGAGGATATATGAATAAATTTGACATCCATTCCCTTTAACGGGAAATCAATATCAAGGAGTTGTAGGGATTAATTAATAATTTATTAACATACCAGTAGATCGAAAAGGGGATAAATATTTGTTCTCCCTATACTTCTCATGCGAAGTAAGCGCATCTCAAAAGTACAATTACCATATACAATCCAATCAATCATTTATTTAGAAAACTGTTTTTTGCAATTTACTACAACTTAATTATTACTTAGATAGGAACATATAATTGAATATTGGAAAGCAATATTGTACTTTTCTAAGACAAAGAAAAGGAAGTTTCCCCACACATTTTGATCGTCACATTTGTACACTCCAATAATGGAATATGTAAAAGTTCATCATAGTGACACAACAACAGTAACGAATTCTGTACGATCTGAACGAATCAACGACACAAATGCAATCAACAGAATCTGCAAACATTCTTCAAGACAATCTGAAAAGTCTCATCTACAGGATGTAAAGGAACAAAGCCCAGACGGGATAGACAAAGAGAACAATTATGCCGATCGTGTTTGACACGCCATGGGCCTTCGTGAAAGCGTCTCTGAAGCCACCGGCCGCCCTTATGTGCTCTTGCAACAAGTAACAAGCAATGACAAGACATATGACCAGGCCAACCCAGCTGTCCCTTATGGTGCTGGCAAAGAAACTAGGTGCCACTACCACTAGAATAAAAAAAGCGGCCGGCAACTCCAGCCAATCTGCGGAAACATCACAATGCAATGACCAACTAATGACAATAAAATTGAGTTTACGGTTAAGCTTATTCGTTATTTGTGTCCTCATTCATAATGCAACCACCACACTAACGGGTGGTGTGGTTTTGGCATTCCTCTTCAACCCGTAAAAGAGCTTTTTAAGTTCAAGTCACTCCCACCATAGGGATCGGGTGTGTAGAAACAAAGAACAACCGTAACTAGAGCACACACATGATTTATAGTGGTTCACTCTCAATGTAAAAGCTACGCTCATTTTTCACCGCAGATTTGAAAAGTTTTACAAGATGATCTTGCATCTCACAAATCATCTTACGATTACGAGGCGCCTCACTCCTCTCTCGGTCCCTCTTCAAAAAGACTGCCCTATAATGCTCTAGAACATTAAAGAATTAAGACAGACTTGCATAAGCTCAAACCGCAATCGACGAGGGACAAAAAAGTACAGTTTAACCAGGCTCCGCACAACTTACATAAACTATATACAAATTCCTCTTCTTCCCAAACATTTTTTTTTGTCAGCAAACAAAAAAGGGGGCAAGAAAAACTAAGACTAAGCTTGTGTTTTTGTTAGCATGAAATTTTTAAGTTAAAAGTTGATTAATTTTTTAAAAATCAGTTATAAATTTTATTAATTTTAAAAAATATATATAAAAATTGAGATGAAAAAATATAATTTTATTAGAGATAACGTAAATTGGCAAACAAAGTCTATTAAAAAAAAAAAAGGGAAATTATACCCGGGAAACGGCGTGGGAAGAAAAGCCTCAGGATAACAGCAATGAAAGAAATCCATTTCCCAACTTGTCCCCTGAATAAATCAAATCCATAATTAGCAGAAAAAAACAAAAACAAAAACAAAAGAACACTATAAAGACACTGACCCGAGAATGTTGAACAAGACAGAAGGAAGACTGAGGAAAATGTAAGGGATTAACAGCGCTGTAAGGATGTTTGTTTTCCAGTTTGTTCGGTCCAAGATCAACAAGTAGCTGCAGCACCCAAATCCAAGAAATTACAATGAGAAATCAGTACAGGAAATCAAAGATCTGGGGATAAGAAATAAAGAAAAATAAGGAGAGTGAGTGAGAGAGAGAGAGAGAGAGAGGGACAAACATGGCAGCGAAGGAAGCGATCCATTGAGGAAGAAGCACCAAATCCAGAGCTGACGAGCTTAAAGGAATGGCTGACGAGGTTTTTGGAGGCGACGGTGAGATCTTTGATGTCGCTGCTGATGAGCTTGGTGGTGTCTGAGTCACCAGTCCTCATTCTCAAGTAGCTGTTCTGCCCCATCTCGTCTGCTTTCTCAATCACTTCTCAGTCGGTCTGTCTCTTGTTTCTGAGTTTTTTTTTGAGAGCCTTTGTGAATCTCTTGACCTTTTTTATTTTATTTTATTTATTTATTTTTGTCAGAAGAAGGGGGTGAAGGTTACGAAGGTGGGAGTGATGATCGTTTTTGACTGTTGGAACTCCGCCAGCTGTAGCTGTCTGTTTTTTGTCTGCGTAAGAAAGCGGAATTGCGTACTTCGTGGAGGCATGTTGTAGGTAGAGAATTAAAAAAAATAAATTATAAATAATAAATAGAGAGGGAGAGAGAGAAGAATATTATCCAGAACGTAAGCTTTGCCACGTGGGAGCAATAATTGCTTGCCAGCGTGGCAAAAGTCTTGATTGTACTTGGCTGTCTGAAAGCTGTTATACTTTCAGGCAAACTACGGTCACCACACGTTCAGTACGCGCCGTGCCTACAAAACAGAAATATCAAGAACATGTGATATAATTTTAATTTTTCAATACTAATATATGTGATTTATAAATTATCATTGTTTATTAATTAATATTTAAAATATTATATTTTAATTGATTAATAATGAAAATATAATATTTGAGAGAATTTTTAAATATATATTTAATTAGAGTTTTGAAAATATTTTAATTAAAAATGAATGAATATTTAAAATTATGCGTTTAGTTGAAATAAAAATTAAAAATATGAAACTTAAAATATATTTTGAAAAAAAAAGTAATAGGAATTTTGTTTCATTTCACATGTTTTTTTAATTAAAAATAAAAAAAAAACATAATTTCTACTTGTAACATGATTTAAAAAAAAATGTAAAGATATAAATCCTGAAATTAATTTATATTTAAAAAAAAAAAAACAACTTGAAAACTTTAATTTAAATATATTCTCCAAACGACACCTTAATTTTATTATAGTTCTTACATGAGACCTTTTTTTTTAAATTAATGTAATGTATATTTCGTCTCGTCTTCTATTATTTATACAACAACAATAGAATGCTCAAAAGAACTTACTATTCATATTTTTTCAATCAAAATGCTTCGTCTTGATTGAAACCTCCCTTTAAAAAAAAAAAAAGAAAAAGAAAAATTCATTCATTCATTTTTTTTTTGTTTTTTTCGCTTTTCTTCTTTCTTCTTTTTCTTCTTTTTTAATCATTTTAATCCTTTTTTTTGTATTTTTTTTTTCATGTTTATCATTTTGTAGGTGTTTCCTTAATTTCTTTCTTAAATAAGTTCATTAAATTACGTATTTTTTTTAACTTCCCTGTGAAAATTAATTTTTCAAATATATCTAATTCCTCAAGATGAATATGCATCTATATGGAACGAGCTTTTAACTAGTTATATAGATTAACGAAAATTTTATAATATAGTGTTGTTACATCTATGCATATCTTGTTAATTCGTCACTTTTTTTTTTTTGGGAGATTGTATTCAAACAAAAAATGATGTAAATACTACAACACAAAATGAATAGCCTTATAATACAAGAGACATAATCCTCAATTAAATCCGATTTAGTATAAGACTGATGACACACATAAAGGGAAAGTTGGATATTGAGACCCGGTTATAGGAAAACATCTCGACACATCAAGATTAACACACATAAAGCTCTTTCACGGAACCTCAATAATCGATCAAAGCCATACTTTGTCATACAAAAGCCATCACCAACTACGTATAGGAAAAATCTATCATAACTAAATAAAAAACAACGACATGACTTAAATCTAATGAATGAAACAGTAAAATGGAAGGTACGAAACCACCTCCGTTTTAGAGTCACTGAACAACATAACACACACCAAACATTTACCCAAAGCAGAGGAGGTGAAAACATCGACATTATTGCACACCATACATTTACCACAGAGCTAGCAAAATAAAAACTCAGCAATATGGAAGGAAACCCAGACGTGCAACCATTCCACACAACTGGAGTGGTCATAGACAAAAGTCAGACCAGATTAGATGAAGAGAAGCCACCATGTGTGACACACGCCACAGGAAGGGAATCGCCATTCCAAGGGGAACAAAACCACCCACACGGCTGTTTCCCCGATGGAATGGGCTAAGTTGAGTGATTCCTCTTGTAGGATATTACACGATTCTTTCATCTTCTTTCACATTCATTCTCGGCCTTCTGGCTATAGGATTTCAAATCAATTATTAATACGATTCTATTCAGTGAACCATTCAAAGGTATAAGTATACATTAGTCTTGCTTGTTCGGTCTTATTTTAGAGCTAGGTAGATTGCTTGTTCCGGTCCCTTTTAACAACTAAGCCTCCCTATCCACCTCACATGTTGCGTGATGATGATCATATATACCAAGTTGTCCTCCGACACCAATCGACTTTCCACGAACGACAGCCACGGGGCCGGACTTAGAGACCCTTATCATGGACCTACCATAGTATAAAGAATCTTGTGTGGCCATGGGCAATTGAGAGCCACCGTTGGACTCCAGTCCTAAAAGGGTGTACAAGACCCTACCAACGCCTATGCGAAAGAATAGACAGAGAGAGCTTGTGATGTGTAGATCTTGTAGTTCTCCAATTTTATACATTTTTCTATTTTAATGTGATTTGATCTCATTTTACATTTAGAAACTCAAGTGACAAATATTGGTACATCGGTTAAGAATAAATTTTTAGATTGAAAATGATTAACTTTTCAAAACTAGTAATAATTATAGTAACTTTTTAGACTAAATAAAAAGGATGGCTCACCATTGAAAACTCGTAGTTAAATTGGAAGTAGGACATAGGAAAAATGTACTGGTAGGGAAAGGGTGTGTTGAAATGGTCAAATTCTTGTAGAAGTAACTGATGATAAGATATTACCGCGAAGTCAAATATTATTGATTTTAGTCCTACTAAAAAGATTTTTGTACTTTGAAAGAGAGATTGTTAAATTATATTTTATAATATAAACATGCCATAATACCATTATGGATTTTCCCCACATAATCATTAAGAAAAGTTGTAAAACACCTTACAGAGTATCAATAATAATTAAAGAATATTATAATAGATTCAGAAAAAGTATCTTATCAATAAATTTTTGTTTTAGGCCGTTAAATTTGTAGAAGATTATGTTTATTCTAGATAAATTTATTATTTTGATTTACTTTTGACTATATTATCTAAAATTAAAAAATGTATAGTTCTAGCAAGTTACCTACCGTAAAAGATTTCATAATTATTTTTCACCACCAAAATCACTTACAAGAAAAGTCTAGAATGTAAGGGGAAAAGAGAGAGAGAGATAATTCATCACTCTTTATGCTCTGTTTGATACAAGGAATAGAAAATAGTAAGCAAATAGAAGCCAAATATTGAGATGAGGAAAAAGAAAGAGAAAAGAGAGATGTTTTCTTTCATATCAGTTAGGTTAAAAAAAAAAAAAAAGAGAGAGAGAGAGAGAAAAGAAAATTTCTAACTAATTAATTTTTTAGTTAAACCTATATATAAATAAGAAGACGAGATTTATTATGATTAAAATGGTTATTAGACATATCATTCGGCTTGTACATGTAAACAAAGTTTTGGATATGTTGTGTAAGAGTTTAATTTAACATCAACTTGTGCAAAAGACATATATATATATATATATTTTGTGTGTGTATGCAAATGTATTTCTTTTTTATTTTCATAGAAATATATATATTTTTTCTTATACACATATTAGCATATAAAGAAAACATATCTAGATTTTTGCAGATATATTTATTTTCTATTCATATATATATCTTTTTTTTTCTTTTGCGTATATTTGTTCTTATATTTCTTTTTTATTTCCAAAAACATATAAATTCCTTTTCTATTTTCATAAAAAAATTTATTTATAGGGAAATTACTCGCATAATATTTTTATAACTATGAAATTGAAGTATAACAAAGTTTTTGATTTTTATAAATAACATAATTACATGATAACTATTTTAGTGATATTATTTTTTTGATATATATTTGTCAAGTATTCTTTATTTTTTGTTATATAGTCCAATTTCACTAGCTAGATTTTGCCTTATGTCTAAAGAACCCATTTCTACATGCTCAATGTTATTTGACCCCCGTTATGATTTATCTCCCTCATTAAATAGTATTTTTGTCCTCCTCTCTTCTTTCTTTATATTATTTTTGGATACTGCCTATAAAATATCCTAAACAATTAAGTTGCCACATCGGCAGCCAGAACCACTTAGAGCTACGGCTAGTCACTCACTTGATGACCACCAGTCATCTAGAAACACAGAATCGGACGTTGGAGTCGACTCAACAAGTGACCATTGTTCGATGGGGCTGGCTGGTTCGACATGTGACCATTGGTCGTCGTCAGTGTTGGTCGCCACAGTCAATCACTAGATGCGCCGCGCCCATTGGTCATCAGTTAGGCACCAGCCGCGAGAGTGAATGGGCGACCACTAGTCATTGTTGGCACTGACCTCCTGTCGCCATTGGTGCCAGATGCTAGAGTCACTCATTGGATGACCATCGGTCGCCAAAGTCAATTGGCTACTACTTATCATCGCGTGTGATGCTAGCCATAGTCACTCACTAGATGACCATTGGTGAACCACCTTAATAGGAGATCGAAATCAACGGCTATGGCCGATCCACTCACTTGATCAACATTACTCAATTGCCAACTTTGGGTTGCCAGAGTCGATAGAGCGCTGAACTAACTAGAGGACCACCCTCGGAATTGTAAAGTGGATGACCACGATAATCACTAACAAAAATAACTAATCAAAAAATATAGTTTACAAATTTAAATAAATTACCAAAAAATAGTCGCGTTTTAAACTGCAACGCGGTTGGTTTCCCAAATTGCATAAACAAACATAACCTTCCTTTTAGATTGAGGAAGAGCAGAGACAAAAGGAGAAGAGGGATTAGACATGACCGGTATCATCGAGAATACCGAACAGTAACTTAAATATATAAGTGGTAGTTTCTAACATGTGTTATATATTTAGTCATATCTTCCTTACTTATGACATGGCAACCATGTGGTTGCTACATCATCGCTATGATGATTTTTTTGTCTATTTCACATGCGTGAAGTGCGTGTTATACATATAGTATTCTAAAAACAAAGGTTTTTTTTTTTTTTGGTGGCAAAACCCAATTTAAGGCATGAATATATGACATTTATGTACAGAGCCAAAAAAAAAAAAAAAAAACACGAATTTAACCTTATAATCTTCTCCAAAAATCTTGTATAGGATATGATGCAGTGGAAAAAAAGAACTAAGTCAAATTTTATTGTTGGACGAGCTCAAAGCTCCAAAGAAGCGCACCTCTCAAAAGATTCAATACAATTTTCTAAAATTATCTCTCAAAAGCTGCCACATTTAAGGGCTCTTTGGCCCTTTATCTAATGTGACCGGCAAATGACTAACCAAGGAGTTAAACGACAAACCTTGGCTCTCTTTACATGCCAAAACGACACCACTTGACAATAACTAAAGAAAAACGACAAACTCTTACACTTGAAGGAAATGACACAAATAAAATAAAGAGCAACAACTGGTGAACAACAGCAAGCAGAGCCTTATGCTCCTACTGATCAGGATGCCTGCGACGTAACATTACGAGTAAGACATAACAATAATACAAGAAAAACGTAATATTACATCTGATAGATCTAAAATATCTATTTTATGTATGCGTTAATTAATACATAAGAAATTTGATTTTCATTGGCAGTACAAATTTTTCAATTTTATCATATAATATATCATATATATATATATATATATTTGGATTATATTAGAGATTATGTAAAAAGACCTATCATAGAAAAACTATATATATATATATATGTGTAGTGGACAATTTGCAAGTGGGACGTCCCAAAGGACACACACGCATGTGTATTTAATTGATCAATACTCTTGTATATATTGCCATCTATCAATATAATCACTTTGGTGTGTTAAATCATTTACTTTTTCGTGAAAAGAAAAGGGAAAAAGAACTGCCTTTGACCTTTTATTTTATTTTATATTTTAACTTTGCTGGTCTCATGAGTATAGTATATAGACAAATAGTTTTGAATATATATATGTATATATATATATATATATATTTGTGGCCCAGTGCCTCGTAGGAAGCCGGCAGGCTGGTGGTCATCAACTTATAATATTATTATTATAATATTCAAAACCAATATTATTATAAGGGAAAAAGGAAGCAGCCACATGGTTCGGGCCCATGATTTTAATGGCCTGATTGCCGATACTTCTCTGTCATAAAACTATGATTTTTTTTTTTCGAAGGGTCATAAAACTATATGAAGGAATCCAGCCTTTAAAAGAATTAAATTAAAACAAATTGAGTAGTATAAAGTGAAAATAATTCATTAGTTAGGTATTAAAAAAATATATTGTTGGAGTAAAATTTCGTCTAACACCAAATGAACGTTCATGAACTAAAAAACAAGATAAAACGAATGAAATAATCAAGAACGTTAAGCAATACAGATAAGAAAACTCAAGAAAACCTTAAAAACAATATAGAGAAACCGAAGTCTGTTATAATTATCTCAAGACTTTGTATTTGAAAATTGTGTCTATCTTTTTCCTCTCAATTCAAGAAAATTTATAATATATTGGGAATGTAAGAGTTTAATTCTCCTATTAATTTGAAAGTTTATTCTCTCTATATTTACAATAAAATCGATCACATTCTGATCATTTAATAACGCCCTTGATATAGACAATTGAGTTATCTTTGTAAATTCTTATTAATTGTTGAACGTTGTTTCTTGTAAATCCTTGAACTTCTTCTTCTGACGTCCGATATAATCTTCAGAAGACTTCTACTTAAGGGTAATCTTTTTCCCCATAAATAGATAAACCTCTATCAAGATTGTTTCGTACCTTATAATTAGATAGGTTTCTAATTAGATTATCTCCTATCTTATAATTATGTAGGTTTTTTCTTACATGATTACAAAAATACCATCCAGCCCCCAGTCCCTAAGTTTAGCATGTCAAACGGCCCCCTTTTTTTTTTTTTGTTTTTTTTTTTTTTTTTTGAAGCTTTCTATATATTTGAGTTTGGATGTTCAAACTTCTTTTTAAATAATGACATTGACTTTGAACTTGTTGCTTGACAACTGTGCTTTCTGTATTATGGTCCTGCCAAAAGATCCATGATTGGTCCTGCGTCATATTCATACTTGGCCCTGTCAAATTATATATTTTTTGAATTCGTACTTACCGAAAAATTAATGATCGATACTGTTGTTCATGTTTTGATCCTATCAAATTATTATTTTTTTAATTTAGTCCTGCTGAAAAATTTATGTTCCGTCCTGTCGTTATTTTTGAATTTAGTCCTGCCAAAATACGTTCGAACCTGCCGAACTCAATTAATCTGGACCTGCCGAATGAAGTTTTTTTTTTTTTTTTTTTTAATATGTTGGAGTCGTTGGAGGATACTTATCTCCTCCTGGCCCCCATTTTCTTTTTAAATTCTAGCGAACATAGTAAAAGAAAATAAAAAAAAAAATTGATAAAAACTTCATCTTCATTTTAATAATATTTGTGCCTTTGGAAACTAGGCATTACATCAAAAACTCAACTCAATAAAAACACACTTTTTATACACTAATAGTACTTAAAATCACACCACACAATCAAACACCTACTGATAATTATTAGAGCAAGTTCAGTGTATTAAAAAAATTGTTGGAAACAAATTTCCTCATTGTCTGAGGAAGTGAGAAGGGTTTGGCACTCGGTGGAAGCGTTTTGTGCAAGTTTAGCAGCATTCTGAGAGTCCAGCAATTTTCCTGATAAAATTTTTGGTTCTGAATAACACTTTTTGCTTCCTCAAACATGTCTCTAGCACGGGAGGTCGAGATAACGATGTCCGAAAGCAACTGTAGAAGACAAAAAGTTATAAGCAATCAGCCTATTTGCGTCAATTCTTGGGCAGTAGTCTGCCTAAGCTCAATTAGGCATGAGTCTGCCAAACAATAATTAAATTGTGGGTACTCAAACACTTTATTTACGTTATAATAGTAATATTTGTGCCTTTGGAAGCTAGGCATTACCTCAAAATCCCAACTCAAATGAAAACACACTTCTTATACGCTAATACTACTTAAAATCATACTACGCAACTCAAACACCTATTGATAATTGTTGGAGCAAGTTCATGTATTAAAATAATTGAATTTGATTTATACTGTTTTGAATTTGAAATTTTCTTCTTTTGAGACTGTTTTAATCCGTTATAAATATATATTGCTGAACATTAATAGAGATTTTTTTTTTATGTGTTTATACTATCAGTTTTACTGTTTTTGACAAAAATGGAGGTATTAGGTTAGATAGTTCAAAGAAAGAGATATTTTCCTCTCTTTTTTCTCGAATAAGCAAAATTATATTAAAAAGAAAATAAAATGTCTTACAAACATAAAACAAAAAAGAGAACAAACAGAAACTAGAAAAACAACCAAATAAAAACGACCAAAACAGAAGAGAAAAAACCAATGAGAAATTAATAATAAGATTTGCTGAATTAAATCCTTTCTCCTTATGAACTCTAAGCATGTAAGGAGTCTTTTTTTTCTATAGGCTCATTGTTAAATTTTCTTCTCAAAATATGGTGTCACAAAAACCGTATTTTAGTAAAACATAGTTTTTTTTTTTTTTGGGTATTATTTTTAACACCGTACCCTGATCTAAGTTAAGCTTGGACGAGAGATGCATGTTTTTTTTTTCTTTTTAATTTTTGGTATTGTTTTGTTTTTATTTATGAAACTTAATTGCTTATTTTAGATAATTGCTAAAACATTCTAAGGGTATCCTTATTTTCACAATCTTATATTCTTCTAATATATATATATATATATATATATATATATTGCATAATATCTGAAAAAGAAAAACTAAGGTGTGAAGATGATAATCAGCCAATTTAATAAGATATATATATATATATATATATATAATTAGATCCCATTGATAAATTTATATATATAGAGGGGTTCCTATACAACATCCCTCCCATTCTCTATTATTATAACGTGATTTTTATCATATTACACTAATCAGATTGTCCAAATATAACTTTTTCAGTGATATTTGTCATTTACATCATTATCAAAATAGTATATGTGACATGATTTTAAATATGTAGTTAAAATATTAATCAATTAATTATTATAAATTCTAAATAAAAAAAATACCAGTACAGTATGACATACGATATCACATAAGAGATATTTTCTATATGCATTATATATATAAATGATGTAACCAAACGCCATGATACATAATCCCTAAGAGTCATGTTTACCTACCTCTATCAATTTAATTAACAAGTACCAAACACCCATATAGTAATTTATGCTGATGGGGTCCCAAATCGGCAGGAAGTGAGGAGATAAAGTGATTTATAAGTGCCTATGGTCCAGTTAGCAATTGCTTAGAAGTTATAACTTAGTGGGTTCTGTTTATGAGTCCACCTAATTTATCTTTTTGAACGTCCTTTATAGTCGAACTGCCAGTGGGTTTGTATATTGTACTTTCCTTGTATATAAAAAAAAATGATAGTCACTTGGTGAGTTTCACATTGACGGGGAGTGAGAAGATATAGTAGTTTATTAGTGGCCATGGGCTATTTTTTTGTCAGCAATTGCTTGGAAATTATAACTTAGTATCATTCACTTATGAGTCCATTTAGTTTCTTTTCCTGAAGATCTTTTGTGGTCGAAGTGTTAGTAAATTTGCATGTTGTATTTTTTTGTATGTATATAAAAAAAAAAATGGTGCTAATGGAGTCAAATCAAGGAAATGTTGTTCTAATCTAAACATCTGATATCTAATGCATATATAACGGACCTTGAGATTCACAGAAAGACTATTAGTTAAATTCGGCCATTTAATTATTTTAACTAATCCCACCTTGCTCTGAATATATCGTTGTTTCTTTAATGGATTCGATAATAGATCACTAAACCTGATGAGTCATTCACACGACAAAACTTCAAAATAAAATGTCGCGAAATAGTTTCTAATAACTTATTTTGGATCACTGTTTGAATCAAAATGTTTTCAATTTAGTTTAAATCTAAATCTTAATTTTCATTATTTAAATTAGTATCACATTTATTTTTCTTTATTCTAAATACATTTTGGATTTATAGACTTAATTTGAATATAAAAACTTAAATATAATTTATGATTTAAGCAGTTAATAAGAGGAATTACGATATGCATTGGAAGTAAACAATATATATACACACACAAAATCTCATATCCGATACCGTATGAAATCTGATATGTGAATTTAATTATTGTGAATGTGAACTGCAGTTGTTAAAATGTAAATTCATACATAAAAAATGTAATTAAAGCAAATGTAAATACTCTAATTTTATATTTTCTTCTATTTGAATTCACATTTTTAATAACTGAAATTTACATTTACCGGATATCATCTAGTACCGAATTGGAGACCAATCTATATAATGTTATGGTTTCACATGAAGCCAACCAAGAATGATATATATTTTTTTCCATGTTAAACTCTTCTTGGTCTTAAGATGCATACAGGCATTATCCAACAATTAACAAGGGGCAAATAGAAAACAGAGAACGTGAAAAAAAATAATAAAAAATAAAACCATGCGTCGGCTCTGAATTAGTTAATTATTTATTTTTAACAAACATTATTTAATTAATCAGAAAACAGAAAACCACATAATACAAATGAAGGACCTCAGTGAACCTACCGATTTATTTCAAACGTGGTCAAACAGTTGTTTTGGCCGTAGTAAGCGACTTGATCTTCACCGACGAACCTATTGGCAACTTCCTACCTCAACCGTCAATGTGTCGTAACGAAGAAGAGCTCCACCATCATTACCCTGGAGAGCAGCACCACCAGATCCCTTCCCGGGCACTGCTTATTGTCAGCCGTCGGATCTTCAGTCTCTCGGTTATTTGACCAGAAAACATACTTCAACAGCTTCTCTCCTTCCCCAACGAACCTATGGCCCACAAACTCCTCGGGATGCTCAAAAACCTTCGGGTCTTTCGTAGCGAACGGCTGATATCCAAAGATCATCTCCCCTTTCTTGATCTCGAAACCCGCATCATGGCTGTAGACCACCAGATCTTCCCTGGCCTTACCGTACTGGTACGGAACCGGAGGCTCAATTCTCAGCGCTTCATAAACCACTGACTTAGTCAAACTCATTTTCTCCAATGCCGTGAAAGTGACCCCACCTTCTTCCTGTATAGCGGTCCTGATCTCATCAGCCAACTGACGATGCAAATTCTCCCCTGCCGACGCGATCCACTTGATCAAAATGGGAAACCAAGCTTTAAATCCTCCATATGCATTAAAACCAGCTAAGAACACCAAGTTATGGCAAGCCTCTTCTCTTTCGATCCCGAAACGCTCATGAGCTTCGTCCAAAACCGAACCGGCCGACGAGAAAAACGCGTCGTAAAGTTTCTTGTAATCGGATTTGACGATGAACCACGGCAGATGAACAGTGTGCAACAAAAAGTCCTCAAACAACATGAGGAACTTGGACAGTCCGAGCGATACAAGAGGGTGAAGTTGAGCAAAGATCCATTTATTAAACCGGGTTTGTCCCGTGGAACCGAGACCGCAATCCGATGGCTTTCGGTCGCAAAGGAGTTGGAACACAAAATTGAAGGACATCTCGTCGTTTAGGGCATTGAAGTTGGCGGAGTATTTCTTGGTCTTGTCATGCACGTGGTCTTCGATTGTGGAGAAGAGCTCGGACAGAGAGGCTCTGAATAGAGGGATGAAATAGTCTTTTTTCGAGGCGAGGACGGAGAGGAAGAAGGACTTGAGCTTGGCGTGGTTGGGCTCGGAGGTGTCGAGGTAAGCGCAGACGCGATGGCCGCCGGTGAAGGCGGTGGAGGGCATGAAAGTTCCGTCGAGGACGTTGCGCTTCTCGACCTTCGAGTTGTCGAAAAGGATCTGGAAACTGGCGGCGTCGAGGACGGCGATGACCCTAGGGTTTGAGGAGATGAAGGGACCGGGAGGCATGTTGGTTCGGAAGACGGTGGACTTGTGTTTGTTGATGCGGGAGCGGAAGAAGTCGTCTTGGCCTTGCAAGTAGAAGTAGTCGTGGCGGTCTTTGATGGCGCCGAAGAAGGGCCAGCCGTGGCTGCCGGGGATGGTTTTCAGTGGACGAGATTTGTCGGAGTTAGGTGAAGCCATTTTGGATTTTGGTTTGGAAAAAGTAGAGTTATTTTTTGGGGTGCGAGATGATAGCGTTTGAAGAGTGGTGTGTGTTGTGTGCTTTATTTTAGTAATGAAATAGTACTACTTGTAGTATTATACAGAGAGAAAAAAGATTTGGATGGTGGATTTGTGATGATGACGTTTCTAGAGGAGCCTACCATTTTATACATTTTCAATGTTGTCACAATTCGAACAATAATACTATATATATGTACACCAAACTGTAATACACATGACACATGTGAGTTGAATGGATTCAATTATAATTCAATTAAAAATGTTATATATCATGATTTTTTAATAGGTATTTTTTTTAGTAGGGTTAGATAAAAAAAAATGAAAATACTTGTGAGGTACACTTCTACTAGTGTCCTCTTTTTCAAAGCTCTGTGGTTAATCTGTCCTGTGGGAATTGTGTATTTATTCTCATTTTTGTGTTTTACCAAAAGAATAGATAAGAAAATGACAAGACCATCTCGGGTAAATTTAAAATACAAATGTTAGATGGGGGAGTTTAGCGCGCCCATATAAATTCATCTATATATTTATTTATTTATTTTATATATCATGATTTTTAATAGGTATTTTTTTTTTTACCTATTAATGGGTATAAACATTTTTATTAGAATGTCATAGTTTTTGAGGGGATGAGAATGTCACTAAAGAATGCTACATAGCATTCATCAAGTTAATAACTACCTATTTTGTTGCAATTTTTTCACTTTCATTGATGCAACTTATATAATCTTTCGAAATTTTAAAAATTATTATAATTATTATCTTTAATCTTTATTGCTTTTAAAAATTGTTTCATTCAAAATTGAAGTGATATTGCCCTTACTATTTTTAGTAGTGTGTTCCTGTTTATAATTACTTGTTTCATCCAAGGGGATATGAAATCTAGACTTTTATTTAATTACCCTTTTGCCGCGCTATTTGATATTGTATTTTTCTTTTTTTAAAGGAAACAAGAAGATTTGATTCAACCAAGAATCTGCTCTTATAAACAGTCCAAGAAACAGATCAGGGTTTGAATCAAGCCAAACAAAAATATTTAGACAATAAACAAGCAAAATTAGTCAGATATAGTAGGCTACAGAATTCTCTACACTATTATTACAAACTAGAGTGGTAAGAGAACCCTTGTAGGCTTGCTACAAGAACAAACGGAGCGTTTTAGAGATTATTACAAACCAAAACGACCAAAAGATTGACTAGTAGGCACAGCCACAAAACGACAATATAAAAAGCATAAATAAAACAAACGACATCAACGATAGGCATAAATATAACAAAACGACACCAAAGATCCAACTACGCCTGTCCTGCATCACCAATATTTATTCTCGATAAGGAGACCTTTCGGGGTCTTTATTCAAGAAAAATTAAAGGAGCTTATTCAAAGATAATATATATAAGATATATATTAAAAAGTCGAACATGAATTCCTACTCAAATCAGAAAGCTCTATAGGAGAAAACTGCAGTCCGAGGACATCTTAGAGAAAACTGTCCCAAACTCATCCTTTTTCTCTTCTATTATTCCAAACTCCTCACCATAATTTCCCTTTCTCAAGCCCTCTTTAATCTTGTACTTAATTATTTTCTCTCTGCATAGTTAAAACCTAGCACTACAGTAAGATATAACTCTCATGTTGAGAGAAAACGGCCACTATAAATTTCATGTGTTTTATTTATTTCATCTTTTATTTACTCTATCATGGGCTATATCAATTCTAGGACAAAATCATATATATATATATATATATATATATATCCAACAACATTACCAAATTAGTTGTAGATTTTTCCCTCGACAGTCTTTAAATATATAAAGACTAAAGTGATTAAAATCTAGAATTTTCAACTTCATGATAGTGATTAAGTATGAGAGGATTTGTAATAATTATTTTAGTCACCAATAAAATGATTAATAAAATTTAAAAATAACAAAAATATTTAGAAAATAAAGATTATTTCTATATATTGAATTGGGTTGGATTGTTTAGTATTATTCATTACTCGATTTGAGAAAATTAGCTAGCATATCACAATTTTTGTACGATTTTAAATTCATTACATAATTTATTTGAGTTTTAGATTTTTATAACATCAACTCAGCCTATTTATGTGTCACAAATATTAAAATTTAAAACTCGTAACAGAAACTAACGTGACGTATTTTGTGGCATTTCTGAAAACTTCTCATTGGATTCCGATCCAATCAAATTGGATGATCTTAATCTTTGAATCCAATTGGCCAATCCTTGGATAATTTACACACGACAATCTACAAAGTCAACAGGCTGTCTTCGTAAGACAATAATTCTTTCTATTTCAATATTTGTATTAAAAATTTTATCCTTTCAAAACAGTTTTTTTTTTTGGTTTGTTTAATAAAATTTAATAAAAATCTGACGATTCAAAGTTATACTCTAAAGATCAAGTATATCGTTTGTTTCCGGTTATATGTATAGATAATCAATTCTCCTAATAGAAATTTACCTAAATGATTTTTTTTAATCTATCGACCAACATAATACAAATTCTCCATTCTGGACTAACATGACACAAATTTTAAATAACTTATTTTAATTTTATGTCATGTTAATCTGATGTTAACACTTTATATTATGTTGGTATAATGATTTTTAAATTTGCATTATTTAGGTTATTTTTTCCCTTGTACCGATGAGATTGATAAAACAATAATTTTTCCTTTAATTTTATTTTTGGATAGAAACTAATGTATCTATCGTACCTATTAATGCAATTTCGGACCCACATGCCCCAATGCATAAGTATTTGTACATATTTTTGGTCAATAATTGACACAAGAGGCTGCTAAGATTGAAGAGTATGGAAATTCTGTCCATTTCATACATAGGAAATTATATATTGTATACACTGGCATATATCTTTTATGAACCATATCTTGATAGAAAATTCAGTCTACCTAATACTGCAATGCATATTTATAACGTGTCATGACCTTTGGACAAGGTGGTCCCATATTACCTAATATATACCGTAACACCACAGCCGGTAATAAGATTATTTATAACTTAAATGAACTTAACATTTTAGGTATTTTGGGTTGATTAAAGATTTTTTCAGCAATTTTTTCTACGTACAATGAAGCTTTCGTGCTCGACTGTAGTACTTGTGGGCATATGGAATGGTGGATCTTGTGCTTTCAATATAATATGAAGGGCACTAATTTCAGAGTACTTTTCTCACGTTATCCTTCACAAAATTCGAGGGGAAAATACTTGCTAAGCATGTTTATTGTCAACCCGTAATGAAATTTAATCGAAAGATATCACATATATAAAAAGTAAATAATCAAATAAGAAAAAAGTTTAAGGATTAAATTATCTGAATTTGATAAATTCAAGGGTGCCCGTGAATATGCATACGAAAAGACCTTAGTTTATTTAGGATTATTGATTCCTTTTTGTAGCGTCTATTAATTAATCTGGTAAGAAACTTCTGATAATGACTTAAATTGACAAGGAAAAGCAAAAATATCGGCTAGTCTTGAGTAGACCCCAACTTAGTTGGCATCTACCCAAGTCTAACGTCAACTAACGAGAGCAACTTATAAGCCAATAAAGTAAGTAAATGCAGAGTACAAACAATCTTGTCGAGAGAACATAAGATTGTACAAAATTAGCGTCAGCGTCAGTAAATTAGGCGGAGGAGTTGTTTGCAGAAGATGACGAGCTGCTAAACTCACATCCATGCTAAAAATGATAAAAGCAGCAAAAAAAAAAAAGTTAATATATTAAAGAAATTGTGAAATGCCATGGCGAAAAATAAAAAAATAAAGGCTTGTCTCACTTTTAGTTTGTATGATTTCTTGACTTCATGCTCATACATGGTTATATATGTACATGTTTATAACCTTTATCCCATTAAAAGGTTAACAACCTCTCAAATATAGGATTTCCTATTTTCCTCTAATCAAATTGATAAAAAAAAAAAAAAAAAAAAACACTATTAGTTGTTTTTATTATTTAAATTACGTTAAGGCTGGCTATTTATAGTTATAAAATTTGAAGGGTATATAAAAAAAAAAAAAAAAAGAATACACATAGACAAGATCGTCTACCCTTTCACTATACATAATAAGCAAAACTTATCTAAATTAATTAGTTAAAATTCTAAAATGGTGGTGGGTGGAGGAAATTAACAAAATCGTCTACCCTTTCACTATACATAATATATGCAAAATAATATGCTGCTACAAATACAAACCTAACAAAATCTGAAGATGGCCAATTAATTCAAAGGCCACCGCCCTTTACTCAACGTTGGGCCAGCCCATCCTCAATTTTCACTCCCTCCATGAGCTTGGTAATTTGTGCGATTGCAAAGGCACTTCTCCATTGGACCCACCCTCTTATCTCTTTCTTTCTCGAAGCTCGTGCGCTATGGAAGAAATAGAAGAGGACAACAGATATAAACATATTTATCTGAATAATTGTTTCCACACAATTTCTCTTAAAAAAATTTTCTTTTCCTTTTCTTTTACAACTCTCCAGTCTCCACTTCCACAATTTTCTCTGTTTGGTTTTATTTACAAAACTGTTTTAGCATTTTTCAATGTTGTTGTTTTGAGGATATATATATATAGTTCCAAAATAGCACGTTGGTTGAGATTTGATGCGCTTTTGAAAGAATTTCTAATTTTACTTTTGCATAGCAAAAGGAGAAGAGAAGTTGAAAGTAAAAGTGACAAATTTTATCTTCACTAAATAACCGTAGAAGTTAGGGACGTTGTTACTTAAGCCCGTTTCAAAAAATACCTTACAATTTTGAAGAAAATTTCATTACACCTCACCCTACCCAACGAAATTTTTTTTTAAAACTTGCTCATAATATCCTCTAATTATTTATTATATAGTATTATTCCTATTTGATAGAAATGTTTGACTTTATCACTGGTAAAAATGTATTTTTTTATCAATTTAAAGGATTTTTGAACACATTTACTAAACACATTACTACAATGTACAGAGGACGTGCACCGCCTTCAAAAACAACATTGAACTGGCCCACACGTTTGTAGGTTTTGTATTTTTATAAAATGGTTGTTTCCAAACGATATTATCTTTTTGTGAAGAAAATAGAAAATGCCCAAAAGTTGTTTTCCTTTTTTCTTTTTTTTTTTTTTTTCATTTTCTGGGGCTTAATTAGTAAGTAATTAGTGCAACAAAAAAAATTATTGAGTGACTAGACGTTAAACATTAATAGATTAAACATTATTAAAAATTATTATATTAAATACATAATTATATATTAAATATTAATATTTGTGTTCCCTTAAAAAAATATGTCTAATATGTGTTGCCATTCCATTCACTTTGTGAGCATGTGGCTTCACTAGCTTGGACGACGTGGACATTACTTGACTATTTAAGTATGAAAATATGGAATTAAATAAATGAAATTAAACCCTACATATTTATAAATATAATCAAACATGAAATTAAAGTTATTATATTCTCAACTGCTGTGGGTTCCACTTTAAAATAGCTACTTTCTCCTATCTACCGGTTACTATCAAAATATTTAAATATATTTTTATATATATATCATCAATTTTTTTTTTGTCCTTGCGAAAAGTCTCTATCATTTTTGTCTCGACTTGTAGTACGAACATATTTCGGTGTCAAGAAAAATAAATAAAACATGTTCATAAAACGACTGACGTTCTGATCCAACTACAGGTCAGTAATTGTTAATCTGACTGGACATACCGACACGATTAGAGTGGGCGGTGCTTGATGTAGATAAAGGGCAAAGCACAGTAAAATAAATAAATTAAAACAGTAAATTTGAACTTTTTATTCATATAGTCATTATAAATTCTGGGAAAAAAGAAAGAAAGAAAGTTATATTCGCACCTCACATCAAGCGGAATATTTGATGGAACTCACAAAAAAAAAAAAAAAAAAATCATAAACACAAGAAAAAAAATTATAAACATCAATTTTAATACCGATTTTTAAATATCAATCTAACTAATATATAATTAATTATCATCTTTTATTGATATGTTATTAAAAGATCGTTAAAATAATAACCTACCATATCTTTGGGTGTTGTAACGAAAAATGGGGAACGCATTTTAGCTTTTGCCCATTTTCTTTTTTCAAGCACTGAAAGAAAAAACAAAACTTGCAATAGAAAGAAAATTTGAACAAAAAAAACACACAAAGAGAGAAAAACGTGAAATTGGTGGGGAATATGATGGTGAACAATAAAAAAAAAATTATGAAAAGAGAAAAAAATTCCTTATGACTTGTTTGAAACACCAATTACAATGGGAATTTTGCTTATTCACCTTAAATTTATCTCTCACCTTCTCTCTTTCAAATTTTCACAAAACTCAAATCTTATAATTAAAAATATATAACTTTTTTATTTTAAATTAAAATAAGAGAATTATTGTATCAAAATATCCAAAATAACGAAAAGAAACAAAGCAATATTTGTGTTATATTTTTTAAAAAACACATTTCAAAATTATTTTGTCTAATTTCCCAGCTTGACCGTGACAGTAACGTAATAATTATTAAGTAATTATTATGTTATTTTTATGTGTTAACCTTGTTGTTATCATATAAACTCGTTATATTATCACGTGCGAACACAACTAATTTGAAAGGACACATAATTTCTTGGGATGAGAAAATTGCGCCCCCATCATTATATTTTGTCTCACCAGAGATATTTAGCTAATATGCCTTAAAGATAAGGCATCTCCAATTGTTTATACGTATTATTGCAGGCTGCAGAGTTCAGAGCCTATATTATATATTATCAATATTTTAACAATCAGTCTGTGTGTGTGTGTGTGTAGATATAGATATATATATATATATATATATTTCTGCACGCATGAACGTGACCTTTCCCTGACATGGCTAGGAAATAATTTGATTAACACTCGAGACAGCAAATCTATCTAACAAGATCAATTGAATAAGTAAAAAATATTTAAATAATATAAATTTAAAAATTATTATATTAAGATGATATAAAAAATTAATATCAGATTAATATAATTAAAATTAAATTAAAATTAATTAAAATTTATATCATGTTAATTAAAAATAAAAAATTTGTGTTAGATTAGTTAATAGATAAAAAAAAAATTATTATTTAGATAATTTTCTCTTTGAAAAATAATATATTTAAAATAGTAATTCAAACAAGAATTTAATTTAAACTCTAACCAAATTACAATCAAGTGTTAAATCATGTCCAAAGTACCTCTCAACTTGAACACATGGCAACAAATAAATATATAAACAAAATTGCATATTTGTTTAAATAATTATTATGCTAATTATGCAACTCCAATAGATCACCAGGGTAAACAGTTAATTAACATTAGGCTCAACGAGATATATCGTTAAAATTGATAATTTCACAGTTAATTCTAATCAAGTTAAAGAATATGTTTTTCCATCTCATT
Source organism: Ficus hispida (assembly GCA_025413025.1). NCBI lineage: Eukaryota > Viridiplantae > Streptophyta > Magnoliopsida > Rosales > Moraceae > Ficus > Ficus hispida. The sequence goes on along the minus strand of CM046370.1, from coordinate 11,437,220 downwards.
TTTTGGAACTTGAACAAGATTGCTATAAATAATATTTTCATGTCCCCTTTGGTTTGAAAGTTGTACAATTTTATCTCTTGTTTGCCTTGTAAATTTTTTTTTAATTTACTACGTTCGCGTCATTTAAAAACATAAACTTTCAATTTTAGGGGGAAAAATAGACAAACAATGATAAAAGATTTTAATACTTGTAGTTTTGCTTCAATTTTTAAGTTTGATTCACGCCCTCCTGAGGGAAGAAAAAGGGCCAAAAAAAAAAAAAAAAATGTTACGACTAAGTCACTGCTCTGACTCTCTTGCTATGATCGATGGAACGTCAAATAGTTTTGACACTATGTTTTCATCATTTCTCATTAAAATGTATTCAGTCTATCAAAACACCAGAAAAAGAAAGAAAGAAGAGAGAGAGAGACTAAAAACCTATCATCTCAAACTGGTTTTTCAGCTTTAAGCCAAGAAAATAACTCATTTCTGTTGACGATGAGAGTTCCTTCTAAGGGCAAAAATGGCTGGGTGGTGGCGGCGGTGGTTTGGAGTGGAAAATATGCATGTTTTGTATCCAAAAAAAAAAAAAAAAACAACAACAACAAAGGGCTAACTAAGAGTTCATCTCTATTTTTTTTTAATATAAAATAGAAAGACAAGAACATACAATTTCTACGAGGTAGATCAACCACATGACCTTCAAGAGGAGGATACTAGTGAAATCATAAGTGAACTCTACTAAGTTATCAGTTTTAGGAATTACTGACTGAAAGAAAACTTGTGGATGTTTATAAATCATTTTATAAAGTCCTCACTCTCGACAGATATAAGACTCGTCAAGTGACTATCAATTTTTTTGATAAAATACAAAGACAAAGACAAAAACATACAATTCTCCTTTAACCATAGTCACAAATTGATTTTTAAGTTTCAAGTATTAAAAAGAGACACTTAATTTAAAGTTGAGGAAGATGAGAATTTTCACAACTTAATATCATCACTAATATCTCGCTGTTAAAAAAAAATTAAAGAGATTTATGTTATAATGATTTATTCCGTCAAACTTTTACCGACAACAACATCATCATTGAATCTCTCCCTTCTTGTAAGCAATCAGTGACGACTAATCAATACTGAAATGGTTTTAAACATTCAATAACATTAATAAAGCGTGAAAATTTTAGCGACCACTTATTAAAACTTTTTGAGTCACCCACTTTCAGAAAATTGTCGTTGTTAATAGCGCTCTCGGCAATAACTTTTGGACTACATACATTCATCACGTTTACTGCGTTTCTGTTTTATTTTTTATTTTTTAATTTTTTTTCCTTTGGATGGAAAAAAAATTATTGATTTGACTATTGCTCTTCGATGTGACCTATACAAATGGTGGGGACCCTAAATATGGCGGACATTATTAGATATATGGCTAACCAAACAAGACATATATAAGTGGTTTTAATAATTATTTGAATATTTATTAATTAATTATTATTGTTGTTTTAATCCTCTGATTAAAAGTAAATGATTGTCATAAATTAGGCAGTTAATTAAAAAAATGTTTAAGCCTTTTTTTTCCCCTAAATATATATATGCTTGCAAATTAGTTTCTTTCTCCAAACAGAGTATTTCTCCTTTGATCAACACGCACTCCCAAAATTTTCTTTGTGCTATCATTTCAAATTATCCAAGCTCTGTTATGTTGAAATCGTCCCAAAACAAATACTTGTTCTATGTATACAAAGATCAATAACACCCAACATAAAAGAAAACTAAAAGAAAATTGATAATCCGTGTATAAACAAGAACCAAATTAAACTCACTGAATTAAAATAAAAAAGCAGTATTGTTACGGGAAAAAAAAATGAAAGAGATTATCAACGTTTTTTTTTTTTTCTCTTGTAAAGCATCATTTGATTCAAGATATTGTTGTCCATTTCCTTAAAAAATAACCATTTTAGTAAATATTTGATATTAATATAGGTTATTTAATCTGCTATAACTAGCTATATAAAAAGCCATATGTCATCATATATAATTAATATATGCACTTAATTCTATACACTCCAATACCCAGATATAACATCATCTCCTAATAATTATGGTGTTTGGGTCATCATTAGAATATTATTTTTTAAATATTATTTAAAAAAAATTATATAATATTTTTTCTTCTAAAAATGTGAATTTATTATTTAAATTTATTTTCCAAACCTATAATAATTCAAACGGATCATTTGTACTAGCTCCCTTTTAAAAAATAAAAGACTCGTTTTCATGTGGTCTAACGATATTATATCATGTTAAATAAAATATAATATAGAATTACAAACACCCTCAATAGCCATTTATACGATATTATTTGCTAGAAGACAAAATAAGAAAAGCTTTGTTCCAATTAAAAAACAATATCGTGCGATGGAAGTCGGGAAGATTTTGTCGCGGGAGGGGGGGAGGGGGGTGTGTAAGACCCTCAAACTTTGGCTAGACCAATGGCTCAGATAGGGGCCAAGGCAGTGAGCAGCAGGGGTGTGAGACCCTCTGCCTTTGGCGAGACCAATGGCTCGGGATTGGGGCCAAGGCGGTGACTAACGTGGGCAAGAATTTATGGCTTGCCATGTGATGGCGGGCTAGGATGCTTGGCGTGAGTAGTGGACCGGTCGGCAGCCCAACACACTATTGAAAACGTGGTGCGAAGACCTGGGTAGCTAGGCACTCGGGTGAAACCAGGCAAAGGTATTTGCATGGGTCCACACATGGCGGCAATGATCAGGACTAAGGACTGGTTAGCGTGGTTTGACAAGGACTAGCGTGCACTCAGACAGACTAACAGGTGCGGGGGCGAGTCAGGACACACGCATAAAGGTGAGTCAGCGTGGGCCGTGGCTCAGACCTTCGGACAGGCTTCCTACAAACTTAGGCGGGGCTCGGGTTAGACCATGTGGGTCTTCCTGACTGATCCTGGTCTGGGCAGTTAGCCTGAATACTTGGTAGAATGGAGTGCAAGGTTTGATCAGAAATTCAGGGGGCGGTTACAAGCGGTTACCAGAGACAGTTTTCATGTGGGCTTACATGGATGTGTCCTAAGGGTGACACCTGGTGGCAGTTATGGTGAGGAAGGCTTATGCAGACAAGTGACTGACTACCATGCAGACCAGCAAGGCAAGGCCTAATGACTTGGCCGAGTGGTGCTATTGTGACACATACTGATTAGTGCCAGCGAAGCCTAGTGGATGGGGCTGTCATCCACATACCTAGAATTTGTGTGCTGACCAGAGGGCAGCACGTGTGACTAGCAGTTGGGGTTTGTCTACTGCATATTTTTGTACCTTAGAATTTGTTGTATGACTATAAAACCAGCGGTAGGCCATTATTGCAGGAAGCCAAGAGGATTAGGGACACAAGGAAGCGAGTGCACATTTCCTTCTTATTGAGGCAATAAAAAGGTTGGGAAAGTGATTTTCCGTAATCGAGTTATGTGTTTCGGTTTTCTGTGTATGAGAATCCTTGGTTGGCTCGATTAGGTTGCCTTGGGGGCTTGATTTATGCTAGACAAGCCTCTGGTTAAGGGCATGTGGGGCTGAGTGAGGACGCGGATCCTTGCTGCCATCACGGTGGTTGCATTTTGAAGGTTGACCCTATGATAATTTGGTATCAGAGCCACGTTGGTGGCTTGGTTTTGGTGTGCGTTCGAAGAAGAACAATTTGCTGGAGTGGTTGGCTCGAGTGGAAGACTTTGTGGGTGTGCCACAGTCTGATGGAGCCGAGAGTTTTGCTGTGCAAGACGAGCAGCAAGCAAGGACGATCGCAAGTCTTCGTAAGGCCTTGCAGGAGTTGTCGCGAATAATGACCAAACGGTTTGAAAGGGTGCTCCATGACATGGAGTCTCTGGCAGTGGCTGTCACGGACAAAATCTCCGATATGGAGACTGATGTGGCTTTGGTGAAGAAGGTCATGGCCAGTGGGCCAAGTGGTGGCGACAGAGGGCCATCAAAACCGAAAGTTCCGGAGTCAAAGGCATTCAAAGGTGATCGTAATCCAAGAATCTCAAGAACTTCTTGGGGACATGGAGTAATATTTCAAGGCTGCTAGGACACTGGAAGACGAGTAGGTAACTATCACTTCGATGTATCTAGATGGAGATACCAAATTGTGGTGGCGCACGAGGGTGCAAGAGGATACAAGTGCTGGTAGACCATGATAGGCTCGTGGGTGGATCTGAAAAAGTAATTGAGGGCTCAATTCTTGCCCTGCAACGTTGCATGGGTTGCGAGGGAGTCCCTCAAGAATTTGAAGCATAGTGGGACTGTGCGGGCTTATGTGATGGAATTTTCATTGTTGATGCTAGATATTCAAGACATGTCCGAAATTGATAGATTGTTCAACTTCATGTTAGGCTTGCAACCATGGGCGCAGACGGAGTTGCATAGGCAAGGTGTCAAGGACCTTCCAACGGCGATGGCGGTAGCCGAGGGATTGATGGATTTCGGTAGACCTGATGGTTTGTCCAACAAGAAGGGAACCGAGATCACAGTTGGGAAACCCCAAGAGAATAAAAATGGCAAAAAGGACGGTGAGAGTAGTGGGACCATGAGTGGGGAGTCAGATCCAATGGTGAAAAGCAAGGGCTACTACACGTGTGGAGGACCCCATATGGCCAAGAACTACCCATTAAAGTTAAAATTGAGTGCCATTTTTCTTGAGGAGGTAGTGAGAGAAGCGGCAGTGGTTGCTGATGATGATGTGGACATGGCAAGGACCACGACCCTCCAAGTAGTGTAGTCCTTCGAGTTTGAGGACGCACATTGGCATGAGTACTTGCTTGTGGCTAAGACAGGTGTGATGGAGGTGTCAGTGGTGTGTGATGGAGGTGTCAGTGGTGTATGAGGGGTCATGTTCGGTTGTATTGGTGTGGACTAACGAGTGGCTACGTGGGTGGCTAAGTGGACGGGAATGCAGCAGTGCAGAGTCGGGTTTTAAAGTTGCGTGTGTGACTTTGTGGTTAGTCCGACGAGGACGTCAGCTTTCTTTTGGTGGAGGTGGTTTGTAAGACCCTCAAACCTTGGCTAGACCAATGGCTCTGATAGGGGCCAAGGCTGTGAGCAGTAGGAGTGTGAGACCCTCTGCCCTTGGCTAGACCAATGGCTCGGGATTGGGGTCAAGGCGGTGACGAACGTGGGCCAGACTTTATGACTTGCCATGTGAAGGCAGGCTAGGATGCTTGGCGTGGGTAGTGGTCTAGCCGGCAGCCCAACACACCATTGGAAACGTGATGCAAAGACCTGGGTGGCTAGGCACTCGGCAAAACCAGGCAAAGGTATTGGCGTGAGTCAGCACATGGCAGCAACGATCAGGACTAAGGGCTGGTCAGCGTGGTTTGTCGTCAACCAGCGTGCACTCAGACATACCAACGGGTGCCTGGGTGAGTCAAGACGCACGCACAAAGATGAGTCAGCGTCGGACGTGGCTCAGACCTTCGGACAGGCATCCTACAGACTTAGGCGGGGCTCGGGTTAGACCACGTGGGTCTTCCTAGCTGACCTTGGTCTAGGTAGTTAGCCTGGACACTTGGTAGTATAGGGTGCAAGGTTTGATCAGAAATTCAGAGGGCGGTTATAAGTGGTTACCAGAGGCAGTTTTCATGTGGGCTTATACGGATGTGTCCTGAGGGCGACACCTGGTGGCGGTTATGGTGAGGAAGGCTTGTGCGGATAAGTGACTAACTACTATGCGGACCAGCAAGGCAAGGCCCAATGACTTGGCCGAATGGTGTTATTGTGACGCTCATTGATTGGTGCCAGCGAAGCCTAGTGGATGGGGCTGTCATCCACATACCTAGAATTTGTGTGCTGACCAGAGAGGGCAGCACGTGTGGCTAGCAGTTGGGGTTTGTCCACTACAAATTTTTGTATCTTAGACTTTGTTGTGTGACTATAAAACCTGCAGTAAGCCATTGTTGCAGGAAGCTAAGAAGATTGGGACACAAGGAAGTGAGTGTACATTTCCTTCTTATTGAGGCAATAAAAAGGTTGGGAAAGTGGTTTCCCATGATCGGTTTGTGTGCTTCGGTCTTCTGTGTGTGAGAATCCTTAGTTTGCTCGATTGGGTTGCCTTGGGGGCTTTGATTTCCGTTAGACAAGCCTCCTGTTAAGGGCATTTGGTGCTGAGTAAGGACGCGGTCCTTACTGCCATCACGGTGGTTGCATTCCGACGGTTGACCCTGTGACAGGGGGTTTGTTGGGATGACAAGTTTTTGCCCCATCATTAAATATATCTTCTCCCACCAGAGAAATCAGTCACGATATAGAAATGATAAACTGTACAGTTTCATATCGTTAAGAAATGGGAATATGTGATATTTTATAAGTAAATAGAAACTTTTGAGGTAAGTCCAAGGTAAAACCATACGTGCATGAGGCCTAAAATGGATAATATCATACCAAAACAAGGCATGGGTCATTACAATTGGTGTTAGAGTCTACACTCAACTGGTGTGGCCAACAAGGGCGTTAGACCCTAAAAAAAGGGGTGATTGTGACAATTATCAGTTCCTATAAGGAAAGGGTAAGCTTTGTAATCTCGCATCACTTGAAGATAGATATATTAATGGTTCATAAATAAAGAGACTACCTCCTAATGATATGAGGTATTTTAGAATGAACTTAAGAACAAAACCATACAAACATGAGACTCAAAACAGATAATATCATACTAAAAAGATACATAGGTTGTTACAAATCTAGTTAATTTATATGCCTAAAAGATAAGACATGCTCGAATAATATGTTACGTATAATGTTGCAGGCTGCAGGGCTTATAATATATCAACATTTTCCGATGTATAACATTTTAGCATTCCCGAGAGAGATATATATGTTTACATACATACTCATTAGATCTAATTCAGTGGATGAGAAATACAAAATTTACATAGCAATTCACAGTCTGTTAGTGTTTTTAATTGTTTTAATAAATAGTAGTCATGTCATAGACCCATATCATAAAAAATAAAAAATAAAATAAATTGTCAGTGAAAACAACCGATATCAAGATATGATTATAAAATAGCCGAATTAAATTGGCAGTCAAGATCTTAACCCATGCAATACAAACTATAAATTCCCTAACTCAATTTATTAAGATTAAAAAAAAAAAAAGATTACAAAAGTTTAAAACAAAAATAACCAAAATTTTATAATCTCACAAGGAAATCCCATCAAAACTAAAAATCATGTAGCTAGCAAAAATTAATACCAAAAAGTTAAGCCGAAACTATACCTTTTTCTATAAAAGGCATCATTAAACCTTATTAATAAAACTCAAAGATAAAAGCCTGATAAAAAAAGAAGAGTGTCTACATTAGTATTTAAGCATACAAAAGGAAAAAAAAAATTAAATAAAAATAAACCCTCAAACACAAATCATCTAGAAAACCTTTTTAAAAAATAGCGGAGTCATATCGCTCTTAATCAGTTGCATAACAAGTTTAGGCACAACAGATTACCAATAGAAGTTATACTATCATGAAACTTACAAAAGTCCGTTTATTTATCGTATAATTGCTTTCACGAAAAATATGAGAAACCATACGTCTAGTTTAGATGCTCACTCCAAATAACTCTGACTCATCTACTCCCAAGCTTCCAAACAATATAATATATATATATATATATATATATATATATTGCATGGTTGTGACCTTATCCCACAATTAGTTCAATGATCAATTTGTAGGCAAACGCAGAAAGTAAAAAAGAATCCCTTGGTTTACTCCAAAAAAAAAATAATAATAATAATAAAATAAAAAGAATCCCTTGGTAACTAGCTAGAAAATATTTTAATTTTCACCAACATACAGATCTACATATCGAATAAGGCGGAGTAATCAATTAATCAAGTCGGCCTGTCCTCTTATATATCAAGTTGGCTTGTCTTAGTTTTGTTCATATATATCGAATAGGACAAAGAAAATATTTTAATATCCACAGTATGCGAAATATTTATGATTCTTTCTTGTTTCATTTGTTTGCTTTTGGTTTTATGTTCTTAGTTTTGTAAGATTTATTTTTATCTTTGTTGCTTTTTTAAATAAAACTTTTGCTTTTATATACAAATATATATATATATATATATGTGTGTGTGTGTGTGTGTAAAAGCAAGTTGGCTTGTCATTATTTGGCAGATCTACTAATAAATTTTAGCTCAAGCCAACTTCCAATGAAGTATTATAAGTCACCCAAAGTAACTCTCAACTCGAACTCATGCACCAATTATATTATATATGCAGATACATGAAAGGGCAACACCCCTTTGTTTAAAAGAGCTTCTCTCTCATATAAGTTTAATATATATATATATATATATATATATATATCTTTTAATTTTGCGTGCCAGTATTTTTTTTTTTTTTTTCAGAAAAAAGTCTGCTCACACGATTAGACACAGAATAGTTATATCCTTCAATTCTCCCTTTTCTAATTTTTTTAATTTCAATTTTATTTTATCTTTCACTTTCTTTTTTATTCTTTTCCCTCCCTTCTCTCTATTATTTTCCTTTATTATCTCCTTCTATTCAATTTTCAGTCACCACTTGTATCACTTTTTTCTTTTCTTCCTTCTACCTCATCTTCTTTCTTGTCATTTTCTTTTTCTGACATTTTTTCTCAATACTTTTAGTTAAAAGGGTAATTTTTTCCAAGATTTATTAGCTCCAATAACCAACAATTGGTTGAATGTTATTTTATCAATTGATAAAATGTTATAGAAATTTATACACGTTTTTTAGTTTTGGGAGATTAGATTTATTGACATTAAGTCATAAGCATGTATTATTAAAAATTTTTAAAACCTTTACATAGTTTTTCAATTATCTTAGTTTATAAATTTATCCTTATTTTGCCCCCATTGAATCAATATCATGGATCCGTCGCTGATTACAATACAAACTTCCATCCATAAACAAGTTGTAGAAACTTTAAAAGCATATTATTAAAAGAACTTTAATAACCCAAGCATTAAAAGGTGCATCAACTCCATTTTTTATTTCCACCTCAATTGTTTTCTTTCTTGTGGAGGGTTTTTTTTTTTTTTTTTTTTTTTTGAAGGGGTAGAAAAGGAGGTTTTATTAATTTAAAACTTACAAAAGATTAATGCAATATTATAACGTGATATCTCTATTCGATCAGATCAAGCTGATCATAATAAAAAAAAGATATCATGATATTTCATACGAAAACCCAAACCAAGCTAATCCACATTTTTTGTCTTGACAGTACTCGCGGCCTTGGTCAACGACTTGAATATGACCTTTGACCCGACCAAGAACACCTCATCCTCACAAGTAAACGTGTCATAACGCAGAAAGAACTCCACCAGCAAAACTCTAGCCACCAGCACCACCAAGTCTCTCCCGGGGCACTGCTTGTTGTCCACCGTCGGAGCCTCGGTCTCGCGGCCGTTCGACCAGTACACGTACTTGAGATTCGCCTCGGCCTTCCCCATGAACCGATACGGCACGAACGTCTCGGGATTCTCAAAAACCTTGGGGTCTCTCGTAGCGAACGGCTGATATCCAAAGATCATCTCGCCCTTCTTGACCTTAAACGACGCGTCATGGCTCTGGATCACGAGATCCTCCTTGGCGTGCGCGTACTGGAACGGCACCGGAGGCTCGATTCTCAGCACCTCGTACACCACCGATTTCAACAGCGGCATCTTCTCCAAAGCCGCGAACGTGACGCCGCCTTCTTGCTTGACGACACCCCTGATCTCCTTCGCCAGGTTGGCGTGCCATGTGGGCCCGGCGCGGCCGAGCCACTTGAACAGGCTAGGGTACAGAACCTTAAGGCCACCGTAGGTGTTGAAACACGAAAGGAAAATCAGGTTGTGACAAGCTTCGTCCCGTTCTAGCCCGAAGTCCGCCGCTTTGTCGAGAATGGAGCTCGCGGAGGAAGAGAAAGCTTCGAAAATAGTCTTGTACTTGGGCTTCACGAGAAAAGCCGGGATGGGGAAAGTGTGGATAAGAAGATCTTCGACAAGTTGGAGAAACTTCGGAACTCCTAAGGTTACGAGGGGTATAACTTGAGGGACCAACCAAATGTCGACGGTTTTATTCCCCTGAGGACCGAGGACCGTCTCGGCGGGGCTCTTGTCGCAGAAGAGCTGGAAGACGTAATTAAACGACGCGTTGTCGCTTATCGGGTTGAAATTAACTTCTTCACTGGAAGACAATTGGGATTCCAAGGTGTTAAAAAGCTCGGTTAGGTTTTTGCTGAGGACAGGGATGAAGTTGTCGTGCTTGGAAGCGAGGACGCTGAAGAAATAGCTCTTGAGAGCGTTGTGTTTCGGCTCCGAGGGGTCGAGGAAGGAGCAGACGCGGTAGCCGCCGGTGAAGTTGACGGAGGGCATGTAAGTGCCGTCAAAGACGTTCTTCTTTTCGACCTTCGAGTTGTCGAAGAGGATTGGGAAGCTGACGGCGTCGAGGAGGACGATCACGTTAGGATTTTTGGCCATGAAAGGCCCGGGAGGGCCGTTGGCTCGGAAGACGGTGGACTTGTACTTGTCCAAACGGGCTTGGAAGAACCCGTCCCGGCCTTGGTTGTAGTAGAAGTCCCACCGGTCTAGGATCGGGCCGATGAACGGCAGGCCGTAGCTGCCGGGGATCTCTTTCAGAGGGAGCTGGTCGTCGCCTTCCTCCGGTGGGTTGAAGAAGAAGGGTTGTTCTTCGTCGAATAATGGGTTGGGAATAGGGTACGTTGGAGAAAGTGACGACATTTTTTTTCTCTCTCTTTTATGAGATGTAGTTAACTTTTAGTAGTAGTGGTGTTGCATTTTGAGTTCCATGTATTGGTCTATTTATAGAATTAATTTGGAAATTTAGGAAACAAAAAAAAAAAAAAAAGAAATATTGTATATATATCACTGGGGAAATTAGTATTACACATTCATAGGACTAACATGAGATGAAAGTTTCGGAGTCGAATAATTTTCCCATTGCAAACGGACCCTATTTGTTTCGGAAACTGACCCCTGTTTGTTTCGTATGCTCGTCCTCAAAATTAGTGGAAAAATAACAAAAGAGTTTTTTTTCTTTTTCTAATTTTTTCTATCATTCTTCTCATTACAAAAAAAAAAAAAAAAAGTACGGAACATCTTATTCTCAAATATAATTTGTGCAGTAAACTTTTTGAATTCTTTTGAAATCTTTTTTATATTCTTTTTTTTTTTTCTAATTATACACTATTTCTAATATAATTTTTTCTCATTTCATACCTTTTTAAATAAATTTTAGACTCCTTTTGTTTTCATGAAGAATATATTTTTTTACATATTAAAATATAATCTCATTCTTAAAATAAAAGGACTTTTTTTTTTAATTTTAAAAGAAGTTTTTTCATTCTGAAAATGAGTTGTGATCCGAAAAGGTTATCCATTTCTTAAAAAAGAAAAAAGAAAAAAGAAAAAAGAAAAAAGAAAAAAAAGAAGTATATATAATAATGGATGTCTTTAACAGCAGACAAAAAATAATAGTAATAATAATAATAATTCATTTGGGGATAATGTCGGGCAGATAAGGATAGACAAGAAAAACGTGTTGTTTTGTTCAAGAAAGTAGGTGTTTATATTAATAAGTCAATGGACTAAGGTTACTGCATGTGTTTGTCATTTTTTGTGGGTCCGAGGGTTTATTTATTTATTTTTGACATGAACCTGAGGGTTTATCTTCGTGCACCAACTATGGAGAGAGAGAGAGAGAGAGAGAGAGGTGCATGTACCTATATCACTGAAAATGTGTTCAATTCTAACTACTATTTTAGATCTATTTGATTAATCCGTTTGAATTACAGAATTAAAGTTATTTTGATTGAAATTAGTTGAGTTGAGTTGAATTGAGTTTTGAAATTATATATTTAATTAAAAATTAATTTTTTAAAATTAAAAAATATAAAAATTTAAATCGTATTTTCAAAAATACATATTATATATGAATCTTATTTCGTTTATTTCAAAATTTTATGTAATTTATATATAAAAAAAACATTTTATTTGGACTTAAAATATCAAAATTATGGATTTTTAAAATTTAAAGAAAAAATGTGAAAAAAAAAACAATTGGATTTTATTATGTAAATAGTGAATCTAAGTCTATTTTTAAAGAAAGAGAAAAATTAATTAGAGCTAATTGATTGAAACAACCCAACTAACATGCTCTTAATTTTGGCCGTGGGATCTTAATAGCATATATTAATGTTATGCTAAGAAGAGCCACGTTTACCAGTATAAATCCAAGACTTAAAACAAAATAATAATAATAATAATAATAATAATAATAATAAAACGTGGTTGTTTTCTTTTCAACTCTCCAAAAGAAAAAGAAAAAAAAAAACATATATGCGTCATGTGGTGTATCGTTTGCCGCCATTATTAGTCTCCACGAAGGTAAATATGTGATATAGAATCAATATTAAAAAATACAAATAAAAATGAAAAAAAAAAAAAAAACGTGTTAAACTCAGTACAGAATAAAGATTTCATTTGCTTGAGTGTTGATTTTTGTGGTCCAATAATGGCGTGTGACAGCGACCACCGACAATAATTAACAATAGACAAATTCATGTAGTATTTTTCAAAAAAAAAAAAAAAAAAACGTTAATGTAGTATTTCAACTTTCGATACAATTAATGTAGTTTTTTACTTTTTCCTTAGAGAATGTAGAATTTAATTGAACTTCATTGTCTTTTAGCCCGACAGTTCTATCCACCAACTCCCAAAAAACTCATAAATATTTGAATTATCGTAGCTATAAAATTTACCAAAAAAAAAAAAAAAAAACCTTATCTACTGTCACACTTTCTTTTCTCTCTTCACATCTTTAATCCAGAAAAAGAAAAAGAAAAAGAAAAAAAGTAAGAGAGAGGATTGATCACAGACAAAAAAAAAAAAAAAAAAAAAAAAACAGTAAGATGCGAATCGTTTTCATGTAAAACTTTATGGTAGTAGTTGTGTTTTATTTAACAAGTGTTTTTAATTCAATAATTAACTTTTAACTATCAGATTTTTTAAAAAATGTTTACACTAAAATAGAGATGATTGAAACTATAATCGCATCTGATATAGTCATGTATAAAATTATTTATAGACTTATATATAACCATGTTAAAATAGTATATTATTGAACATAAAATATTGTTACGCATTAAATTGATTATCTAATGATAAAAAAAATAATAAGGTTAAAAATAGAGATCTTACTATGAAAATTTTCCCTTCAAATTAACAACCCTCTATCATAATATTTTTTTAATTAACTTTTTTCTGTCTAAAAGTTCAGGAATCCATAAAGCTATTTTTCATAGCTTGATTTTTATTTTTTGTTTTCTGTACTTTCAGCTCTTCCAACGTCGTTGAAATTTCTTTCTTTTATTTTTCTTTGTTTTTATTTTATATTTATTTATTTATTTTTTACTTTTGAGAGATATTTCTAGTCGCAAGCCAGTTCAAGGTCGAAATTGTATGTATTCAACTTTATAATATCACTCCTTAAAAAACTTTTAAAAAATAAATTAACAAAATAATTGATGAATGCCAGTAGCAAAAAAAAAAAAAAAAATTTAGAAAAAGAGAAAACAAAGCAAATAAGATAAACCTGTCAAACTATATGGATAAGCGCGAGAAAATTTTTTAATGACTCTCATGAGTTGTCCTCGTCTGATTTAACAAAGAAGTGACACGGTATAAACTATGTGCAATTTATTTAACTTCCAAAAATGAAAAAGTAATAAATGACTAAATTAAACGAGAAGAAAGTGAACAATAATTCCCATCACATGCTCAACATTCATGACATGAACCTACCCACCACCCACCAATATGTACAGATTTTAATTTAAAGAATTGTTATAGCTTTGCGATCTATTTAGTTCACGTGTTTTTTTATTCTTGTTTTTTTTTTTTCCATCATTTTTGAATAATTTTATTTTGCATAGACTAAATTTAATCGATATAAAAATTTAATTGATATTGTGTGATATTTTAATTACCGTGATATTTTTTAAAAGGATTGAGAAAATGAGACATGGTAGTCATGTTCTTGAAAGTTAGCTTTTTGGATTTTCTTATGGTTTCAACCGCGGAATGGATATATGCCAATGGATTCTCCGGTAAGATTGAAACATAAAAATAGATGATATAATCAACCAACTTCATCGTCATTTGATTTTAGGGAGTTTTTCCGGTAAGAATTCCTATTTTACATTCTTACTTACAAGTTACAAGTATTATTTTTGATCATTTGTTTCAATATTTCAACAGTCTGATTTTTGAATGTCCCCGCTTCGATAATAAATTAATATTATCTTCAAAATTTGTGTAAAACTACGGTATCGATATTTCTACCGATATTGGTATTTTCCTCATTGCCTTTTCTTACCATCATTTTATCAGTCTTTTACATTGATACAGCGACATTCAATATGTCAGTTATGCATGAAAGATAAACGACGAAAATATTTATGATGACTAACAATAATAATACTTGAATGACAAGTTTTGGAATTAATATTAACTGAAAATAATAATCCCTAACATTGGAGCAAAATTTCCTCAAATCCCTAATTCAACATTTAAGAAATGAAGATCAAACAAATACAAAAATCATTCAAGAACATTATACAAGCAGGAAAAAAACACAAGAAAAAGCTCAAAAATAATATAATAAAAACTGACGTCTAATGTGATTGTCTTAAGGTTTTTTTTTTTTTAATTGAAAATAGTGTCAAATGTAATATCCTCTTTTTCCTTATCAATTGAGGAAACTTATATACATTTGAAATGATAAAATTTAATTCTCTTATTAATTTGAGAAATTATTATCTTTTTAATATCCAACACATAATCAATAGTCTTTCTATGCTTGTCAAACGTAAGGTTGGAGAAAATACTCCAATGCTTGATATACTTCATACGTGCAGTCTGGACTATCGTGATAAGTCGACGGTGACCGATGAGGTAGGAAAGTGTGTTTATCTGTTTGTGTCTGACATGTAGGCAACATGGAACTTTGTCATACTTTTCTATTAGAAATAAAAATTTCAACTTGGACGGTTGATTTTACACGAAAAGAAAGTCTTGCTGAACAAAAAATTCAGAACTATTAATTCAGAACCAAAAAAAAAAAAAAAAAAGAACTATTAATATTTAAAATACAAAAGTTTTAAAAATCATTTTGACTATTATCACGTTATAATGTCAAATACGTTAAGTCATTCTACGTAGTCATGTCATATCTTAATAATAAATAGATATATTTGATTCCTTCACAAGAAGGTAAAGTTTCAGGGCTCGTTTGAAACAATAGTTATAGTTGAATTTTTTTAAGTTGGAACTTAAAAGTGTGTTAGGTAATGTGAATTGGAAATGAATTGTAATATAGAAAATAATGTAAAATTTAAAATGTGTTAAAAAAAATATGTAATATATATTTTATTTCGTTGCTGTTATTTTATTTTGACTTAAAATAAGAAAGTTATGGTCATTTAAAATTTTAACTTCATGAAAATTCAATGGAGAGAAAGTGATATGTAGATTTGGAGTTTTAGAATTGAATGCAAAATTCCATCTGCTGTTGTTGTTTCAAACATCTTCTAAATCTCTCCACCCACAAATTAAAAAAATGTATATTTTTAATCTTAAATTTGTCATTTGTTATACTGATGTCAAATTAATGAATGATATTTATATATCTTTTTATATCAAATATGGAATTGATATAGTGGCATTTGTTTTGAAAATAGTTTTACAATTTCTTGAGTCTTTAATAGAACGTCGTGTATTGGTAGACAGATCGCACATGAAAGTTAAGACATTTGAACTTTTATTTATTAATTTTTTTATTTTCTAAAACGACATCTAAACTAATTCAATTTTGAGTCAATAAAAAATGTCAAAATAAATACGTTCCTTTCACCTATATACAGGAGTGGGAAATGCACGACTTTAATGTATGGAAACCCTTTGAAAATCGACACTCACTAACTATGCATGATATAATCCTTATGGATATGATTTAGAGGTAAGGGGTATAACGGACCAACTTTGCATTATATTGCATGTAATTAATTACTTATTTAGTTCTTAATCTTTTCACTTATAAGGAATCAATCGGCTTGATTGGAGGTACAACTCGCCGCACCAATCATTGGATCACTAAGATCTCGCTAGATCCAAAATCACCGGAAGCTTGCCGGCTTAGATCTAGTCAAGAAATTCACATCTTTGATCTAGAAAAAGAAAAAGAAAAAGAAAAAAAGTAAGAGAGAGGACTAATCACAGACAAAAAAAAAAAAAAAAACAGTAAAATGCGAATCGTTTTCATGTAAAACTTTATGGTAGTAGTTGTGTTTTATTTAACAAGTGTTTTTAATTCAATAATTAACTTTTAACTATCAGATTTTTTTAAAAATGTTTCACTAAAATAGAGATGATTGAAACTATAATCGCATCTGATGTAGTTATGTATAAAATTATTTATAGAACCACGTTAAAATAGTATGTTATTGAACATAAAATGTTTTTACGCATTAAATTGATTATCTAATGATCAAAAAAATAATAAGGTTAAAAATAGAGATCTTACTATGAAAATTTTCCCTTCATGTTACAAACCCTCTATCATAATATTTTTTTAATTAACTTTTTTCTGTCTAAAAGTTGAGGAATCCATAAAGCTATTTTCATAGCTTGATTTTTATTTTTTGTTTTCTGTACTTTCAGCTTTTCCAACGTCGTTGGAATTTCTTTCTTTTATTTTTCTTTGTTTTAATTTTATACTTATTTATTTATTTATTTTTTACTTTTGAGAGATATTTCTAGTCGCAAGCCAATTCAGGGTCGAAATTGTATGTATTCAACTTTATAATATCACTCCTTAAAAAACTTTTAAAAAATAAATTAACAAAATAATTGATGAATGCCAGTAGCAAAAAAAAAAAAAAAACAAAAAATTTAGAAAAAGAGAAAACAAAGCAGATAGATAAACCTGTCAAACTATATGGATAAGCGCAAGAAAATTTTTTAATCACTCTGAGGAGTTATCCTCGTCTGATTTAACAAAGAAGTGACACGATATAAACTATGTGCAATTTATTTAACTTCCAAAAATGAAAAAGTAATAAATGACTAAATTAAACGAGAAGAAAGTGAACGATAATTGGACCCCCATCACATGCTCAACATTCATGACATAAACCTACCCACCACCTACTGATATGTACAGATTTTAATTTAAAGAATTATTATAGCTTTGCGATCTATTTAGTTCACGTGTTTTTTTATTCTTGTCTTTTTTTTTTTCATCCTTTTTGAATAATTTTATTTTGCATAGACTAAATATATTTTAATCGATATAAAAATTTAATTGATATTGTGTGATATTTTTTAAAAGGATTGAGAAAATGAGACGTGGTAGTCATGTTCTTGAGAGTTAGCCTTTTGGATTTTCTTATGGTTTCAACCGCGGAATGGATATATGCCAATGGATTCTCCGGTAAGATTGAAACATAAAAATAGATGATGATGATCAACCAACTTCATCGTCATTTGATTTTAGGGAGTTTTTCCGCTAAGAATTCTATTTTACATTCTTATT
Source organism: Ficus hispida (assembly GCA_025413025.1). Classification (NCBI taxonomy): domain Eukaryota; kingdom Viridiplantae; phylum Streptophyta; class Magnoliopsida; order Rosales; family Moraceae; genus Ficus; species Ficus hispida. The sequence goes on along the minus strand of CM046370.1, from coordinate 11,419,591 downwards.
TACAAGTTACAAGAATTATTTTTGATCATTTGTTCCAATATTTCAACAGTCTGATTTTTGAATGTCCCCGCTTCGATAATAAATTAAACTGTAATTAAAAAATTAATACACGACTAAAACAATTTTTTGTTATGATAACACAAAAAAGAGGTCATATATATCCATATAATTCTAAAATATATGTAATCTCAAATACTAAATACCAACCAAATCACCCAGAAAAAAACAAAAACAAAAACAAAAACTACCTTATCACATAACGTCCAATCATAAGGCAACAGTTATCCACAAACAATTTGTAGCATCATTAACAAATCAAGAACAGGATAAACAAAGCTTAGCCTCGTGGACGTAAGCGATTTATATTCTAATTAGCTCGATTAATGAGTCAAGTACTAAATACAAATCAATTCTTTATTATTGAAAACTTCACTGAAAGCTACAAATGAAAACATGCGCATTTACGTACAAATATTTTAACAAATAATCCCAAGAACAAGTTGTAGTAAATAACTAGTCAGCAAATTAGCACCATGCAAATTGTAAAAAAATAAAGCATTAATTAAACAATCTAAGATTAATTAATCAAATTAACCCTAATGCCAATAATAATGGTTGATTAATTATGTACTAGTTGAGGCTTTGGTCAACGACTTGATAGTTGCCTTTGATCCCAACAGCAACGTCCCTGCTTCAACCTCAAAGGTGTCATAACGTAGGAAAAACTCCACCAACAAAACCCTAGACACAAACACCACAAAATCCTTGGCCGGGCACTGCTTATTGTCAGCCGTCGGATCGTCGATCTCTCTTCCGTTAGACCAAAACACGTTCTTCAACAGCTTCTCTCCTTCCCCAACAAACCTATCCGCCACGAACTCCTCGGGATTGTCAAAAACCCTAGGATCCTTCGTGGCGAACGGCTGATATCCAAAGATCATCTCTCCCTTCTTAATCTTAAACGACGCGTCGTGACTCTGAACAATCAGATCCTCCTTGGCGTGACCGTATTGGAACGGCACGGGAGGCTCGATTCGCAAGGCCTCGTACACGACCGATTTGGTCAACGCCATTCTCTCCAAAGCGGCGAAAGTGACCCCACCTTCTTGTTTGACGACGGCCCTGATTTCATCAACCAACCGACGATGCAAACTCTGCCCCGCAAGCCCAACCCACTTGATCAAGCCCGGGAACGACACTTTCAAACCCCCGTAGGCATTGAAACAAGCGAGAAATACCAAATTGTGACAAGTTTCATCTCTCTCAATGCCGAAACGGTCATGAGCTTCGTCCAATAAAGAACCAGCCGAAGAGTAAAAGGCCTCAAAAACCTTCTTATAGTCTGACTTGACCAGAAACGCCGGTATGGGCACGGTTCGGAGCAAGAGATCTTCAAAGAAGTTGAGAAACTTTGGCAAACCAAACGTCATGAGAGGTGAAACTTGTGGAAGCAACCATCTGTCCACAAATTTGTTTCCTTCGGGCCCAAGGTTCGCGATCTCCGACGCCTTTTTGTTGCAAAAGAGCTCAAACACGAAGTTAAAAGAAGCGTTATCGCATAGGGCATTGAAATCGGCTTCTTTTTTGCTTGACATTTCGTTCTCCAAGTTCACGAAGAGCTCGGACAACCAGTTTCCCAATAGAGGGACGAACTTGTTGTGCTTGGAAGCAAGGATATAAAGAAAAAAGCTCTTCAAAGCGAAGTGGTTGGGCTCGGAGGGGTCGAGGAAGGAGCAGACGCGGTAGCCGCCGGTGAAGTTGACGGACGGCATGTAAGTGCCGTCGAATACGTTCTTCTTCTCGACCTTCGCGGTGTCGAAGAGGATAGGGAAGCTTGCGGCGTCGAGGAGGACGACCACCTTAGGGTTTGAGGCAATGAAGGGACCAGGAATCATGTTCGATCTGAAGACTGTGGAGTTGTATTTCTCCATTTTGATGCGAAAGAATTCGTCTCTCCCTTGGTTGTAGAAGTAGTCGTATCGATCTTTAATGGCACCGAAGAAGGGGAAGCCATAATCGCCGGGGATTTCTTTCAACGGAAGTGATGATGAAGGCATTTTTGTTTTTGGTTTGTGTGTGTAGTTTTTGACGTTAAAAATGTTGAAGAAATGTCGTTTTATTTATACTAGGACAAATGGGGTGTCGTGGTTCTTTCGGAAGTTGATAAGGATTTGAATTTGAATGCTTAATTTTCCTTGCCCGGATAATGTTAAATATGTTGGTTGAATCTTATTTTTATTTTGTGTTTGATACTGCCGAAGTTAGCTTTTCGTATACGACTGTACAAACATAAATTCGTCCTTGGCAACTCGTTGCATGTCAGTTGTTGTCCTAAAAAGACTATGCTGCTGTCGGTTGTTAGGTATATAATCGGTACATAATTTCATTAATAATATTATCAAAGAATATCGTGACATTTAACGCATATTAGTAGAGAATGAGTCTTGATCCACACGTATGATCTACTTTTTATGAATTATATATGGTGCTTAACATCACTTAAATCTAAAACATTTTTTTTTTTTCATTTCACACACATGATTATATCATAAGATGTGAAATTTGAATCTCTCATCACTTGTTGAAAAACAAACATTAAGCCTAGGCTTAGCTAATTTCTACGTATTAATGCAACGCTTAAACTGCATATGCTCTTAGCCAAAAAGGGAAAATTTTACGTGAATAAAATAATTTCCGTTTTATGTAATATATATATATATATATATATATATTTGAAATTATGTAACTTATAATTCAAATAACTGTAGAATATAAACATTTCTTGCCTTTGCATTAACAAACCTAAGGATTTATAAGGAAATGTATTTCTGAGAAGTCTCCGGCTTTTTTATATATGTATATATGAATCTATAGTAATTAATATCCTCCTATGAATTAATTGAAGACTATATTGCAACAATATTTACCTTTACTTATCTTTTTATTTCGTAGATTTTTTTTTAAATAAACTAATTTGTAATAGAATTTAATTCGTTTTTATCAATTTAGAGTGATCATTTTCAATAGCTGCGGATTCTGATTCACTTTCTTAGAAAGCAATCCAAAAAATTGTATAACTTAGATTTAATTGAGATTTTAAATTTGAAAAATAACTTAAGAATAAAAGCTTAGGGTCTAGGATTCGAAATTTTTATCAAAAATATTTATAAAAAAAATGTTGTAAACAGAAAATTAATTTCGAGGGGCTCAAATAAAAAAAAAATTTTGTAAAAAGCTTAGTATTGGAAGCAAAAACTTAAAGCAGCCCTCGGGTCTTTGGGCGGCTGCCCCCTAGGCCAAGGTAGCTCCAAGAGGAAGAAGCAAAGAACGAGAAAAAAAAATTGACACTAATTTCAACAAGAGATCTAAAAAGACACGATACGTTTTAATCTTTAATTATTAGAGATCCTTAAATACAATTTATTTCTAACAGTGGTTAGATGGCTATTTAGTTACTTACACATGCACACAGCTTATTCTAATTTTTACTTATGCAGCTTGCGCAATATCTCGTGGGATCGGCAAACGGCCTTTCAGTTCGATGCGTCAGATTTTTTACACTATATATGTGCAGTCTCCTAAGTTTTAATTATGCCTTTCGCTTAATGTGATCTGCTATTCTAAGTGCAATATGTTTGGTTCATGGGTTTGAACTGAAATTTTCAATTTTAAATCATACCTCTCACTAAATCCTAGTTTGAAAAAAAAAATTAGTTGGTTATTAATTTTAAAGACATGAATATCAATTAAAAATGACAACAAGATTAACGTTGGTGATTAAATCTGAGTTTGGCAAAAAAATAAAAGTAAAATAAAACTAATTGGTTATTAGTTTCTCAATTCATCAAATTGCATGAATTTCAATCGATGGATCTATGAAAGTATGAATTTAATGTTATAGTTTTCTTATGGTTGCAAATATTCATGATATATCTTAAATTTCCATTGAAATTTTGAAATCTTTTGAGGGAAATATCGTCTCCGTGGAAATATTTGAAAATATATTGGTAATTGAAATTATTGTTATAGGTAAAACCTAGTATAATTTGTAACAAATATCAGGATATATCGGTAAAATTTATGACATTTCAGTAGAAACATCGATCAATCTTGGATTTCGTCTTATATTGATTTTTTTAATTATGCTAAAATTTTCTTCATGAAAATACAATGAAAAAGATCAACAAATTAAACTTATATATAACATCCACACTACTCAAATAACATATCATGACATCATTATTATTTGATGACATCCTAATCATGTTTGAACTTCATAGGATTATTTTCTTTTGATATTGACATATGTAAGACATAAGAAATTTCACATGTAAAACAGCTGATGTATTTATATATCTTCTTAATGAAAATATTATTCTAAAATAAAATGTAGAAATATGTTTTAAAGTTAAAAAAAAATGTAATGTCTGTAATTTTTCATATATTTTTATCAATATCAATATTATCTTCAAAATTTGTGTAAAACTACGGTATCGATATTTCTACTATTTTCCTCATTGCCTTTTCTTACCATCATTTTGTCAGTCTTTTACATTGATACAGTGACATTCAATATGTCAGTTATGCATGAAAGATAAACGACGAAAATATTTATGATGACTAACAATAATAATACCTGAATGACAAGTTTTGGAATTAATATTACTGAAAATAATAATCCCTAACATTGGAGCAAAATTTCCTCAAATCCCTAATTCAACATTTTTTAAGAAGAAATGAAGATCAAACAAACACAACAATCATTCAAGAACATTATACAAGCAGGAAAAAAACACAAGAAAAAGCTCAAAAACAATATAATAAAAACTGACGTCTAATGTGATTGTCTTAAGGTTTTTTTTTTTTTTTTAAATTGAAAATAGTGTCAAATGTAATATCCTCTTTTTCCTCATCAATTGAGGAAACTTATCTACATTTGAAATGATAAAATTTAATTCTCTTATTAATTTGAGAAATTATTATCTTTTTAATATCAAGTCGACGGTGACCGATGAGGTAGGAAAGTGTGTTTATCTGTTTGTGTCTGACATGTAGGCAACATGGAACTTTGTCATATACTTTTCTATTAGAAATAAAACTTTCAACTTGGACGGTTGATTTTACACGGAATGAAAATCTTGCTGAACAAAAAATTCAGAACTATTAATTCAGAACCAAAAATAAAATAAAAAATTAGAACTATTAATATTTAAAATACAAAAGTTTTAAAAATCATTTTGACTATTATCACGTTATAATGTCAATATTTGACATTTACGTTAAGTCAGTCTACGTTGTCATGTCATAGCTTAATAATAAATAGATATATTTGATTCCTTCACAAGAAGGTAGAGTTTCAGGGCTCCGATTGGACAATAGTTATAGTTGAAATTTTCTAAGTTGAACTTAAACGTGTGTTAAGTAATGTGAATTGGAAATGAATTGTAATATAGAAAATAATTGAAAATTTAAAATATGTTAAGAAAAAATATTAATATATATTTTATTTCGTTGCTGTTATCTTATTTTGACTTAAAATAAGAAATTATGGTTATTTAAAATTTTAACTTCATGAAAATTCAATAGAGAGAAAGTGATATGTAGATTTGGAGTTTTGGATTGAATGCAAAATTCAATGTTGTTGTTTCAAACATCTCTAAATCTCTCCACCCACAAATTAAAAAATGTATATTTTTAATCTTAAGTTTGTCATTTGTTATACTTGATGTCAAATTAATGAATGATATTTTTATATCTTTTTATATCAATTAATATAGAACTGATATAGTGGCATTTGTTTTGAAAATAGTTTTACAATTTCTTGAGTCTTTAATAGACGGTCGTGTATTGGTAGACAGATCGCACATGACAGTTAAGACATTTGAACTTTTATTTATTAATTTTTTTATTTTCTAAAACGACATCTAAACTAATTCAATTTTCAGTCAATAAAAAATGTCAAAATAAATACGTTCCATTCACCTATATATAGGAGTGGGAAATGCACGACTTTAATGCATGGAAACCCTTTGAAAATCGACACTCACTAACTATATATGCATGATATAATCCTTATGGATATGATTTAGAGGTAAGGGGTATAACGGACCTCTTTGCATTATACTGCATGTAATTAATTACTTATTTAGTCCTTAATCTTTTCACTTAGAAGGAATCAATCGGCTTGATTGGAGGTAGAGATCACCGCACCAATCATTGTATCACTAAGGTCTCGCTAGATCCAAAATCGCCGGAAGCTTACCGGCTTAGATCTAGTCAAAAACTCCCAATTAGGATCCTCTTACTCCATTCCACCGAGACATCAAACCGCTGATCACTTTTGCTAACACGGTGGCGGCAGTAGTGGAAGTCTCACACAAAAAGAAACCCTAATTTATGAGAATTTTAAGAGAAAAAAAGGTGAGAGAGGAAACCCTTTTATTCATAATTATTTTGAGAGAAAAAAGGGAAGAGTTATATTTACTACTTAGCAACTGTCTCCACTCAATTTTTTAAATTTTGTTCTTCAATTTCTAATATCTTATAATTTTCTTACCTTGTCTGCATTGATTATTGAAAATTGATATTCTCTTACATACCCCATTAAACTTTGCACTATTTTCAACCAAAAAAAAAAAAAAAGGAACTTTGCTCTTTTTTTTTAATATTAATTCTCATCCATGTGTTCAGTGGTACTCGGAAGATAAGGTAATACAACTTAAAAAAAAAAAAAAAAAAACAAATATAGTAGCTAACTGAAGAAATAATGCCTAGTTTGGGATTTTTTTTTTTTTTTTGGCAATTATGGCTATCAAGCTATCAATGAGTATTAGCCTTTGTTTGATAAGAAGAAAAGAAAATGAGATGAAAAAAAAAAGTTTATAAAATATAAAAAATTAGAATGATGGCGGATTTTACTTTTTTCTTAAGTTTGTGGTAGAAAGAAAGAAAAGAAAATTAAAAAATTGTACAATTATTATTTTATAAACTTATTTGTATTGTTTTAGTTTAAAAATAAAAACAAAAAAGTAATTTTAAGCATCATTAAGTAGATTTAAGTTTTCCACCCATTATTGGAGAGATAAAAGTTAATGAGTCTGTTTTTCTTTCCCTTATTTCTTCTTTCTTATTAAACAATTTACTTTTGTCATTTTTCATCCAACTATCCCTCCGCTCACTTCTTTCCTTCCTCTTTTCCATCGTACCGAACATAGCATTAGAGTCGGAGGAAACCAAGGGAGAGTGGGAGGGAGAGAAGCCTTTTCAGAATATAAAAAAATAGCACGGTAGATCAAATGGACCAAGCATCGCTATATTTGGAGCGACTGCCAGGGCCTATATCGTACTTCAAAACATTATAGAATTTTTTGCTATTTTGAAATACAAATATTACACCCTTTGCTTTACTTAGTTCCACACGCATTTACTTCCTCTCTATTGACTAAGCCTTTGTAAGAACTTGCAACAACAGTCTCTTCGAGCAGAAAGTACGGAGCTCATCCCTTCCTCGGATCTTCCCGCACATTCCCTAAAAGATAGACACGTCCGGTGGTGGTCCGTAAACAGTTTTCCAAGAATACGGGATGAGCCATTGGCTGCCATTATTACCTAAACAAAGCCATGAGCACCAATCGGTCAGATTCTCGCACCTAAATGGTGTAACTTAATCAGGCTTGTGAGGGAAAAGAGTAGCAAATTTATAAACGAGTCTAATCTAGTCCATTGGAAAAGGGAAGATATGTGAAAGAAAGAAAACAAAGGAAGACAAAACACATTCAATAGAAATTCTCAATTGGCTGCGCAATTTAAAATTGGTAACTGTTAGCAAAACCTCGCAGAAATATTATTTCAAAAAATGTTTCAAAGACTATGGATATGATCGTATGAATGTTGTTGAAGCAACCAATATAAGTTGTTGGGAACCAACCGTTGAAGGTGCGACTACCTGAAAGAAGTACCGAAATGGATTCTAAAATGACAACAAAGACGAAAAAAAAAAAAAGTCAGCTCAGAACTAAACTTGGTTGGGAAGTCAATGAACTAGTGTTTAGTTAATCAATTCTGCCTAAATTTCTGCTTTAAGTTCAAAAGCCTTAACCAAGAGGTTGCGGAAATTGGTTAAGCATCAATATGTAATAAAGAAACCAACCGTTAAAATTACTGGGACTGATTCCCAGAAGTTTGCATGCGGCCTCGGCTAAATTGAAAGCATCAGGTATGTTGTCTCCCTCTGAGCAGTAGCATAATAAGCAGGTGACCTTCAAACCTTTGGCCTGACAGATAGTATAATACGCATCAGACAACAGGTATTAGTCACCCTGAATACAGTAAATAGTGTAGAACGTCCGCGTAGAATATAGTCTACTGAGAATCAAATCCTGTCGTATTTTTCCTTTTCTATGAGGAAAATTAAAACCCTAGAAGGTAGTGTGTCATAATACAAAGCATGGCTTTTTCCTCAATTCCTCAAAAAGGAAATATCTATGGTTAAAAAATACATAAAACAAATAAGATAAGATAAACACACACGCACACCCATGATGACATCTAGAGGCTAAATCCTCCCTCTCTTTCATTTCAGATTAAAAAATAATTTGCTGTTGATTCCGTAGAATAGCGTATTCTATAGAATGTACTCAATAAAGAGTACCTTGAAACAAGAATAGAGTGCAGCAAAAGGCAAGCTCGGGTAGTAATCTGCTTCATCTTCTTGTTCATCTTCAAAAGGAAATTCCTCGTCCAGCACGGCACTGCCTTCTGCTAAAGCAGCGAGATACTTCCACCTCCTTTGTTCAGGATTATATTCTAGCAGTTTTTTCAATCCAAGAGTCTCGCAGTAGTCATCTGTTCCATCCTCATTGGTGCTAGATAGGTAATGCACCTGTGAACCACTGGTTTTGAGGCAAAAATTTAAGTCAATGTTGCAAACTAAACAGAAAATTTAAGGAATGTTGCTTTTAGTTAGGTTTGTGAGCAACAAAACTGACGTTTTAAGTGCATATATGCAAGAACACTCATATTTAAGGTGATCCTCATTCTAATTAACCAGTTTGGATACAGAGGTGAGTCAATATATTTCTTCATTGGTCAATCCGAGGAAATAATAGAAGCAAAACATAAATGGGAAAAAAGACGTGACACCAGAGGAAACATTACTGCAAGGCATAAAAAAAGGTTGCCATAAGCATCCATAACTCAAGTCGATTTTCAACATAATGAAAACGGCATACAAGGTAAAATCGTAACTATGGAATACGACCTTAATCGAAATGCATATATTTGTCTCATACATGCCAGAAAATAGATTTATGGGAGAGGAAACAAAAGAAGAGGACATCTAATATGAATAATAGAAAGGTCGACAGAGGTATATTTAGCCCTTAACGGTCCTTGAAATTTCGAAGATCAATTATCCGATATCCAACGTCCATAGAATGTTTACAATCTGTAGCATACCGAAAACCGAAATAACACTGTTTAACTGAATACGAAGATCCAAGATCCGAAGAACATAAAAGCTGATAACAAATGAACTAACAAGTGAAGTAAAGCCACATTACTGTTTTTTATACCTTGACAAATCAATTCTCTGCCACTTCCCGAAATCTAAGCTAGATAGCAGCACAACATGCTTTTTTCCACTAGATACAGCAAAATCCGCCAAGTTTTTCGCAAATTCGATAATCCTCCCCTGTTTTAAGTCACAATTCGAGACTCAGAAACCTCCATTTTCACATTCAATTTTTCTAGTACCCTTATTAAATAAATAAATAAACACTTACCTTAACAACTGGGGACCGTTGTTGGAGAAGAGTCAATGCATTAGAAGGTGATTCATAAGCTGCAAAATCAAGAATTGAAAACAAAATAAAGATAGAAAGATTATTTTGTCGTTAAAATTAGGGAAAGTGAAAAACCCTAAACCCAAAGAAGGTGAGAAATTGAGAGAACCTTCGAGAGGGAGAGCAAGGTGGCCTGGAGGGGTAGGGACATAAGCGTCATTTCCAACGCAGGGAAGAACGAAAGGAGTATCCAAATACCCAATTCTCTCTGCTCTCATCGTCGAAACCAGAAGATCCACCGCCAGTTGCCCCACATTTCCGATCGACAATGCAGGCTAAAAATCAAAACCAAAACCCAAAACAAATCAAAACAAAAACAAAAACAAATTTTAAGATCGAAATAGAGTCTTTAGAACACTGTTTGGTTACTGAGAAAATCAACTATTTGAAATTTTCTATTTTCCGTGATTCTGTTATGCTTCATCAGAAATGAATCAGAGCTCGAAGAAATGAGAATTGGACGGACCAGGACGAGAGTTGAGCACTCTTTGTGAAGGCGTTTCTCTTCTTCACCAACGAATTCCATTTTCTTTTTTTTCTTCCTTTTTTTTTTTTTTTTTTTTTGGTTGGTTGTTGTCAGAAACGGTGGGACGTATGCTTGTCTGTGATCGGCGAAACTTGAGCAGCCGCGAACTTCTTCTACTTGAAGAAGAAGAAAAGAAGCCTTTTGTTTTGGGCCTTGAAATGGGCCTAATATTGGACTACTTGTGGGCCTAAAATTTCGGCCCGGTGAATTAGAAGAAGGAAATATGTTGTGTGGATTTGAAATTGAGGAGGGAACAAAAGTGAAGAGGTTCTCTTTCTTCAATTAAATTTTTGGTATAAAATGTAAGTTGAAATGATCTTTCTATCCTTTGAAAATTATAGACAAATTAACTAAGACTTCATAAGTAGTATTTGACCTAAATCACACGATAAATACCTAATTTGACATGAGATAATTAGGTCATATGCCACACTTTTGACCGTTAGATTGCTTTTCGCTATACAAAAAAGTTTCGTTAGCTTAAATGTCAATTTTTTCCCATAAGGACTTATTTTTATTGTCTCTCTCACTCTTCTCCTACCTTTTTTCTTTCTTCTTGCCACCCCGACACCCAATGTGATCCCCTACCCTACTCGCAAGTGCTCAAATCTCCATCGACGAAGATCCACCCCCTCACCCAACATGAGGCTGCTACAGCAAGATCTTCCCTAGCTAGGTGGCTGGATCTTCCCTGCAATGAAGTCACTGCAACTAAATTTCCCATGCATGAGGGTCGTCATGTTTGTACTCCCTCGTCGTTGTCGCTACTTTGCCCTTGGCGAGACACCCCCACCTCGTCTCAATTGAATACTTTATTTGTGATTTTTTAGCACTCCAATGAGTAATCGTTAAGGTAGCGTGGTGGACTACCATCAGAACTTTCGGTAACAGACTAAAACTCCTTTAATATGATGGCAAATTACCCTCAGTAATACAACAGGTTACCATCGTATTTGTGTGTATTACTGCATGCATATAGGCAGCCAATGGTTACCAACAGTACTTGGTATGATACTTTCAGAGGTACTTTGGTATTTTGTTGGTGTAGAAGTTTTTTTCTATCAAAAAATCAATTTATGGCATCTATAAACATTAGATTTTTCCGTCTCCTTCATTTTTTCCAATTTCATTGTGACAATTGTTTTCTTTTATTTATCAAATAATCTTCCAAAAAAATTTATTAACAAAATGATATCGAAATGACCAAGAGCAACTGATTTTTTAGTCGGTCGTTTCAGTTTTAAAATGAAAGAGATTCTTTTACTGATTTCATTTTTTAAAGTTGTCACTTTGACAAATTCCTCCTCGGTCTCTCTCCCAATGAGCGACCGTCGGTCGTTGATCAGCACTAACTACCAAAATAGCCCGCTTGATCCTAGAGTGAGGGCTGACGATCGACGGTCGTGCAAAGCTGGCACAGGTAGTGTGTGATGCCGGCAAGGCTCGTGCTTGGCCTGTGTCTGCAAAGAAGAGAGAATAATTATGATAAATATATTTTAGTGCCTTTATAATTATAGAAATTTCATCCACATAGACTTATATGTGAGAACTTAAAGAAGGGCAGATTGCCAGATTCTCTAATTTGCTTGGTATGAAAGGAGTTGCGACGACTGAGAGGCAATCAAAATTTTGCTTCATTACTTTTATTTTAGGAATTTTTTTTTTTATTACAGTACTTAAGTTCGATTCATATCTAGGAAGTACAGAGCAAATATAAAATGAAGCCAAGACAATTCTTGCTGGCATCAGAGACATTGTCATCTCTATGGTCAAAATATCATTTCATATCTTCTCTCTCTCCCGCTCTTTTTATTTTTTATTTTCTTCCTTTTATTAAACCTCAGTTCTCGTTTTTTGGTTTTTTTTTTTTTTTCTCTCTAAACTTTAGAATGTGGACTTAAACTCTATATTTAATGATAAAGTAACGTGTAAATTTATCATTACGTTAAGTCTACTGTCACTCGTTTTTATGTATTTGGTACTTTTTGAATGTTCAATTCTGAATTGTGCTGGAGGGAGGGATAAAGAGACATATGGTCCAGCCGTTGAACCTAACCTAAATCACCAAAATGCATGCAAGTATAAAAATTTGTGTTAGTTTTCACAATTATTGAAGTGTTAATCTCACCAATTATCCACAAATTATTAGGGCTTCAAATGACGGGTCTCATATCCATCTATATTTTATACATATCCAACAGACACGTCAACCCCATAAAATCCAAAACCAATGTCAAACCCTTATGACTTTAGTGACACATCTTATCAGAAATCTCGTGTAGATAATACCTGAGTATTCAATCATAGTGATGGAAAGTACTTCGAAACCTTTCCCAATTATGTGGACAATATTATAGGACAGCTTTTTATGAATCTGATCCTCTTTTTTTTTTTTTTTCCTCAATAAAATTTATGAATCTGATAGTTGTTTTCAAACGTTAATTAAAATTGTAAAAATTAATAATTTAATATATATTTAATAGTTTTATTCTCTCACTACATATGTGTTTCATGGATAGACCTTATATCTTTTGTAAGAAAACTGAAAAGATGCTAATACATGATTTGAACTAAATAACGAGTATTTATTCATGTTTGTTTAACACCCACTTTTTAAATTTTTTTCTACTTTATATGTCATGTATTTTCTCTTAAAATTTGAATTTACCATTTAAATTATAAATTTGAATTTACGATTTAAATACATACTTACTATCCTTTAACAATTATAAGCTTCATTTTTCCCTACGGTGTGGGAGAAAATTTTTTTATGTAATCTAAAATTACTTAAATATTGTTGTAGTTTAACATTGTAAAACTAAAGGTTCGTCCGCAAGACATATAATTTTTTTATTGTATTCAAATGTGAGATATGAAATACATTGCGTTTGGATGTCTCCTTTATAATATTCAAATGTAATATGTGTTTGAGTTATTTATATCTGAATAATCATTCAAATGTTCACAAAAATAGACAGAAAAGATGAATGGATGAATAATAAATGCGTTGGTGTATTGTTTAAATATATTTGTATTAGAATAAAATATATGAGATATTCAAAAATGCATTACATTGTACTGGGATAGAATATATAACGACTTATGTTTTCAAACGTACTTACTATAAAGAACATTGCTATATATATATATATATATATATATAGGGAGGGGCTACTATCCGGTACTCTCCATATAAGACACTTGTAATGTTTTTGTGATATGTTGTACTAATTAAGTAATTCTAATATACCATTTTTCAACTAATATCATGTGACAAGTTTTTAAATAAGAATTTATTACATTACAAAGGTTCTAATAAGAAGTTATAGATAAATCAACTAGTAGCTATAAGTTTCTAAACAGAAAGTTACAAGCATCGAATGGTATCTGGTACTAGATATATACATAATTCGTATATGTGTCAAATACAAAAAAAAAAAAAAATGATATTGCCACTAAAAAACAAATTCTATATGATCCTAACACTATTCTCATCAATTAACATGATATTTTTTTGTGGCAATTATCATGATGATAATTGTTCCGTATCTTCGTGGGACTTCTAATTTTGGCCTTGGAAACTAGCTACTTGTCCGCTCCCACGTTGTTGGCTAGTCCATATCTCTACCTAAATGAGATCTAAAACCATACAAAGCTAATCAGCCAAGTGTAGAGCACCAACAGTGGGATCAAACAGCTTGATTTTATTGACCATCCATATATATATATATATATATATATATATATATATTATATTTATATATCTGGGGACTGGCCCTTGTATGCTGTTGCATCCTAAAAAGCTGTTGTCCAGAATCTACGTAGCCACTATATATGGGGTAGTAATTTTGATCCTCTAGCTACTTGCTTTTGCTACAACAAACTTACTCCAAAGCCAGCCAAGTGTACAGCACTGTCGCCACTACCCCTTTTTTTTTAGTCATCATGATCATTTTCTATATGTGTATGTGTGTGTCTATATATATAAATATATGTATTTATATTTATATGTATCTGCATCATGTTGTGACATCATGTTGCGAAGATTAATGTTCTAGATCTTTGCACCACTTGATCATTTGATCGATATTTTTATTGAGAAAAAACTATGGTACACTACTATGCAAGAGAAACTAATGGGCTTTCTAGGGTAAGAATAGAATCTTATCTTAAAGTACATTTTTTATGCTAAGAACTTTAAAATCAATTCCGATAGGACTAGTTCAACGAATGAGAACTGAGTTTAGAATTTTAGGTTTCGGATTCAAAATCTTCAAGGTTTTCTTTTAAATTAACAAAATAGATTATTCATTTAAAAAGTACTATAAAATTAATAGAAATTGATACAGATCTAATTAGAATAATATCAATAGGACATTTTTTTTCATACTTTTCTTTTAAATTCTCCTAGAAAGAAATGATCTCTCAATCATTAAAAGAAAATGTCTTCTTCTTAAAAAGTTTCAATGGCTTTACTCCATTTCCGTTATTCCTTGATTTCTCGTTACTTTTTCCTTATCAATCAATTGAAAGAAAAAAAAAAAAGTATTTTGAACTGAATTCAGAATCCAAGACATTGAAAATAACTAACACGTCTATAAAAACAATAATTAAACTAGTCCAAATTGACTATTATATGTATACTATTGCATTTTTCATATTTTTAATAGATAAATAAAGTAAAATAAAGCACAAAAAAAACATGTGACATTGATTAGACTATTATATAAATAATCATGTGATAATGATATGGCTGTCGTGTGACAACGGGTAGGAGATACTGTTTCTCTTGGAATCATTATTGTACGGCAAAAAAAAGCTCACTAGGACCCCACGCACTATTTGGTTGTAAGAAAAATCAAAGGGAAAAAGCTATAAATGGAATAATGGAGTAAAGCATATTGGTAGTGATAATTAAGTGAAAGGGTTTTTGGACGACGTCATCAAGAGGGCTAGGACCATGAAATATTGGAAGAAAAGAGTAACCACCTCTCACATATAGCGGTGGGACAAAGCTAAGCTAGGATGAAGACAAAAATATTATTAGTAACATGACTAAATATCATTAACATCAATGACCATCCATGCGTAGAAAAGGGACCTCAAAAAAGTTATTCTTCGAGTACAAACAAAATAATATATATGCATGTATATATATATATATATTGGTGTGTATACATAGTCAATATAGTCTCCCGACTTTGGAAGAAAAGTAAAATCAATCGCCTCCTTTCTCTTCATGTTGTGCCATTGTGTGGAATAAAATTTCAGGATTTATTTGTTTGTTTAAATTATAGCCTATTGATAAGAGATATATCTAGGGGATACGCAAAAGTTTTAGCCTAGCTTCTTTTTTTTTTTTTTTTTTTTTTGTTTTTGCCGGGGGTTTGGGGTTGGATAATTAGCCTTCTTATTTAGATGTATAGTTTATTAAAAGCAAGAAAGAGTTTTACTTGGATACGTGTTACTAACAATATGAAAGTTGCATCTTGGTTGTCCATCTAAGTGAGATATTTGATAACCCTAACTATAAATAGTTTATACTAGAATTTTAAGGATCTGTCTTTAGTTTGTCTCCCAATTTTGATTTGTTTCAAACTTGGTCCCCGAATTCCTAAAATGTCTTAAATCTCACCCCCTATGTTAGAATATTCTGTTAACCACTTGGATTTAAGAAAGTGGCAACTTTTAGCACGTGCTCGATAATTTTGTACTTTTCCTAAATAAACAATGTGATCTTATCTAAACTACCCAACTTAGCTGGCTCAAATTAAACCCTAGTGGCTGCCATGACGAGTAAGAAGTTTGAAGGGAATGAATGAAAAGTACCCCGAATTACATAGGAATATAAGCAAAGAAGTGAAGATTTTTAGCGATTCTTGTATGACGAGGGAGAATCAGTAGATCGAAGATTCTTGTAAGGAACTCGACCTCAAGAGAAAAGCTTAAATGGCTAATGTAATTCGGAGAATTCCAGTTCCACTATTAGTTTCAGACCTACCTTCATTCGAGCTCTCTTGCACGAAGTCCCTAACTCAATCAAAAGATTTCCACAAGAATATAAACCATTGATTTTAACTCGATCAGCAATGGAGGGCGAGGGATCGCGCATTCTCCCGCTTTTAGCATTTTTCATTCAATTTTTAATGGGTGATCATTTAAGACATTTTGGGAATTCAGATACCAAGTACTTTTGGAACACCAAAAAGAAAATAGAGGTCTAATTTTAGAGAAAGAAAAAAGTTCAAGGACGTCTGATATAAATTAATCTTAGATTTTTATCTTCATACTAGGGTTTGGTATCAAGCTGGCGGGTTCCTAGACGTGCCAACAATTTTTGTGTCTATAAGGACGTGTCAAGATTATTATTGTGACATCATATAAAAAAGACAATTCTCATTGTCAAGATTTAAAAAGGTGAAAAAATAGTGCCTCATAAGAACAGTAGATGGTAAGGAAAAATTTGAACACACAAACGAAGGAATACCAAAATAATGAAAAAGGACAAACAAATAAGATGGTCCGAAAGAGAATTATTAATTATGTTGGATTAAAGACCAAAAGAGAGTACGATTGTGAATTATGAGACGATAGTGCCTAGTTTGTCCTCTTACAATTTGTTAGCAAAATGGCAACCAAATTTTCTTTGTAAGTACATATAAAGCCCATGTCCTTAATGCCACATTCATAGCAAGACACCATGATTTTCCAATCATATAGAAGTGCACACACACACACACACACACACACACACACACACACATATATATACGTGCATATATTTATACACACACACACATATCTTCTAAGCTGACCATATTTGAACAAATGGCAATTTATTAACTTTTGAATTTGACATTACAAAACAGCTTTTAAAGTAGCCTAAACAGTACTACATTTTCCCCTCTTGGAAAGCCAACATATATCTACATATATATATATATATATATATATATGTATGTATGCGTATGAGATTTGAGTGGAGAAGGATACAATATTCACAAAAATTTGAAGGAAAATGAGGAGGGCCACAAAATAATGAAAGGTCATATTCAAAACCATTATTTTCGTCAACAGTTGACTTGCCCCTCCCTATTGCTGAACATCATCTAGAAGGCCGGTTATATTTAGATAAGTATAACGTCCTCGTAATTAAAGTCAACTGGAACAAAATTACGTACTTTGGTTTTTCTGAAAGCTGTGTGATTTTGTGCGCAAACTCAAGTCAAGTAATCATGCCAATTGAAACTAAAACTAAGATTAACATATTAATTTCAAATTAAAGTGATATTTAAAGAAATTAATTTAGTTAATGGACTAGTTGATATTCTATATATACGCCTTTGTTCATGCTGAGTACTTGGTTAATCATATATACGCGTGATCAATATCGATCAATAACAAATTCATATCAAGTGAAATATAATTTTTTGAATAAAGCTGACAAGCTAAAAAATCTCTCAACTTTTGTTGGTCTTTATATATATATATATATATATATTTTTTATTTTTGTTGTTACTTTAAATTGCTTAAAATATGTACCATGTTACTTTTCTTTTCCTTTTTTTTTTTTTTTTGGTAGCTTTCAAATACCTGTAATTTATTAGTTAAACAAGAAAAACAAAAAAACAAAAAGTTGTTAATTAAGAACGTCCTCCATACGTAAAAAGGAAAGGGGATTCACTAACAAAAAAAAAAAAAATCACCCATTTTTAATTAGCAAAAAGTTAATAGATCACCACATTGCAACATCTTTACAATTAGCACAAAAAATCAACTAATTAATTTTCAGCAGCCATGGCTATGTGTCATCAGGTGAGCAAACAAGATCCAAATTAGTTCCTTAGATTTCAAAGAGAAATTAAACTCATATTAAAGTGAAGATTAATATTTTAAAGACTGTTCCCTCTTCCATTCTTGCTTACGTACGTTATTTATGATATCTCTATTTATAATTAAAACGAAGATTTAATTATTCAACCGATCTTAATTAATATATAACTAGAGGGGAGAGAATTCTGTTCGGACACGTGGAAATATGTTTGATAATTAGAAACATCTTTTTTAAAAATTAGTAAGGTTAAGCTCTAATTAGGTCTCTATACACAATCTCGCATCTACCAACGGCCCTTTAAAAGATTAAAAAAAAAAAAATCAATACCATTATTCAAGTACGTGTCATGTTCTAGTCCGTAGATCATGTACTAATTTTTAATTGATCTATTGCTAAGCATGCTAATTAAATTGTTATAAAATTGGATTGTCCCTAAATATATATATATAAGATGGGATTGTCTAGATTTTTTGACGTGTAGAATATACTTAAAAAAGTGATAATTTAAGCGTGTTCGATAATTAGGAGGCAAGCCTTAATTTAATTAAAACTTAAAAAGATTTATTAAAGATTGGACACGAGAACTGTATAGTCATATTTTTTTTTAATATTTGTACATATCAATATTATTTAAGAGTTTTATGAAGACACCTGCCCGATTTATGGGCACTTTGCCAACTTTTTGACTTTAATTAATTATTGATTTTAGTTAGGTTTCAAGATTAGCAGACAATACTAACTTTGTCATTAGAGAACAAATAATATAGAATTTATGTAGATGTATACAATTTACGTAATCTGGCATTGCTGATTTCTTTTAATTAAAATATTATTTTGGTATAATTTGGCAAGCTCTAAGAAAAGCTAAAAAGGATTCACCAAAAAAAAAAAAAAAAAGGGATAAAAAGGCACAATCTGGTACTATGTTTTGCTTTGTACTAATTTATAAAGCCAAGTGGCAAATAGAAATTCCATAACCTTTAACTGGTTTTATATACTAGTAAAGAAAAAAGATTAAAGAAGAGGGGGAAAAAAAAAAAAAAAAAAAAAAGAAGAAGAAGTCAGACGACGAAAGAGCAAGCCAAAAAAAAAAAAAAAAAAAAAAAAAAAAAAAAAAAAAAAAAAAGCCAAACGATGAAAGTGCAGGAAGTAAATAAATAGGGGAAAAAAAAAGCTACGTGTCAAGCAGATATGAGAGTTTCACACTGACACTTATATATGTACACAACAGTTGAAGTAACGTGCTCCGCACGTGTTGATCCATTTTAAGGGTACTGTTAGTGGTTTAATTTTTTTGCTGCAAGATGAAGATTCAATGCTATTATAGCTAAATAGAAGTTGGAACTATATTATGAATCCATTTATCATCGTAACTAATCAGCCCTAACAGATCAGCTTGGGTTTTGATTTTAAGATTTAAAAAAAATCCAAACTTTTTGTGCATCTATGAATTCATCATCAAAAATAAAGAGGCGAATATATACAACCAGAAGTCAAATGAAAAGATCAGTTACGAACCTACGACAAACAAAATCCCCAAAAATAAGCGAGGAGGATTTTCTACGAAAGCTACAAAGAGTTTGGAAGAAGAAGAGAAGAAAAATTCAGTATAATTAGTTGGACATGTAATTTTTTCGGAGAGAAATAATATAAGAAGTTACGTGACTTCATGTTGTAGAGATATAAATGTATTTTGGATCATTGCAACGAAGTCAGCCACATATACGCATGCTGTGAAATAGGGTTTGCAAGTACTAATGAATTCAAGAAGGCTGCTATATAGACAACTAAATAGTCTATATATACCTACCGGCAATAATATTTTTGTAGATATATATTCAATGAACATATATACATATATATATATATATATATATATTTAACAATAATCTTAGTAAAATGTTGATTCTTTTCCCACGTAGCTAGCTAGGGCATTTTTTGTGTTTATGAATAATAATTTCTCTTCAAACAATGATAAATATCAACAAGATCACATTATTGAGTGACGCACTGGTTATGTTTTGCTTGTCTGAGCTCATGATTTTTGGTGTCTTGCACAACACACACTCATATATACATACATACTTATATCAAGTCCATCAGGATATATTAGTTATTATTAAAGTTCTTCGTAATATCCCAGTTACTAATTATTTATAACTAGACTAACTCTATAATCTAGATTTGGTGTTTGCTGTATTACAAATTCACATGCCACGTCCACTCATCAAGAAACAACTATACATTAATTTAAGTAAGCGAATCAATTCTATTCTTACACAAGTAATTCATTATTAATATTAATATTGCTTCTATGTGTAGTTTATCAACTCGACGTCAAGAGAAGAGCTTAAATGGCTAATGTAATTAGGAGAATTCCAGTTCCACTACTAGTTTCAGACCTATCTTGATTTGGACTCTCTTGTATATAAAGTCCCTAACTCAATCAAACAAATTTCCAGAAGAGTTTAAACCATAGATTTTAACTCGATCAGCAATGAAGGGCGAAGGACCGCGCACTCTCCCGCTTTTAGCATTTTTCGTTCAAGTATTAATTGGTGATTTAAGACATTTTGGGAATTCAGATACCAAGTACTTTTGGAACACCAAAAAGAAAATAGAGGTTTAATTTTAGAGAAAGAAAAAAGTTTAACGACGTCTGATATAAATTAATCTTAGATTTTTATCTTCATACTAGGGTCTGGTATAAAGCTGGCTGCTTCCTAGAGGTGCCAAGAATTTTTGTGTCTATAAGGACGTGTCAAGATTATTGTTGTGACATCATATAAAACAGACAATTCTCATACCTTATTAGAAACTAGTCAAGATTTAAAAAGGTGAAAAAATAGTGCCCCATAAGAACAGTAGATGGGAAGGAAAAATTTGAACACACAAACGAAGGAATATCCACCAGTAAAAATTATGGATTTGACAATGGTTATTAATCGTCATGTAAAGTTTATATGACGGTTAGATAACTGTTATGTAATCCACCGTCGTGGAATATTGAGACACCACGACGGTTTATTAACCGTCGTAATGTCTCAGTATTCTACGACGGTTCACATCGTTATTGAATAGAGAAAAAAATAGAGCAAATTTCATTAAAGTGATCACTTTACACGACGGTTTTGAACAGAACTCGTCGTGTAAAGTCTAACATGAATTAAAAAATAATTTGACATTTTTTGATGATTTCCCACGGGTGGCCTAATCCGTGTGTTATCAATACACGACCCAGGATATGATTGACAAAATATTAGCTATATTATATTAAAATAAAAAAATCAGCCATTACATTATCAATTTACATATTATAATTAATGAATTGCATTACAAATTTTATCCATTCTCCCCTAATCAAATCTATATCCTCCCAAGTATAATATTCTTTTTTTAAGTATGTCAATTCCATTCAACACTATGTCTCTCATAAAACCTACAACAAAATATATAACTACATTCAATACTTCCCTTTTCGTAAGGATAAGGACGATCTGAGATTTTTATTTTATAGCAAAATAATTAAGATGCATACCATTAAAAGATTAAATCAAACAAAATTCTATTTTGACATTTCATCGAACATATGGTGGGTAGAAAAAAAATACGTAGAATATTGAGTGTTTGTAGATCTTAATATGCCAAAAAATTGCACAAAAAATTCATCTATAAAGAGCAACAATAAAAAAATTTGAACAATAATAAATACACAAATTGCATTCCAAAAAAGTTGTAAAATAATTGCATGTTCGTATTTTTATTGGAAAACAAGATTTTGAGCAATATGGAAGTCACCTTACTTTTCTTTGATGTAAAATAATTCACAGCCTTGATGGGAGGTAGTGAAGGTGACGACGGCAGCAGCAAAAAAAAGAGAGAGAGGGGAGGGCGATAGGAGAATGAAGGGGAGGGGATGGCAGCCTTGTGGGTGACGATCGAATGAGGAAGAAGGGAGGGTGGGTGACGTCATTGGGAGAATAAGAGATAGGGTAAGGCAGCGGTGCTGTCAGCGGGTAGGCGAAAGAGATAGTGTGTAGGAGAAATCTTTAAGTGGTCGAGAAGGAAAAAGATAAAAATGATGATAAAGGATCAGGAACGTGGATTTAAGTTAAGGTTTATGCGTAAATTTCATGAAGTAAAAATTTGAATTTTGATTTTCGAGAGATTACATGATAGTTTTTGGAAAACCGTCGTGTAATCTTATGAAAATCGGAACCATCGTGTAATCTCGAGATTACACGATGGTTTTTAGAAACCGTCGTGTAATATTCCAAAAATCACACTAAAAATTTGAAAATTTGTCAAGGGTTTATGCGCGAATTTCATGAAATAAAAATTTGAATTTTGATTTTCGGGAGATTATACGACGGTTTTTGAAAGATAGGCTTACACACGAATTTCACGAAGTAAAAATTTGAATTTTGACTTTGGGAGATTATACAACGGTTTTTGGAAACCGTTGTGTAATCTTCCGAAAATCACACTAAAAATTTAAAATTTTGTCAAGAATTTACGTGCGAATTTCACAAAGTAAAAATTTGAATTTTGATTTTTGAAAGATTACATGACGGTTTCAATAAACCGTCATGTAATCTTCATCGTCTAAATAACTGTTGTAGTAGTGATCAAAATAATGAAAAAGTACAAACAAATAAGTTGGTCCGAAAGAGCATTATTATGTTGGATTAAAGATCAAAAGAGAGTACTTATGTGAATTATGAGACTATAGTGGCTATAGTTTGTCCTCTTACAATTTGTTGACAAAATAGCAACCAAATTTTTTTGTAAGTACATATAAAGGTTATTATGTCCTTAATGCCACATCCATAGCAAGACACCATGATTTTCCAATCATATCGAAGTGCACAAATATATATATATATATATATATACGTGCATATATTTATATACACACACATATCTTCTAAGCTGAGTATATTTGAACAAATGGTAATTTGATAACTTTTGAATTTCACATTACAAAACAGCTTTTAAAGTAGCTTAAACAGTACTACATTTTCTATATTTTCTTCTCATGGAAAGCCAACATATATCTACATATATATATATATATATATATGTTTGTGTATGAGATTTGAGTGGAGAAGGATACAATATTCACAAAAATTTGACGGAAAATGCGGAGTGCCACAAAATAATGAAAGGCCATATTCAAAACCATTATTTTCGTCAACAGTTGACTTGCCCCTCCCTATTGCGGAACATCATCTAGAAGGCCGGTTATATTTAGATAAGTATAATGTCCTCGTAATTAAAGTCAACTGGAACAAAATTACGTACTTTGGTTTTTCTGAAAGCTGTGTGATTTTGAGCGCAAACTCAAGTCAAGTAATCATGCCAATTGAAACTAAAACTAAGATTAACATATTAATTTCAAATTAAAGTGCCATTTAAAGAAATTAATTTAGTTAATGGACTAGTCGATATTCTATATATATACGCCTTTATTCATGCTGAGTACTTGGTTAATCATACATACACGTGTTCGATATCGATCAATAACAAAATCATATCAAGTGAAATATAATTTTTTGAATAAAGTTGACAAGCTAAAAAATCTCAACTTTTGTTGCTTTATTTATATATATATATATATATATATATATATACACACGTGTACATATTTTAAGCAATTTAAAGTAACAACAATATATATACTTTAAATTGCTTAAAATATGTACCACGTTATTTTTTTTCCTAGCATTCAAATACCTGTAATTTATTAGTTGAACAAGCTAAAAAAAAAAAAAGTTGTTAATTAAGAACGTCCTCCATGCGCAAAAAGGAAAGGGGATTCACTAAAAAAAAAAAAAATCACCCTATTTTTAATTAGCAAAAAGTTAATAGATCACCACATTGCAACATATATACAATTAGCACAAAAAAATCAACTTAAATTTAATTTTCAGCAGCCAGATCCAAATTAGTTCCTTAGATTTCAAACAGAAATTAAACTCATATTAATGTGAAGATTAATATTTTAAAGACTGTTCCCTCTTCCATTCTTGCTTACGTAAGTTATTTATGATATCTCTATTTATAATTAAAACGAAGATTTATTCAACCGATCTTAATTAATATATAACTAGAGGGGAGAGAATTTTGTTCGGCCACGCGGAAATATGTTTGATAATTAGCAAACATGTTTTTTAAAAATGAGTAAGGTTAAGGTCTAATTAAGGTCTCTATACACAATATTCTAGTAATCTACCAAACGACCTTTAAAAGATAATAAATATTCAATCTCATTATTCAAGTACGTGTCATGTTTTAGTATCATGAAGTAATTTTTAATTGATCTCTTGCTAAGCAAGCATAATAAATTGTTATAAAATTGGATTGTCCCTAAAAAAACATATATAAGATGGGGTTGTCTAGATTTTTTGACGTGTACAATATACTCAAAAAAGTGAAAATTTAAACGTGTTCGATGATTAGGAGGCAAGCCTTAATTTAATTAAAACTTAAAAAGACTTATTAAAGATTGGACACGAGGACTGTCTAGTCAAATATTTTTTTTTAATATTTTTGTCCATCAACATTATTTAAGAGTTTTATGAAGACACCTCACTGATTTATGGGTATTTTGCCAACTTTTTGACATTTAATTATTGATTTTAGTTAGGTTTCAAGATTAGCAGACAGTACTAACTTTTTCATTAGAGAACTAATATAGAATTTATGTAGATGTATACAATTTAATTAATCTGACATTGCTGATTTCTTTAATTAAAATACTATTTTGGTATAATTTGGCAAGCTCTAAGAAAAGCTAAAAAGGATTCACCAAAAAATAAAAATAAAAAGGCTAAAAAAGCACAATCTGGTACTACTTTTTGCTCTGTACTAATTTATAAAGCCAAGTGGCAAATAGAAATTCCATAACCTTGTAACTTGTTTTATATACTAGTAAAGAAAAAAGAGTAAAGAAGAGGGGGCAAACAAAAAAGAAGCAGCCAAACGACGAAAGAGCAAGCAAAAAAAAAAAAAAAAAAAACCCGAACGGTGAAAGTGCAGGAAGTAAATAAATAAGGGGGAAAAAAAAGCCACGTGTCAAGCATATATGAGAGTTGCACATTGACACTTATGTTCGTTTAGTGTTTGGGTTGAGTTTAAGATGAGATGAAATTTTTAAGTTTGAGTTCGTTGACTTTTTAAAAATTAGATATAAATTTTATTAACTTTTCAGAAAAAAATAAAAATTAAGATAAAAAAAATATAATTTGATTGGAGTTAACTCGGATGCAAAACATAGACATATATATATACTAGTTGAAGCAACGTGCTCCGCATGTGTTGATCCATTTTAAGGTTACTGTCAGTGGTTTAATTTTTTTGCTGAGATGAAGAATCAATGGCTATTATAACTAAATAGAAGTTGGAACTATATTATGAATCCATTTTTCATCGTAACTAATCAGCCCTGTCGGATCAGCTTGGGTTTTGATTTTAAGGTTTAAAAAATCCAAACTTTTTTCTGCATCTATGAATTCATCATCAATAATAAAGAGGCGACTATATACAACCAGAAGTGAAATGAAAAGATCAGTTACAAACCTACGACAAACAAAATCCCCAAAAATAAGTGAGGAGGATTTCCTACGAAAGCTACAAAGAGTTTGGAAGAAGAAGAGAAGAAGATCAAGAGAGTAAAAAAAAAAAAAAACCCTCTGGGACGATCGAGAGAGTAAATTGCAAGAAGCAAGAGAACAAGGGGAAAAAAAACAGAGACAAGGGAACATGAAAGGAAGAAGGGAAAAAACAGCGAAAAAAAAAAGGAGAAAAAAATATAGAAATGACACGTGGCTGATACGGAGGGCATGATGAAAATTGGTATTCACTTTTTTAAATATTTCTAAAGATATATATATATATATATATATATATATATATATATATATAGAAGAAAGATAAGTTTGGTATTAACTATGCTAGCAATAAAGAAGGAAAAACTATATGCTTTTTGTCTTCTTCTGAATTTTTTGTGCTAATATACAAACATATATAATTATATAATTATATAGTATCGCACACACACACACATATATATCCTGTTGAACAATTAGTCGTCAAAGAAAAAGAAAAGAAAAATTAAGTATAATTAGTTGGACATGGAAACTTTTTTCCGAGAGAAATAATATAAGAAGGTATACGTGACTTCATGTTGTAGAGATATAAAAGTATTTTGGATCATTGCAACGAAGTCAACCACATATACGTATGCTGTGAAATAGGGTTTGCAAGT
The DNA here is from genome assembly GCA_025413025.1 of Ficus hispida. NCBI lineage: Eukaryota > Viridiplantae > Streptophyta > Magnoliopsida > Rosales > Moraceae > Ficus > Ficus hispida. The sequence goes on along the minus strand of CM046370.1, from coordinate 11,393,119 downwards.
ATTCATGAATTCAAGAAGGCTGCTATATAGACAACTAAATAGTCTATATATACCTACCGGCAATAATATTTTTGTAGATATATTCAATGAACATACATACATACATATATATATTTAGCTTTAACAATCATCTTAGTAAAATGTTGATTCTTTTCCCACGTAGCTAGCTAGGGCATTTTTTATGTTTATAAATAATAATTTAAAAGCAAACAATGATAAAATCAACAAGATCACATTATTGAGTGATGCCCTGATTATGTTTTGCTTGTCTCAGCTCATGATTTTTGGTGACTTGTACAACACACACTCATATATACATATACAAATATATATCAAGTCCATCAGGATAATATTAATTATTATTAAAGTTTTTCGTAATATCCAGTTAATAATTATTTATAACTAGACTAATTCTATAATCTAGATTTGGTGTTTGCTGTATTACACATTCACATGCCACGTCCACTCAAGAAACAACTATACATTAATTTAAGTAAGCGAATCAATTCTATTCTTGCACAATTAATTCGTTATTAATATTAATATTACTTCTATGTGCAGTGTATCATACGAGTAATATAAGAGACATCAATTTTAATATCAATTTTAAAATATCAATTTCATTTAGTTATACTTTTTTATTTGTACGAAAATCTCAAAAGGTTATTCATCCTTTCCACTTTTGTTTGTTTTGTGTTTTTTTTATTTATTATTTTTTGGCCCCTCAACATATTCCAGTTATATGATATTGGTAACAACATTTCATGCAACAGGAAGAGCCCCACCCTCGTGGAAAATAGCCAAACAACACCACGAATTATGTATTTATCCAATGAGGGCCATAAATGGCCACGTGCCAGTTTCCCAGGTGACTAAACTAACTTTGAGTTTCATAGAAGCTTACCAATCGTTTTACCACGGCTGTCGGCAGACATTTGGGCTGATCTCGTCATGCTTATGTCTTATAACCATAATTTGTCCTGCAAACGTATCTAACATATGGTGTTATCTGTTAGCATATATACCACGTACTGGTTCATTATCCTACAATTAATTAAACAAGTATTTTCACCATGAGTTAGCAAGAGTAAATACCTTTATTAGGTTTATCTTTTTTTATCTATCCATATTCGATTTTTATTGTCTTTTTTTATGTATCGCTCCAGTTTCAGTTATTGAAATATAGTTTGATAATGGTTGGATAGACCCAGATGCCCAACTAAGATAAACTAGTATAAAAAACATGTTTTTTTGCCATACCTAAGGAAAGCGATTCCTATCTCTGGGGTTGAAAATCTAAAAATGATGGGGTCACCCTCAAATCATTTTATTCACAAAAAAAAAATTTAACATGTATTTCCTTTTTCTTTGTGCATAAGCTTTTGAGTGTTCATATTTTTAATTTGACATTTATAAAGAAAATCAAATATAAAATTTCCAAGCAAAAATCTGGAACCATGTCGATCATTATATATGTTTTGTTCATAAAAAGTGAAGTGCCATAAAATTCTACTTTACTCAAAGTATATTCATCTTAAATTGACACTTATATGTCAGTTAAAAAATAGGAAGATAATTTGTTTTTACTATCTTCCTTGTTTTTACGGATAAGATATTGACATTAATTTAGATGGTGAAGAAATTCTAAAATTATTATTATTATTATTATCGTCCTCATCTGATCTCATTGTCATTTTTATTTTGTTTAATTTATGAAAAATTTCAAGGATTTACTTTTCAAACAGAAATTACTTGACCCGATTTATTTTAACATATGAATCCAATTTTCATTCTCAGTCTGAATTCAATGCTACATTGCTCATTTACCATTTAATTGAAATATAAAATATCGAACCTTAAATACATTTTAGAAGAAGAAAAGAAACGGAAATACATTTTTACTGCTGAAACACCTTAATATTTAATAATATAGATAAATGATAATTTTTTGGTTTTTGACTTTTTAAGGTACGTTAAAAAGTAACGTTCTTGTGACACAATATTCAACGATCTTAGACTTCAGTAGCCGCCAAAGTGCGCGGTTTTTGCGCGCAGTGGAGAGAAAACGCCGAAGAGCATTTATGGTTCACCAACTTGTGACTTGGAATTGAAACATACAATAAACTGTTTTTATATTGATAAATGAAAGAAATAAAAAAAAAAAAAGTAAAGAAAGAAAACTTAACGTTCCTTGTTTAGGATGATTATTATTTTCTCTGTTCATATTTAAAAGTGGAAATAATGGTAGACCGAGAGTTTCACTTAGAGTTTGTTTAGAGGAATGTCTAAACTTTTTTTTTTTTTTGTCTTTTTTTAAAATATTAATAAAATTATAACTGATTTTTGAAAAGTCAACGACATAAAAGTTTCATCTCAAACACACATTCTAAATGCATGCTTAATTAATAAATATTATATATGTTTATATTTTCTAACCATCTTTTTACTGTCGAATTGTTTTTATAGTTATTGCATTGGAACAAAATTTTAATTCAATATAAGAATGTAAATGATTGGAGACTTGAGTTGTAAATGATGCCTTATATGTATTCATGTAAGTTTTATTTATTTATTTATTTATTTTTAATTTTGATTTAAGATTGAGTTTTATTTTTTATTTTTTTTTATCAAGATTGAGTGTTGATAAATATATGCATATAGGGTAGGGCCAATGATTGAGTTTGGAGTTAACTGATGGGTCAATAGACTGGTGAGTCGAGTGCCTTGAATCGATATGACATTTACACGAGAAAATAAGACACAAAAAAAAAATAATAAAATAAAAACACACACACACAGATTAGTTTTATAGAGGCTTATACTTAATGTGAGATTATGGTTGAGAAATGTAGTGCAACAATTGCTTGAGAGTAAGAAAAGGAAGCAAGAAGTCCAAGGGGAATTCGGAGAATGAGAAAGGGGGAAAGTTGCACGTAATTGATGGAGAATGACTTGCTCTGCCTTTAGTGATGCCTCGTATTTATATGTATAGATAACTGCTCGTGGTTTCCTGCCTTGATGAAGATTCTATCTTTAATTTTGAATGGGAGTTACCTTATCTCATTACATTTAACTTTTCTTCTTAAACTTGCCTTCTTAAGATTAGGAAATCGCTTTATTGAATGATATTCACTCATTTTTTATTGATATTGATCCTTGATTTCTCGAATAAGAATATTTGGAGATTATCCTTCTATAAAATCATCGATTCTTATGGTACTTAATCTACTTTTATGTCAACAGATGGCTTAAGCGTTTATCTTTTAAAAGTATTAGAGCTAATTTGACTCACCCTTCTAATCTTTTGATGACGTGCTGATATATGTATAACGAGAAATTGGATACAAAACTTGACCTCAACATTAAGTTAGCAATACGAAAAGCAAAAAAGAGATTGGTTTATTTTTTTCCCCCTTACCATTGTCACTACTTTCTAAAGTGTGAGCATACCCGGAACTCATGCAACTCTCAATCAATGTTATTGTAGTGTAATATTTATATCCATAACCCAAAGAATAAAAAATAAAAAAATAAAAAATAAAAAAAAAACCCGGAAAGTCAGAACAACAGAATTGAGAAAGAATGAACTGTCGAGGAAGTTTGACTAGAACTCAATACGCATGTGCATGCATGAAGTAGCTCAAGATCATTTGCCAAAGAACGACGATATTGAATGCTATATATGTATTCTAACAACGGAAGCCACCGGCCATTATAACGACTTTTGGGGCCGATTGATATAAATGTAACTTATTGAAAAAAGTTTATTAGCTCTTTTTCATACTTTTTGACAATTATATTCATATATATATATATATATATATATATTAATGTAACAGTTGGCCTTGTGTTCATTCAATCTCTCAAGACCATTCAAAATACGATTGAGAATTAATCTTTATGCAATAAGTCTCACATCATTAATTGATATAAAATACTGATAATATCAAATGTGAATGCTTTCGATTGGAAGTTGAAATAAAAGTTCAGTACATTAAAAGGCTGAATTATGAGGAGAATTATAACGTGTATATTATATATATATATATATATACACAGCTCTTTCGGCTTTTGGGCTGGCCTAAATTATACTGGAAATGAAAGGAGATAATAATGAGAGTTAACGCACTATAGTCTCACTGGCAGCACAAAAATCTACAGACTAAACCACACCAATTATTTATTTATTTATTTATTTTTGAAAATTTATTAAGTCGTACAAAGTGGTTGTTATCACTGATTTCTTGTTCGCCACTTTAATTAAAGATTCAAGTTAATCATCATACGAGGCATAATATATATTTATATGCAGCAATATGTGGTCAGTCAGCAATGCAATAATAGTGAATACAATATTTAATTTTCCAAACAAATGAGCCAAGGACAACTGGTTAGCAGGTAATATCAGGTAATTTGTGAATTATTATGGGTTTAGCTGCTGATTTCCTAATGAAATAGACATCATTATTTGGTGCTTAAATTACTGCTTTTCATGATCTTTCAAATTCTAGAGTTATCAGCGTACTTCATGTGCGTTATCTTGGATATTAGAGAGTGGAAACAAATGGACAGAAGTCTCGTATCGAAATACGAACCCCCCCCCCCCCCCCCCCCCCCCCCCTTTTTTTTTTTTTTGAAATATCGAAATCAACTTAAATCTTTGCTAATCCACTAATTAGCAAAACGATATCACTTGAAAATTTTTTGATAATCTGATCAGTACTTATTACAAACTAGAGAGCTTGAAATTTAAATAGACAAATTTAGACCAGAAACATATATATAAAAATAGTCAGACGGGAAAATTAGAAAACTTTGAAATAGGAAAATCTAGAATAGGAAACTATTGACTAATTTTTTGTCCAACATCATAAAAAACAAAAGAAGAAGTTTTTTTTGTCATCTCAATCTTCATCCTTGTACTCTATAAGATAAATTTTGAGGCACCAGTAAAATGAAAAACCTATTCAATTCTACTTTAAAGACGTGTTTAATTTCACCTATATCAATATATGGGCTAATATATCTATCAACCGGATAGAAACTCTGATTGAGGTTATTGAGTATCAAATCTGTAGAAAAATAAAGACTTTATTATCATTTATGTATTCTCTTTAATCTAAATGATAACAGTTTTTTATTCACTTTCTTCTTCAAACAAAGTTTATTCTAATTAAAGAAAAACTTACGTCATATATTACGTTAAATTAACAAGCTAGTTAGTATGATTAGTAAGCCAACTTTACAAGTCATTTATATGTGAAAGAAACGTGTCAAAAAAACTCGCGTGAAAATTTTGAAACACATGTGAAACGATGTCGTACTATCGCTTCCAAGGCCAACGTGAAACATCTAAAAATTTGAAATTTATTTCACAAGTCATTTCTAAAACAAGAAATCGTCAAAAGTCAACTTTTTTTACGTGGTTAAGAAAGAGAAAAACACAACGACACTTTCCCAAATTAGCGTGTGAAGATAACACGTCGCAAGCCAAAAAAAAAAATATTCAAATTCACATTCAAATCCCAAAAAAAAGAACAAAAGAAAAAGAAAACCTTTTATCTCCCACCCCAAAATTATTACCGCCACAGCCGGTTTCCTGGTTCCGAAACGCTCACGTCTCGTTTCGCTACGTGTCACGTACTCAGACGAACCGCTTTACCTTTATATACAGCCCCTCTTTCTCATTTCAACCGTCTTTTATTTATACCACAAAACCGAAAAAAAATTTTCCCTCAGTTTCTCTCCAAACAAACAAAACCTACTCTCAACTTTGCTCGGATTTTAATTCTAGATGAGAAACGCGAAAGGCGGAGGTGGTGCGATTGTGGTTCTGGAACGGCCGAGCAACGCCATGCCCAGGCCAAAATTCGGAGCCTTATTGCATTCCGACAAGAACGTCGACGACGTCGTCAACCACGACGACGGCGGCAGAAACAACAAGTCGTGGCGCCGCCACAGCAGCGTCTCTCCGGCTACGGCGGCGATGAGCCCCGGGTATTACTACAACGAGAGCGCTTCACAGTCGGCGTCGGTCAGCGTCTCGCCGTACGCCATGTCGCCGTGGAACCCGGCCGCTTCTCCGTACACGAAATCCCCCTGGATGACGTCGTCGCCGATGGTCTTCAGCCCCTTCGACGACGAGAGCTTCCCTCGCAACGGCCTGATCGGATCTCTCGTCCGCGAGGATGGCCACGTGTACTCCCTCGCTGTCTCCGGCGACCTCCTCTACACCGGATCCGAGAGCAAGAACATCCGCGTCTGGAAGAATCTTGCCGACTTCACCGGATTCAAATGCAACAGCGGGCTGGTCAAGGCTATCGTCATCTCCGGCGACAGGATCTTCACCGGCCACCAGGACGGCAAGATCCGCGTCTGGAGAACCTCGACGAAGAATCCCAAACTCCATAAGCGCGTCGGAAGCTTACCTTCCTTCATGGACTCTCTTAAATGCTCCGTTAACCCGAATAACTACGTCGAGGTCAGACGACGTCGTAACGTGATCAAAATCAGGCATTTCGACGCCGTTTCTTGCATGAGCCTGAATGAAGAACATGGACTGCTCTACTCCGGATCGTGGGACAAGACCTTGAAGGTGTGGAGAATCGCGACGTCGAAATGCCTCGAGTCGATAACCGCCCACGACGACGCCGTGAATGCGGTCGTTTCGGGGTTCGACTCGCTGGTCTTCACCGGCTCGGCGGACGGGACGGTGAAGGCGTGGCGGCGGGAGCTCCAAGGCGTCCGGACGAAGCATTTCTTGGTCCAGATTTTGTTGAGGCTAGAGAACGCCGTCACGGCTCTCGCCGTTAACAAGGTAAACGGCGTCGTTTACTGCGGTTCGTCGGACGGGCTGGTTAACTTCTGGGTTAGAGAGAAGCGGTTATCCCATGGGGGAGTCCTCAGGGGACACAAGCTCGCCGTCCTCTGCTTGGCCGCCGCGGGGAATCTTGTCTTCAGTGGTTCCGCAGATAAGAATATCTGTGTGTGGAAAAGGGACGCCAGTGGGATCCATCTATGTCTGTCGGTCTTAACGGGCCACACCGGGCCCGTTAAGTGCCTAGCGGTAGAGGAAGATCGTAGCGAAGACGAAAAGTACGGTGATCATGATGATCATCAACGGTGGATAGTGTACAGCGGAAGCCTTGATCGGTCGGTGAAAGTGTGGCGCGTGTCCGAGCAAGTGCCTGAGCTGAAGCAGATGCTGGCATGGGAGCAGCAGTGCGCGAGTAACGGCTACGCGCCGTCGCCCAGCGGCCTTTTTAACGGAGACGTGAGCCAAAAGTACCCAAAACGTCATTGATTCTGAAGCTTTAAAAGAGAAACTGAGCCGACGGTTCTCTGCCGACCATGGACCACAAGCGGAATCCGATTGGTTGGGGTGTCATACGTGGCGGCTTTTGGTGGTCCCGGTGACCGTTTTATTCGTCAAGGTAGCTAGACTGCGGACCCCATATTTATTTCACTTTATTACCTGCCTTCCGGCCTATAGAATGATGCCACGTGAGACTGAATAGGTTTACGAGTTTTGCATGTAATAATATGCCAAAACTACTCCTGGTCGACGTTGCTGGAAGAAAACGTTAGATTTTTTTTTTTTTTTTTTTAACCAAACGTAAAAATTTGCTTAAAAAATGGAAAAAAAAATATACATACCCAAAAGGAAAAGAAAGAAAGTATAAGAAAAGAAAGATTATAGTGTTTTAGACAAGGTTTTTCATGTGTTAATTATTTGTTGTTTGGTTTCCTGGAGGACTAGATTGCTGACAATTTGGTTGGCTGGCTTTTCAATTCTGTTTTGTAAATTGTAAGTTTTATTGTCCTTCTAGGGAAGATCGAATGAGTAGGTCTAGAGTTGTAAATATGTCGGTTTGTACATTATTAATGTTTTGTTTGGTTTTCAATTAGATGTAATGAGTTGTTCACGTTTTGTGAATGTGTAAAATAATTTATTTGCCTCTTGATTACTTGCCAAGTTTTCTAATTTTTCTGGTTTTAATATCGAAATATATGGCGAAATAGGAAGCTAGTATGCTGTTGAGGGCAAGCTAAGCGGATAATTAAAGAGTACTTGTTGAGGAAGTCATAAATTAATATAGGCTGAAAATTGGAGGAAAAATATTGCAAAATAGATAAAAGAATATGAACTTATGGTAATTACTGAAGAATATGCGATCAAAAAATCCTATGTTTGCTAGATATGGAATTATATATGAGTTTAAAAGGTGTTGGACTACTACTCGTACTAAGTTGTAATTTTAGAATGGAAAAGCTCCAACAAGTGGCATGAGAGTCTGACTTAAACTATGTGTACATGTGAGATGAACCCCAAAGAGAAATCTAAAGGAGAGGTTGCAATGGCCAGAAAATCCATAATGTAAAATGGACTCTTGAAATGTAAACTCCATGGTAACATGGGGCTTTGACACGATAGAGATCTTAATGGAATGTGATCTTCCTGGTTTTCATGTTTAAAGAAGATGGACAGATGGATCATCGTTTGAGTAGGGGTTGTAGTGCTTTTTGCTTTTATTCGAGAAGAGGATTGTTGAATATGTGTGAAAATAAAATCTCTCATTAATTAGACATAGAATTGTAAATGAGTCTTAAAAGTACTCGAGTTGTTCATTCTAATAAGTTAACCTTTTACGATAAAATCACAACTACTATATTTTTATCTGATCAATAAATTTTTATTTTATAATTTGATTAATATTTTAATAGTTTAATTTATGACTAAATTTACGTCATCAATTGTATTTTTTTCAAATGTGAATTGTAAATTTTTAACGTACGATTATCGTTACAACTTTTACCAAAGAATATACATTCAACACGGTGAAAACTTTAGATAAGACTTCGTACCTTTTTTGTGGTGCTATGTATTTTTAAAGTGTGTATATAGGTGTGAAGTAAAGTGCATTTAAAAGGAAATTAATTAGTTGCTAAGCAAAGAAAAATATAAAAACAAATTCTTTCGTTACAGAAGGGAACATACTTTATAATAAAGTTTCAGTTTCACGTTTTCCTTTATATTTCACGTGGTTCATTAAAAAAAAATTAATAGAGAACCATTGTTAGGTAAGCAACATAAGTTTCTCACTGAGAAAGAGTTGTTTCAAAGTCATGTAAATATTTATCTTGTATTTATTCAACAAAATACGTTTTGTGTAAGTTCTCCATGAATAAGCATAATTACCTTAACCCAAAAAAAAAAAAAAAAGACCATTAAACCTCTGTAAGTTGACGGACAAAAATTTAATGTCTACCATATTCATGTGAGAGAAAAAATAGAAGGGGGAGAGAAGAAGAGAGAAACTAATTTTAGGGTTTCATATTATTATAATTGCTTAATACAAGTACATCAAAAAAGAAGATTTATATAGACCTCGAAGGATTTGTCCCGTAGACACCCGAGCAATCCAACCAGTAGGATTTCCATATCTTCCAAAATGAAGTTGTGTAAATAATAAAAGACTAAACTACCCATCAAGACAAGAAAAGACTGATAACCTATCCTTCCTAATAAAGAAAATAAATATATATGATAATAATCCTAATATAATTCTTAAAATCCGTCTCAAACTCACGATGCGACTGCAACAAACATCGAGAGTTTTCTTAACTTAAGATGACCATAGTCTGCCAATTTGTGAACTTTTCACGTCTGAGCTTAGACTAATGCAAACGCCAACAAGGACTAATGAAAAGAGGAGAAGGATGCAGATGCTCAACCTAGCCAATCAAAAGACGAGGGAGAATATAAATAACAACACCCAAAACTGGCCAATCAACCAAAGGGAAGAATGCAATGCCCAATACGAGTCAATCAAAGGAGGGGCGAAAGTGGAAATCCAAAAGAGAAAATAGGTACATTGTGAAAAGGTACAAAATTAAAAATAACAACAAACAACAAAATGAACACCCTAAATGGGAAAATTACCCAAAAAATCATTTTATTTTATTTTTTAATCTATTAACCAACATTACATAAATTTTAGTTTAATTTTTAATTTAATTTTATGTCATATTATCTTGTGTCAATTTTATGTCATATTAGTACAATGATCTTCAAGTTTACGACATTAAGATACTTTCTCCGATTACAATAGCAGGAGTTCGAAAGCAAAGCGACCAAAAGAAGTTTTTCTCAATGTGCGGTGTGTGGTGCAAACTGATGATGTTTTGAGAAAAAAAGTGTCTGGAATTTAGAGAGCATTGGGCTGGGCCAACTTTTAAATGGGCCAAGATTTGGACTAAAACGAGTTGACAATGGGCCCAATTATGTTCTTCCAAGATCCGCGTTCGGTGTCAACGCAACGGGGATGTTGGCCTCGCCCTGACTGATACCACGTAATGAGAGAATGCAAAAATCAACGTTCTAATAACTACAGACGTGTTTTCAGTCTCAAAAAAAAAAAAAAAAAAAAAAAAAACCTGACGTGTGTACAACGTGTTAAAAGAGAAAAACTCCTCTGCTCCAAGCCCATCTGACGTCAAATAATCTCGCCCTGTCAATTATACTTATTGGACAAATTTAGCCTCACTAATTCAGAAATACTCTAACGTACACCTGAAGCAAGCCCAAAATGTTAACGTTTAAGCTAGAACCATTTCCAGTTGATAACGAACTGGACAACGTTTGACCAAGTCAACGGACTGTTTCCGCGCCAAAAACGTCACTGATTCCGTTGTTGGGAGCAATTTCCGTCTCGGTATGAAAGTCAAACTAGTCTTCGAGCCCTCCCTTTCTCTCTCCTCGGTTTCTCTCTAGTCTGCAGCGTCTCCTGTTACTTGCGGACTTTCATGGAAGCTAGCAACTTGACTACGATTTTTTCTTCATTTTATTTTATTATTTTTGCAAACGACCAATTCCATAGCCTCTCTCTCTCTCTTCTTTCTCTCTCCTCTTTCTATCTATTACATTCCCGTCTCCGAGATGCAGAGAGTGGTGCAGAGTTTTTCTGCAGTTTGAGTTTTTCTGCAGTTTGACTAACCTTTCAGAGAGCTTGCGAATGGTGTGATAATTTGAAAACTACTGGTTTTTAGGTTTTTTTTTTTTTTTTTTTTTTGGCTTTCTTAGAGGTTCGGTCGGCCATGGCTGGGATTCTGAGAAAGCTTCGTCCCTCGACGACTCCCAAAGCCGTTGTCGTCGCCGTCGTCGAAGAAGACGACGACGAAGTTCTCAACATGGAATACTCGATCGCGTTGGAGTACACCGGGCCTCCGATCACTTACACCATTCCTCACGCCTCCCCCGTTGACTTTCACCACATCCCCACCGCTACCGCCGCCGTCGCCGTCTCCTCCTCTCTCCTCCGCACTCTCCCCGTCCCGGTCATTGCGCCGATCGTCAAAACCAGAAAACCGGAAATTCAACCGGAATTTGTAACGGCGGCGGCGGAGGAGGAGGAGGGGGAGGCTAGGTCGAAATCGGTGAGTTCGTCGGAAATAGTGGAATTGCCCGGCGACGGGACTTACATGAACCCTAGGAATTGGGAATCGGCGGAGGAGGAATCAGGGCTGAGCTCTCGGAGCCTCTCCTCCGAGGTCTTCTCTCCCAAGAGAGAAGCCGACGCCGACGACGAAGAGGAAGCCGAAGAAGAGGAAGTCGAACGCAGAAACGGCGGCGAGATTCCTCCCCGCCATGGCCGGAAACCTTCTGTCACGTTTCGCGACCCGGACTCGAACGACGTCGTGGAGGAAGACGCGTGGAGCGACTCCATTGACGCCAACGCCCTGGAGGAGAGAGACCGACTGCCGAGGGCTGTCAGAACAGGTAAAAAGGGGTCCTGTTACCGGTGCCAAGCCGGGAACCGCTTCACCGACAGGGAGATTTGCATCGTCTGCGGCGCCAAGTACTGCTTCAACTGCGTTCTCCGAGCCATGGGTTCCATGCCGGAGGGCAGAAAATGCGTCGGCTGTATCGGGTACAGAATCGACGAGTCCAGACGATGCAAACTGGGAAAATGCTCAAGATTGCTCAAGAGATTGTTGACCGAATTGGAGGTTGAGCAGATAATGAAAGCCGAGGTTGTCTGCAAAGCGAATCAGCTTCCAGCGAATTTGGTGTTCGTTAATGGCGAGCCTCTCAGTCAAGAAGAGCTTGTGCGTTTGCAGAGCTGTTCAAACCCACCAAAGAAGCTGAAGCCAGGATCGTATTGGTACGATAATGTATCTGGATTCTGGGGAAAGGTGTGAAAATTGAACTCTTTTGATGATGTTTTTCATGAGTCGGGCCTTGTGTTTCGTTGTTTGATGACGGGTTTAATCCTTTTTTTTTTTTTCGCTGTTTATGCAACAGGAGGGACGGGTGTATTCGCAGATTATTAGTCCCCAGCTCAATGTTGGCGGTAATTTAACTCGAAAAGCCAGCAATGGAAACACGAATATTCTGATAAACAACAGGGAGATTACTCGAAAAGAGCTCTGGATACTCAAGGTTCTTTCGGATTACTAAACGTGCTTTTCAACTTCATTTCTTTGATTATAGACCTTGATGAGATCAATGGGGTTTTGTTTCGATTCGTTGCAGTTTGCGGGTGTGCCGTGTGAAGGAAATCTTCACTATTGGGTAAATCGAGACGGTTCCTATCAGGAAGAAGGAATGAACAACGTGAAAGGGAAAATATGGGAGAAGGTAATGTATGTGCCTTGTTATGTTCCTTGTGATTGGTGCGATTACATGCTTCATTTCGTCGAGTCGTCTTAAGAGGATTCTTTTGGTACATTTTCATCAATCTGATATGATTATGACGAGATGTGACGATTCATTGCCGAGTAGGATTTTTTTTTTTTTTTTTTTTGGTCCGAATCACAAAATTACACTGGATAATTGAGGCTGCATTTTTTGTTTTCCTTTAGGCTACCGTCAAGATAGCTTGTGCTCTCTGGTCTTTGCCTATTCCTTCCGACGCTTCCAATCCTTCACCGGATGAAGGGGATAGAGTGAGTCCATTACAGCATGAGGAAAAACGACTAAACAAGTTTCTCCTAGTTGGTGCTGATCAATCTGGCACGAGTACTATATTTAAACAGGTTAGAGAATACTTTGCACTATATCTAGTACGATTTTGTTAGTTCAATTTGCACGGTTACTAAAAAGAAGCAAAACCGAATGACATGTTTTAACATCGATTTAAACAAATTGGTTTCTTATTCTAGGCCAAGATTCTATACAATGTTCCTTTCACGGGAGAAGAGCGTAACAACATTGCATTGATGATCCAAAGCAAGCTGTACGGCTATCTCGCTATACTGCTTGAGGGACGAGAAAAATTCGAAGAAGAAAGTTTGATTCAGAAGCAAAAGAGACCGCTATCTGATCAACCTGGTCCTTCAGGTACGGTGTGAATTGGTTTTTATCTCGACTCAAATAAGTTTAGATGATATGAAATTTTATTTTCTATCTCAAATCATCCAGAAAACGTGTTCGATGTAGCATCCTGTGCTTCTTTCTTGCTTGGAGAAAACAAAATTTTATTTGATATCCACTCACGATTATGGTATCTTTTTCTTAATTTGGGGCGCCAAGATATCATTTCACATTCAAATAATTGGCCAAACTAAAAGATTCTTAATTTACCTTTCAAATTACCTTCTAAGACTATTGGTTCACTACAGCGAATGCAGAGCAGATTGATCGAACAACCATCTACTCAATTGGCCCTCGCCTCAAAGCTTTCTCAGATTGGCTCCTTAAAATTATGGCATCGGGAAATTTGGAATCCATGTTTCCTGCTGCCACTCGTGAATATGTGCAATTCGTTGAGGATCTCTGGACTGATGCTGCCATCCAAGCAACATATAATCGGAGGAACGAATTGGAAATGCTTCCACGAGCTGCTACGTATTTCCTCAATCGGGTCAGACCATGCTCTATGATCATTTTAATATTGGCCGTGGTTCTGTTTTCTTTTTTGTTCTGTCCGGTATTAATAAACTTCTTTGGCTGTTACGTTGTGTTGATGAATTTAGATAGAATTGCAGAAATTTCTTATTCAGAATTTTCCCTTCTTTGCAGGCCATTGAGATTTCTAGGACGGATTATGAGCCCTCCGACACCGATATCTTGTATGCGGAGGGTATCAGCTCATCAAACAGTGTAGCTTCCATGGAATTTTCGTGTCCCAAATTGGAACGAGATAGTATTGTGGACTCTCCTATTCGACGTGATCCAACGATAAGGTGAATTCTTCTGTTTCATGCTTTTAATTATACAAGGCAACAAGCAACATTTAAACAATATATTTATACTACACAATAGAGTAGTTCCACAATCTTTTGACCTTTGTCATTTGTAGACATATTCGAGTCCTTATAAGCTTCGATTCGGAAACAGTACTTATCAGTTAGATTTCTGAGATTAAGCCCAAGTTTTAAAAAAACTTGACGAATCGGAAATGTCTGTCAGTGTCATGTGTTTTCATGCATATTTGCGAAATTCCTCTGTATCTTTTTTTTTTTTGGGGGCTAAAATTCCCCTGTATCTTTATATTCAAGTATTTTACTTAACACAAATAGCTTGCTATCATCGACAGGTGCCAACTCATAAGAGTGCATTCCAGCAGCCTCGGAGAAAACTGCAAGTGGTTGCAGATGTTCGAGGACGTTGATATGGTGCTGTTCTGCGTGGCACTGTCCGAGTACGACGAGTGCTACCTAGACGGGAATGGAGTTATCGTCAACAAGATGATGGCCAGCAAGCAGCTTTTCGAACGCATCGTAACTCATCCCTCCTTCGAAAAGAAGAATTTCCTTTTGATTTTCAACAAGTTCGATCTTCTCGAAGAAAAGATCGACAGAGTGCCCCTCTCTCGTTGTGAATGGTTTCCGGAATTCTGTCCGGTGTCGAGCAGCAACCCCACCACCAGCAGCAACAACAGCAGCAACAGCCTTACCAATCCCACGTTGGCGCACCGCGCGTTTCAGTACATTGCCGTGAAGTTCAAGAGACTGTTCCATTCTCTCACGGATCGGAAGCTGTTTGTTTCGCTGATTAACGGGTTGGAGTCGGACACAGTTGATGAAGCTCTCAGATACGCTGGGGAGATTCTGAAATGGGTTGAAGAGAAACCCAAGTTCATTCCTGATCAACAGATTTCTTCCACTAGTATTGAGGCCAGCTATTCCTCATAAGGCCTACTTTTTTTTTTTTTTTTTTTCATTTTTTTGTTCTGTCACACCAACATAGTTTTGTTTGCTCTTTTTTTGTTTTGTAATTCATTGCAAATATCTTTTGTATATACGAGGACAGACAAATGCCAATACAAGGAGAAATATAATACATGTTTTCTTTCACTTATTACTTTTTTTTTTCCCCTTCAATACTTGGCAGGCTTTTACATAATAATGAAGAATTTATAGCTTCCATTTCTTCTTCTTCTTCTTTATTTTTTTCTTTTTATTTTATTTTTTTTCATTTACATTTTGTTTGACATTTAAATTTAACTCCAATTAAATTATATTTTTTCACCTTAATTTTTATTTATTTTTAAAAAAATCAATAAAAATTATAACTAATTTTTAAAAAATTAATTAATTTTAATTTAAAATTTCTTTTCTAACTAATAAATCAAATGTAAATTTAGATTTATTGATTTTAAAAAAAATTAAAATAAAAAAATATAATTTAATTAAAATTAAACCTAAATCTCAAATAAGTATTAAAGCTGGCTAGATGACTGGTTAATGGCAGTAATTTAATGGTCCCTCTTTCATTTTTCATAGTTGAAGAATTTCTTTACTAGACAAACAAAAGGAAAAAAAAAAACTACAATTATTAGACCATAAAATTATTGGATTCACACACATATATATGAACACACACATATATATATATATATATATATGTGTGTATAATTTAAAGCATTTAATAGTTTCAACAAGACAGAAAACACATTCAGTTTTCTACAAGAACTTTTTTTTTTCTTTCTTTTTCTTTTTCTTTTTCTTTTTCTTTTTTTTTTTCCTTCGGAAATGGAGTTTTCTATAAGAACTGGAAGTGAAGAAAAACACACTAAACCATTAAAGGAACAGAATATATAAGATTTTTTTGGCAAAATAGGAACCCCTTGTCTACTTTCTGTCATTTTCCTTTTGTCACTTTCCCTCAATTTTCTCTTATCAACTGTTTACCTTATCTATGGCTGCCACCTTCAAGTTCAATCTTCTATGTTCTACCCAAAAAAATTTTTTAAAAAATAATAATTATTAATAATTAAGTATTTTAATAATAATTAGAAATAAGATAACTCTCCAAAGTGGTTGGCTAAACGAAATCTAGCCATTTGAAACAAGACAATTTCAGGATTATAGATATTATTTAACGATAATTATATACTTGATTTCATTATAACACGTAGTTGATAATATTCTGACAACCGATAAGTCTTGAGCAATAATATGAACAAGTTGGAATATAAGCAAAGATTGACCAACTCATGAACATCTTGAAGGGAAAAAAAAATTTGCTAAAGCTCTTTAGATAGACAATAACATGGCGGACGGGATTCAAACGGAATTACATAGGTCCGGACTTACGAACCAAACACGCAGAATATAAAAAATACAAAGGTAAATCATGATCTACAAAGGAGCAAACCGGTCCATGAGCAAGAAAACAGTCTCTTCAGAGAGACTACTACAAGAAGAAGAAGAAGAAGAAGAAGAAGAAGAAGAATCCTTCTGCGTCTCCTTCTGAACAACTTCCTCTTCTTCTTCCTTACGATCTTCTGCTTGGTTGACTTTCGCCTTCGACGACACCGCCGCCACTGGCCTCTTCCTCACCTTCTGTCCAAGCTTCCCAAGCTCACTCATCCACATCTCCACCACAGCTGCCATTTTTCCTCTCTCTTCTCTTTTCAAAAAAAAAAAAGTACCAAGAGAAACCTTTTTCTTTTCTTTTATTTTCTTTTCTTTTTCCTTTCTTTTCTCTCTTTTCTTTTGTGGGATTTTTATGAGAAACTAAGAAGGAAAATTGTTAAAGGTCTTTATATAGATACATAGAGGTTGAAAATTATGCAAACAAGTGGCGTTATAGAATATGGCACTGTTAGGCAAAAAGAAGTTTTGGTTTGAACTGCGGGCTTTGAGGAAGGGACCCAAAAAAAAAAAAAAAAAAACAAACAAACAAATAGCGTGTGGGGAGGCTAGCCCCTTGGATATTCTGTCGCACACAGAATATTGGTAAATATTGGTATTGGTATATTCAATATTCTTTCTTTTTTTTTTTTTTTGATTTAAAAGAGTGATTGCAGTGAATTATTGTTGTGTTTTCTTTATCGTTGAGAATTTAAATAAGATAATAAGATCAATCATTCATTTCAATAAGAATTTGAATTTGAATCGATCTCAATACGAATCAATAATCTGGATATGTAAATATTCTATTTGAAGGAATCCGTTTGGGATATACCATGTAAGGGCTACACAATTTTCGAAATTATTTGTGTAGGCCTTTCTATATTTCTAGAAGGAAAAAAAAAAAAAAAAAAAAAAAAAACTATGGATTCTGTGGTTGATGTGCATTAAGCTAGAATAATATCTTTGTGAAGGAAAATCTTCCGTGTGGGCTTGCTTTCATCGACAGCCAGAGTGTGGCTATGACTTTTCCAAGTTGTAAACATGACTTTTCTTTCTTTGTTTCTTGGTTTTGTTTTTTTCTTGTGCATTTTACAAGGCTTGTAGTTTCTCGAAAGGAAGTGATTGGGTCACCATCTTTTCCATGTTATAAATGTGAAGATTTCTCCTTTGCGCTAAATTTTTTTTTTTTTTGAAAATTTCTAACTAAAAATAATAATTATTATAATTTTAAATATAATCTAACGAAAATTTTAATTTCTCTTTTTTTTTTTTTCAAATTCCAAACTACACTAGTTTTTCTTTTCTCTCCACACGCCAATCATATACAGATTTTCAATTCAAATTGAATAACATGGAAGAAATGTACCTTCATTTTAGAGGGAAGAAAAAATCAATCAAGCCAAAAATGTTTTAAAAAAAAAAAAAATTTTCCTTGACCCACAAAAAATTTGTCAATCATACAAATTTAGTTGTTTTTTGGGGGGCTACTACTTTGTATTTATTTATTATTCCTAGTTGAAAATTTTACATACATTAATAAATAAGAAAAAAATAAATTAATGTTTTTGAAAATAAAGAAAACAATGACAAGTATTAAAAAGAAATTTAATCAGCATGGTCAATTTGGTGGTTTAAAATATCTAAAACCACTAATTGAATAAATTAAGAGAGAGAGAGAGAGAGAGAGAGAGTTTTAAACCAACCAAACAAATCAATTGAAAATAAAGATTGATTTGATTTCATATATATCGATTTTTTTTTTTCAACACCCTAATGAGAGTTGTCCAATATAGTTTTTTCATGGTGCAAGTACCAAAATGTCAAACAAGGTTTTGGGGTGAAAGCGACACAATTAACCTTAATGATTGTGCTCTCATCCAAAACGCAGATTGAAACGGTATAATTCAAATTTCTCTAGATATTTTTCTTTCTAATCTAATCGACATGATTTTCTCTCTTACGTTAAAACAATTTTCTTTGTCGTTTCTATTTTCGAACCAAAACAGAAAACAAAGGGTATTTTAAAAACCATTTTTTTCATAGATATTTTTTGTTTATTAAGGATCAGCAACCATGAATCAGATATTTCATAATAGTCCAACCTTTTGTTCATCAATATATATCTTATTCTTGTGAACATAACAGATATTATGCGTTTTAGTCAAGAATTTTTTTTTTTTTCCATTTTAATGTCAAAATATACGGTCTTCAAATTTCAATAATAGAATTAACTCTAATTAAAACACACGTAATCTATACATTTTCGTCGTTTTAACATTAATATATATATATATATATATAGTTTCCAAAACTAAATCCCAATTCAGATTTTGAGACGTAAAAATAATAAAATTAACTTTGATTAAAACACATGTCCTTCACGCCATAATTTCCGTTAATTTTTGACGTTTGAATAGAAGGTCACAAGACAAATGAATAGGACCACCACAGGTCAAATAAATAGTTGGAGAATAATTCTGTACATTTTAAAATTCAGGAATTAAAATGGAATTAAAATAGATTTAGACCTTAGAATGAAATTAACCCATTTTCTTCTTCTTTTGAAAACCTTATTCAGAGATATTTTTGTTTACAAACCTCCTGGTAAAGATCAGGAACAATGAATCAGATATTTTATATTAGTCCAACGTTTATTCATCAGTAAAAATAGAATTAGAATTAAGAATTAAATTAATAAAAATAGAATCAGACTTAAGAATTAAATTAACCCATTTTCTTTTTCTTTTGAAAACCATATTCATAGATATTTTTGTTTACAAAACCTCCAGATAAAGATCAGGAACAATGAATCAGATATTTTATAATAGTCCAACGTTTGTTCATCAGTCTTATTCTTGTAAACATATATAACCAGTCGGATGTCTCTCTCTGGAGGGAGGAGAAAAAAAAAAAAAAAAAAAAAAAAAAACCTCTATATGAAGACTAGTGCTTTGGGTGCAATAAAATAAAATAAAATAAAAACCTCCAAGGAAATAGTTTTGTTAATTGCAAAGCCACAATTCAAAGTTAAAACAGTACATTTTATAACAAGAAAAAAAAAAGAAAAAAAAAAACGGATATAAAAGACTATTTACATGAGTTGATTACAAAGTTCAGACAAAAAAAGGTGGTGTACATATAGTTTATCAAACATAATTAAACTAAGATTACACAAAGTAAAGTAAGAGCCTGCACTCGTCTTCTTAAATAGCCTTTCTTCAAGGAGTACACAACACAACCATGAAAACCGAAGCCTCAGAAGAGAGTAACAAAGCTGAATTACCCAAAATTTTACCAGAATCTGAACTCAGCCCCATTGAGCTCCACTCTTTCCCTTTGACCACCTCTTCGACAGAAGAAGACGAAGAAGAAGAAGGACCAGACCCTGACCCTTTGGAGAAAAGGGTTCGTCCCTTTTCCTTCATCTTGGCCTTCTCTTCCGTCCACCTGTCAACTAGCCCAGACATAATTCCACTACTCCACAAATATCTGCCTCTCAGATATCTCACCAAATTGACAAATATATATATATATATTTATAAGTCAAGACAAATAGAAAGAGGAGAGTTTCTTTTTTTTTTTTTTCCACTGCCTTTTTTTGTTATTTGGCCTTTGGAGCGAGATGGGAATTGGAAAAGAAATCAAGTGGGTTTTATACAAGAGTTTGAGAGTTACTTAAGACGAGTGATGTAATAAGGCCTAGGAATTCTAGTATCTGTGTGCTTTTCATGGAACACTGTTTTTGGTCAGTCACGGCTATCTTTTTTTTTTTTTTCCCCCCCCACAATTAGTCCCAAAACCACAGCAAGCAAGTGGTATTATTATAAAAAAGGAAAAAGTATGTAGAGAGAAATTATTATTATTTTTTTTTTTAAGAAAGTCTTATCCATACCAGAGTGGAGAAGATAAGTCTCGACTTTTTGAATTAAAGTAATGATTACTTTTTGTCCTGATGGGGAATTCCAGAAACACTTGGATGAGTAAGTTATCCTTTAATCATTCACTGTCGGAGCACCTTTACTGATTATGTGTCAAGTGTCTAATCAAGATATTTATAAAACTTGTAACTTCTTATAATGATACATAATCTTATCATTAGATATATATATATATATATATATTTTTTTCCCTTAATTTTTCATATTCTATCGTTAAATTCTCTAATCAAATATAATCTAACAAGTAATAAGTAGTTCAATCAAAGAATAGGGAGCAAGTGCCACGTTGCGTGGCATGAAAATGTGGAACCTGCTACGTGAAAACAAGTGGCCAACATCATGCAGACAAGAAAAACAATCAACGAAAAACAAATCACAAGATATTGATTTGTGAGAAAGGGCCATTATCCAGCTGTTACAGAACAAAAAAGGGAAATTATTCATTACCAAATGAGTTGAACAACAACTTTTTTATTCAAAAGCAGCATATATTACCTTCCTAGTTTCCGTCCATATACTTCAGGTCATACACATTACAACAGGCCTAGTAGTAAATTGCCTTGCCATAAAACATCTCCAACCTTTACACTGAGAAACAACCAAATTTACAATTTGGCCCTATTTTGCAGATCATGATCTGCCCTTTGGTAGGGGCAAAAAAAAAAAAAGTAGAAACCTCCAGAATGCAATTGAATCCACATACCAACAAAGTTGCCCAATATCAGATCTTCTTCAAAGCATTTGGCAACTTTTTTTTTTTTTTTTTTTTTTTTTTGGCTCAGATCAAAGCATTTGATACTTATTGTTATATATATGTATGGAATACCTCCTGCTTCAGAACTTCTTCCACATGCTTGCCCAGAGTATGTTTCTGAAAGGGAGTGTAGAGCCAAATAGAGCATGTTTGCCTAGTTGGGCGTGGGAGCACTGGTTAGAGGACGAGCCCATTTGGCCACATTTCTCAACTGTCAAGGCCTCATTTTGTGCTACTGATGAGCCAATTGATGTGGTGTGGTGGCTGCAGTTTCCAAACCTCACGGCCAAAGGTTGCCATGCTATTCCATGCCATGTCGTCTGCACCATTGGAAGTGGATGAAAGGCCGCACACTGGTGGCTGCGGTATTGCACCGTGAAAATGCATGGAACTCTTCCGGTACCCAACTGTTTTCCGGTTTAAAGACCATTGCTGATGCCTAATGTGCGCCAAGTTCAGAGGTTCAAATCCATGGAGTCCAACCTTCATACATGTTGCAAAGGTTGTCTATGCTAGTGGCTTGCTTGAGTAGATAATCCACCTGCTCCGAGATACTGATTTCTCTGAAAACACAATGAATAAAGATGGTTTTATTGTCAATGCACAAAGAACCCCGAACCGATTAGAGTTCCAAGAGAATAAAAATGAATCGGTTACCTGTCAGTAATATCTCGACCATCTAGTTTCATCTCAACTCGCCTTAAGACCGACATTGCATAAGGATTTTTGCCTACTTGATGAAAAAAAAAAAAAAAAAGTAACAAGCATGAGAGAAAATAGATGTCGAAGTTATTTTTTTCCGTTCTCAAGCAATAAAGTATCTGCCATTTTAGCAGATTGAAAATAACAATGTGATCGTTTCTATCTTGCTAACGTGCAACACTTTGCAGAGCATATTTGAGCAAGAAAATTCAATAGAATCTTAGATGATTGAAGAATGACTATTCATACTTACCCCGGCCTACTCGACCACCGGTATTTGTAGGCGCCTCACGATCTTCGTCTTTGATCTTAACCTTGTTCAATGAGGATACTTCATCTCTGCTCACAGCTCTCTCCTCTGAATCCTTACTCACAGGAAGTAAAGAATCAGGTGCAACAATTACTGATTCATCACTTGGCGACACCACAGCTTTCAGACATTCACTCGGTTGATTGGTTGCGGAGTTCAAGGAACTCGCATCAATGTCATCAAGCTCGGTGATATTAGACTCGGACTGCCCAGAAGGTGGAATTTCTTGATAGTCAGTTTGAGCTGCAGGAGCAGAACTTTGATAACCTAGAATCTCTTTGCTGCTGGAATCTTGTGAAAGAAGTCCTATCTCTTCAGCTGGATCATTAAAGCTTCCCGGAAAACTTGCTTCTGTCGAGGTAATGCCAGATTCTGAACTGCTACTGCAGATACTATCTGGCGGAGAAACCCATCCATTATCTTCCAAGGATAGATCGGCAGTGGAAAGAAAATCTTTGGCGTGCCCACCATTTGATTCGGAGCTGTTCTCTCTCTCCTTGTCATCAAATTCAGTAGCATCAACAGCAAGATCCGACCTAGACAGAGTAATTCCTTGTGATTTTTCTTCCTGGCTTTCTCCGAGTCCTTCAAGCGCCTGTCAAGTATAATCACAGAAAAGGGAGGAGAGGGGAAAGAGAAGCATATTAGCACTAGTAATAAGCTAGTACCAAAATATAATAATGTCATATTATCAATACGGTCAACATTAAGACTGTACTTTATGAAGATTTCCAGCATGGAAACTCGCGGTTTGTGCGAGCCTGATCAACAGAGAGTAGAGTCCCTTCACAGACAATGTAATGGACGGTACCAATGGCTTCAAGTTTTGATAAGCCTCCTTCACTCTCAAACAATAAGACTGGTAAATGGCTTGCCCATGAACAGGGGATATTTCCATCTTGGTCTCTCTTTCCCTTGCCAGAGTGTCCGTCATAGTAGCTACATCTTTAGACAACACTGTTTCAAGTGGAAGCAGAATTGAATTTCCCTGCCCAGCAGTTAAAGTTTCAGATTATATAGTTGTAGGGAAAATTTACATTTCGAATCACCATCGGTCCCTAGTTTGTTAGAAGGATGTAATCAACATGAACACAGGACAGATTAAAGAAACCTTTGAAAGATTTTCCATAAGAGAAAGGTGTACTCCAGCCGCCTCCTTTCCTAAACTATGAACATCGTGTACATCTTCAGTTATTGCGAGGACCTGCAGAAATTGCAGAAATTGCAAAAATTTTGAAACAACATGCAGTGATAAGTGTATGATCTTTTGAGTTTTGCAATAATAAGGTGCTAAAACCAGCAGGACGAATAGTCCTAATTACTGCCTTAAGAGTTGCTCAATAAAAATTCCAATCCTACAGAGCCATGCATGCATTTACTTTAAAAAGTTTAACAACTTGACTCTAACTCGGTTTCGGAAAAGAATATTTTTTAATGGAATTGATTCTATAAAGCTGATCTTTAAAAGTTGACCAATGCATCGTAACCTGGAACAAATTGACAAATGAGATGCAAGGAGATCAGCTGAAAGGTTTGAAAGTGATTTTGTTGAGCAACACGACTAATTGGAGTACTTGAAAATCATTACCGTCAAGTGTGATGAGCTGTTCTTTTTCCTTTTCTTTTTTAACTAAAAACGGAGCTTGTAAAGTAGATTTGAAACAATTTTCTGTTAGCTGACTTTGCCACAATTTTGTTAGCCACTTTCAACAAAAATACCGTGCTTGAGGATGAAGCATTTGAAAAGGAATCTAGAATTCATAGATGCATACGAGACAATGATTTCAAAATGAAGATATACAGATTCAATCTGATAAGCATTTAATCATCATGCAGAAAGACTGGCCCTTCCTTCAAAACATTATCTAAACCGGATGACTAACATAGGATCTCTTGCTGTTGCATTACACAAAAGAATGAAGGAAAAAAGAAAATGCCCATCAGTTTTAGTATGGTAAACATACCTCTTCAAGCATGGAACCACATTCAGAAGTCAAAGCAGTATGATTCCTTGAAACACAACCATACGCCGCAAGTGCCAAACTGGTCCCATATGCACTATCCCCCATTGCAAGAATTGTGCCCTGTAAATCACCTGTAAAAACAAAATAAAACAAAATAAGTATTAACACTTGGTGTTCTTAGTTTGATTGTCTTTCGGTGCTGAAGGAGGGTGTGCGGATCAAAGAGAGAGAATGAAGCCATAGGTGTGAATATAAGCAGCTTCCCGTGCAAGACACATATGCATATGCATGTATTACGAGGATATAATACATGGATTACAAACAAAATACATGACCTGAAGCTGACTTGGCTTTGAGAGAGGCAATGCGAAGTTCATTGGTTGCGGAATATAAGCCAGTGGAAGCAGCTTCCATGTTGCCTTGTGCATGCTTCCATTCTTGTTCAACACCTAATACACAAGTAACATAAAGCATACACCATCAGTTATACGTAGGCAATATCTATGTAAAAATATCATTGTCACTGGCCTACATAATCTTACGTGCAAAGGAATGGTAAGCAATATCCAGTCTTGTTAGTGCGTTCAAGTAAGCTTGCTGCCACGTCCTGCCATCACCACTTGTCCTAAAAGGATAAATCTCTCCGGGGAATCGAAAAATTCCATCCCTCGAAGCTTCAAACTCCAATATTGACATGGAAATTTTGATAATATCTGATGCCTTTTCTCTAGCTTCCCAAAGCAGTTTCCGCCGCCTCATCAGATGACTATGGAATTCAGGAGGGATTCCAGACGTTTTGCTTGAAGGATTGCCTGTTGCGTTGGAGCTTGGCCCGCCACATGCCCATCCCATTGCTCTCTCAAGCTGCCCTTCAGCAGTAAGAGAAGTTTGTTCACAAGCTTGCAGACACTCCACAGATCTGGCTATCTTTGACAAAGCAGATTGTATAGTTTCTAGCAATTTAGGTCTGCTAAAGTTCATAATAATGGGATATAAACAATCATCACAAGCAAAGAACTTTTGAAGTATAAATCTGCTGTTATGTGAAGGATTCAAAGTAGCATCGTGCATCCACTCCATCTGAACGATCTCTAGGCCAGTCTTGTGAAGAGCCTCCCTGAGCTCTTTCTCTTGCCTTTTCATAAGAGAAGCAGCTGATCGTGCTGCTCTTGCAGTTTCATGCATATTGCAGTATTCCTCGAGCATATGTTGCACCCTTGTTATAAGCCCCATATCCTTCTTCACTTGATCAAGAGTATGTTCCTTTGCTGCCTCCGTCAGTTGCTTCAAATTCTCATTCTCTTTATCTAAGCAGGCCAATAAAGTTGGAGTGACTCGTTCTTCCAAGTATTTACCAATGTGTTCTTGAAGTTGCATCTTCAGCTTTCTCTTTAACAGAGAGAAGACCTGGTCAAACCCAAAATTTTTATCCACAGACGAAGATACATCATGTAGGCACGAGTCGAGAAAAGTATCAACAACACCTATTTTCCAAACAAAGAAAGACTGGCTACCTAATAATTTACCAAACTTCCAACAATATTCAGATATTGGGTGCCCAGAATTCAACAAATCAGCAATTTCGGAGATCTCATGTGACTGAGATGAAAAAGAACTACCAACTGAAGAGAAAGCTCTATCAATTGATTCCATTTCAGAAAATGGCATAAATAGGGTTGTTAATATCGCCTTGACTCCCAGAACATTAAGTGCCCTTTCCTCTTCAACGCCAGCTAGAGATTGAAACTGACGTTCGGACAAAACTAAGGTATTCTTTATATCAGCTTCTCTTTTAGTGAGAGAAGAAGTACGCGCATCCCTCTGGTTCCATGACTGATGAAGTTGGTTCAGCTGTGCTCTACACATTTCTTCTTGGGAGGCAAGCTCTTCTGCCTCTTCCCAGGACAGATGATCCCTGCCTTTGACAGCTGCTTCTTCAAGAGCCAACTGCTGCTCGGTAATGAGGCCAACCTTAATGAAGTAGTTCTGCTCCAGTTCAACCAAGGATGCCCTCTCCATTTTAATCTCCACGAACCGCTCCAATGCTGAATCAATTGAACCCCGAATTTGTGATATTGATCCGAATGCATCCATGACCTCGGAATTTAAAGAAACAGCCGATTTCATTACATCTGGAAGAACAACTTCTGTCATTTGGTCAATTAAGTTCTTACAGTACAGCAAACTTGCTTTAAAAACTGAAGCCCAATTTTTCTCATAATTAAATTCAGGATTATCTTTATCAGGATCAACACTAGGTGCACCAATCAATTGGCGCAGCTCACTAACAAAGCCTGCTACAAGCATACATTTCTCTACTTGCTCTTCAATCTCACAGAAAACATTATCAAACTCATACTGAAATCTATTCTTTGAACTTCCTCCCCCATTGGAGTTACTAAAAATGTTGAGCAACCTACGCTTGACCTCATTATACAAGGAACCAACAGCAATATTCAGAACACATAATATCTTCTCTTTCTTCTCCTCCAGCTCCTCTTGCAATCTGTTATCTCTTTTTCCATCATGTTTGGGTTGTCCTGATTGAATTGGAGGACTAGCATCTTCTTTCCTTCCAAGACCAGCAGACTGCATGTATTTCATAAAAGCAGACAGGAGACGGTCCTTAGCTTTTGATTCAGTCTCAAAGCCAATAGAATTCTCAAACTCAACACGCTCTTCTTCAAGTTTCTCGATCTCCAATGCATAATTGTCCACTTGAAGACACAGATCGCTATGACTCTGTTTGACAGAATCAAGACTAGCTCCATGACTTTTAGCAATAAATTCAGCAGCCTGTCTTCTTGAAAGAGATAGAATATCAGAAGATAGGGCACCAATAGATAGCTGCAGAACTTGCGCCCAGCCATGCACCGCACTGGTTGTAAGGTAGTTCAGTGGTAGAATTCTTTGTAAAGCCAAAGAATATATCTGAAGTGCTGTAAGGGAAGATGAGAGTCCAACATCTAGCTCAGACACTAGGTCAGACACTTCCATGTCTATATCACGGCATTGCACTTGTGTGGGCTCAGGAACAATTGTCAATGGAACCCCCGCCACCAGGACAGCGGATGAAAGAGACAGAGCTTCTTGCATGCTGCTCAGTTCCATGTGGGCATTTATTTCCGGGATTAAATTGCTTCGTAAAGCATCAAGGATCCTTCCATGTTGCTCAATCCAGGTAGCTGCTTCTTGAGATTTCTCAGCAACCACAACCTTTGCTTGAGAAAATTCTCGGGACTGAATTTCGTATGATGCACGAGTTTTCTCAGAATTACTAGTTGCTTCAGCAACAATTGACTTTGCAGCTGTCTCATGCAATATAAGATTAGATCTCTCTTGGTCAGCTTGATAAAAGATAGCAGAGGCAACCTCATATTGATTCAGAACATCAGCAAACCTCTGGTACATTAATATAAAGTCAGACAGGAACAAAAATAATAAAATGGTATCTAGCAAAAGAAAGGCGGAAACAGAAAAGTATGCAGCATCCATCCATACCTCAAGGGCAGATTCAACAGCCGGTATGGTAGCCAATAATATATCATGATGTTCCTGGTCATTATTCAAAAAAATATTAGCAGATTTCTCATGTCTAAATATTAGCCAGTGGTGACAGGACGGATTAATAATAAAGACAATTACAAAGCTGCCATGCAAGGTTAAACAGTTTTAAGCATGTGGATTGAAGTTTATATCCATTATCAGGATTTAAAATGACGAGAAGTTGAGCATAAAATTAGGATTTGTGTCACGATCAAACAACAATATATCACATTTTTATTAGACAGAGTTACATGTTTGATTTTAGAACGGATGCACACCTGTAAGGGAACACGGATTTCCTGCACTCGAGATGCAAATAAACTTAAGCTAACAGCTAACTCCATGCCCTTCCTTTCTTCACCACCAATTGCAGCATCATCGTGGAAATCTCCCCTAGTCCATTCTACGAGTGGATCCCAGATAAATACTTCTAGTAACATCAAGAGTATGTCTTTGTTCTTCCTCAAAACACCAGTCACTGCTTCACAATTTGCCCTGAAGCTACCTTCTATTCCAGTCAGCCCTAATGCAGCTTCGATGGTCTGAGTGAGACGGAAGGGAACAATCTCTGGGACTTTGAGTCTTTGCCCTTTATCAAAACAAACATTATAATCAATATGTACAATATCCCCACTGCAGAAATCGACAAGTATATTATCCAAATGCCTATCCCCCAGGCCGAGAATGTGGCCCACCATGCTCATAGCAGCAACACTTCCAGAATACCTATAGGAGAAAAAAACATGTTACTTTCAATTTCAACAGCGCTCATCTTATAAAAAGCTATCTTTTCTGATGCATTACTAGTCTACTGTAACAACAAGATCCTTAGTAGTAGATCCAAAAAATAAAAAAATCTTTGGTAGTATGCTCATCATATATGACATGTTGGTACAGCAGTAGTGACCGTTTTGTGTCTGTGTACAAGTGTACCTTTTAGTGCAATTCCAAGTATTTTTAAAATGGGATTTGCTACTTTTTCGTTCAACTTCCTTGATCATTTTGTGACTCAAACATGGAATGGCTAGAATAAATGTGTTTGATAAGTTATATGGTAAAACAAATCCATTGCATCATCCGAAAAAACAAAAAATTCACAAGCTGTTTCAGGTTCTCACAACTACCTTTTCAGTTTTGAGCTGAAGGCTCTGAAACCTTCACTGGCACACCATATTTCTTGATGAAGTAGCTGTCTAGGGGCCTCCTTCATTAGATCAAGGAGAACTTTATGCTTCACTTCATGAGGCCAGTCTCTTCGTGAGATTACTCTCCTTATGCCTTTATCTTTGAGTGCAGGTATAATTTTACCGTAGAACATATCGCTTGGGCGGGGAACGGGTGGAGGAACGGAAGTTTTTGAATTGCCACCACTCATTGCTGAGATTTGTGCCAGTTGAACGCGAGTTTGCCAGGACTTGAAGACACTGTATATACTTATCACATTATCAACCCACTGGATAAGACCAGCACGGCCACTAATCGGAGTCACAGAATAATAGCGTACCCCAAGAGAATGACGATGAGTTTCAGGAGACGCACGCAAAAAACCATTTATAGCTTGCAACAACTGCATAATTCTGGCGTCAAGGCGCAGATCTTCCCTTCCTTTCAAAAGATAAGTGTACTTTTGACCGTCAGAACCAACTATAACAAGTTTCTTAGGTTTGGTTTTGGTCGACAAGATTTCTACTTGCTCCGCGAAAGAAGCAATTGTAACAATCCCCTGGTGACTAGCACCGCTTATGTCAGATTCAGATATTGTGCCATGCCGCTCAAGACCAGGCATTGGAACATCAGAAGATGATAATGAAGCAAGTTGCGGTGCAACTTCTCTTAAAGAAACTGACAACTTTCTCTGATAAGATGCTAAGGATGCAGCAATATTATCAAATGGTCGCCACACATCACCTAGTGCTGCAGCAGATGCAGGAGGAGTCTTGAAAGTTAGGATGGCAGATTTCAATTGTTCTCTATACTCCTGATGGAACCACACTTCATGAGGAGTTTCAGGATTTCGAGATGTAGAAGCCAATCGACGCTCCAGGGCCACAACAATGGGAGCCATCATAGCAGAGTATTTGGCAGCATTTATCTTGTTCTTCTCACTCTGGCTGAGAGTGACATTTTCTGCAATTCGTGCAGCTTCCTCTTTCAACAGATTTATGCGCCTCATCACATCTGAAATTAATTAAATAAGACAGCTGCCTTTGTGTGCTCAGAGAAAAACAATTAAAGGAATAATAACAAACATGAGCAAAACCAAATCATTGTAACTTTCTTACAATAGAATAGAGAAAAGAAGCCCTTAATGCTTTTGTTGAGGAAAAAAACTTTCAGGGAGCGGGAAAGATATTCTCTTCTGGGAAATAGCTTATAGAAAATTAAAAAAGACAGAAAAAGGAGGTCGTGTTGGTTTGAGAAAGAATTAACCAAAATCTTAAATCCAGAATCGTTTTTCAGATTTTCTATTTCTTTTTCCTCTTTTGCTAAGGACAAAATTTTTCTCTTTGCCAATTCATATTCTGCATGTAAACACCATGAAATATGAAGGGGGGAAAAAATCCAAAAACCAATTTCTATAGAAAATAAGTGAAACGCAAAACCAATATCGAAAGAGAGAGTTTTCATCAAAAAATGAATGAAAAAATAATTTTGTATGGGAGGCGGAGCAATAAAGATTCATACAAGAAAGAGAACAGATAGGGCTGACTCATTAGTTTTGTATGGACATGCTAAATCTTTTTTGGAGAGTTCACTTTTCAAATTATTGTGTCCAAAGTACAGGTCCAACACGTTGGAATTGTAGAAGACAAAAGCACAATCAACGGAGATCAGCCTTACCAGTGTGAAGATCTTGAAGTGTACTGAGCCACAGCTCCTCCCAAAGAACAGTAACATTTCCCAGCTCATTTATCATAAGCTGGACGTCCTGAACCAATCTTGGATAAAGTTCATTCTGCATGTAACAAAGACTCTGCTTCAACCATTTTGCTTCCATTTCAACCAGGCAAGTTGTAACTTGTGACGATAAATTCTTATTGATTTAATATTTCAATACGGAGATTTGTTTAAGTATTACCTACAACAAACTACAATATGCAACAACTACTTGTTTTATGACCTTTTTTAATAAGATTCCATAAAAACAATTTTATGCACAAACAATTTTTTGCACAATCACCTAATTATGAGTCAAAGATGGGTCTCGTAAAACAATAATGACAGAAGTGCGAGGTGAATAATGAAGGAATTTGCTATTACCAAGCAACTTAGTAAGTGTTGAAGTTCCTGCAGGGGCTTCTCCTCATTTGCATTCACATCAACAAGTGTTGGGTAAACGATGGACGAAGGAGATTGCTTGGCCAACCTCATCAATAAGCCCTCCAACTGATTCCGAACCACTTGTTCAGGATGAGAAGTCAACCGAGCGAACAATTGCGGTGTAACATCCTACAAAAATATTCTTGGTCAGAATTGCATTCTCTGTCTTCAACGAAAGGTTTGTGACACAGATGCTAACTATAAAGCATCATCTCACCTGCCATGGTGATAGAGGAACAGTCGAAAGAGCTGGTTCTAGTGTTTCTTTTAATTCCACCCCATAATTGAGAAGAATATGAAGAATATACAATGTAGCCCTTATGGTATAGCTGCCAGTTTTTTGTTTCAAAGGCTCACGATCGAATCCAGCTAATTGACCATCACAAATCTTGGCAGATGAATACGAAAGGTATTGTATAAAGCCATGAGCTGCATGCCCAAAAAGTGACACTCTTCTCTTCCTCAAAGACCACCAAACTTCAACTAAATCATCGACTACAGATAATATCTCAGATTCATTTAGGCCGTAATTTGTACACAGGAAGCAAACCTTTAACTGAGAAGCTAAAGTAGCAGAAAATGACTCATCACTCGAGTTTTCTGCACCAGGTGCTCCAGCTGAAGCCTCAATAATATTTACTACTTGCTGCACCAAAACCTTCGTATGGTTGTCATTCCTGAGATGTTCACCGGAATTAAAAGAAAAATTCAACTCTTCTTGTTCATCTTTAGAATCTCTTGCATCACCTGCAAACTTGTGCTGCAAGAGCTGCAAAATCATACATTCTATTCTTATTCTCTCATCTTCAGTTAAACTAAATCTGCCAGGTAGAACCTCTGGGGCGAGGATACAAGAAAACGAGCATGCGTGGAGGACATTTTCTTGAGGGTTAAGAAGAGAGTTTCTGGCTTGACTAAGACACCAGGAGGCATAAGAAATCCATGACTTACCCATAGTGGGGCAAAGGAGAGTGGACAATTTTGTAGCTGTACCCACAATTTCCTCGATTAGAGGACCTACAGTTGGGCTGTAGTTTAAGTTTTCATCTTCGAAGGCAGATCCATCTCTGTCAAAAGAAGCCACGAAATCTGAAAGCATCTCATGCACAATTTTATTGCGCCTTGGTTCTGAAGAATAACTCTGCCTCAACCAGAGTGAGAGTTTCAAGCATGCCTTGGCTTTTAAAAAGCTGTCATCAACATCTAGAGATTCTGAAGAGACCACACAAGGACGCACAAAAGACCAAAGGCTCATGAGAGCATCTTCAAATTTATTTTCCGCATATAGTAGCATGGAGTCCTCAAACTGCAAATATGAAATGAGGAAATCGCAGTATTTTTTCTCAGAGAAACTCGGTATGTGATCCTTGAGATACATCTTTAGACGAGAAGCCAACATTAGGTTGTTCTTTTTACGGGCTAGACTCAATAAATCAGTACAGAGTTTTAGAGTAACTGGAGAAGTCGGTGAAATTGTTTGATAAACCCGTAGAACTTTTAGCCATTGATTACAATCTTGATAGATTCTGTTTAGCGGGGACGGTGTGGACTGGAGAAATGAACTTAATATCGATGGTAGTTGTTTGAGTTCATCTTGGCTGCTTCTAAGCCTAGAACCATCTTCAAATGCAAAGATGCAATGCAACTGGATGGCATATGCAGCTGCCTCCCTTAACCCGTCAAGAGGCAGAACAGAAAATGTTTCTTCCAGCATTGATCTGGCCTTATGCAATTCCTGAGCTACTTTTTCCTCCTTTCCCTCAGTTTGCAAAAGCATTGCTTGTAAAAGCATTTGATCACTCCTACGCAAGGCTAGCTTGGGATCAAGTGTGAGCTCACCGCTACTTTTAGGTGTCAAATCAAGGCATGCCCATGTGGCCTGAAAATCACCCTCGTCATAACGAGCCAATGCATGAATAGCATTAATTTCATTGCCTGTTGTGGTTAGAGCACCGGAGTAACTTTTCCCAGCATGCTTCGCGCGAAGTGCTTGCAAGTCTAATAGCCAGGATTCTAGAGACTTCCAGTCACATACAGCAGCATAACTCTCAATCGCACGTGCAATAACAAACTGCACACCATCAGAGCCCAAAGAACTGAGTGACTCCTCACTCTGTAGCAAAAGAGCAAAGTGAGCAGCGGCTTTTTCATACTGACCTTCAGCCTGAAGTACAAGTCCAGAAATCCATGAAAAGGGTCCCAATATTGCACCATTACTACGAGACATGTTTTCCTCCCCAAACAAGGAAGAGAAGGTCATGGAAACCCATCTGTGTAGGCCAATTAAAGCCTCTGATTCCTGACTCTTACAGAGAGCCAAAGCCATGTGACGCAAAACCCTCAAGATGTCTGCAGAAAATCTATTCCTGATACCATGGACGTGATCAGCCGCTTGGGCCCTAGATTTATCCTTCAAAGCTAAGGTCACAAGATTTATGAGCTCCTGCAAACGCAGAGTACAGTATTGAACTGTAGCATCGTGGCACTGTAGAGCCAACCCAGCATTCATCATTGGTTCACATATTCGAGAAAACCACTCTTCACAGACTTTCTTGTTAGCTCTAAAGAACAAGGAACTTGAACGACTAGCCAATGGTAAAACAACAGAACCCTCATAAGCATTATATACGTTTTTCTTTAATGCCTCAACAAAATCCAGCAATAACCTCATTGGTAACAAGTGAGCACCAGAAACCCCTATCATACTTAAATTCCCGTCATTCTGCTCATTATCAAGCTGCAGCAGGTGTGCAACGTCCAAGAGCATTCGTTCTAATGCTGCAAAAGTCTGGGTCGGACCACCAAGGTTAGTCCGAAGACGCATAGAAATACAATACCTAGCCGCTTCATGTATAGCCCACCAGGCACCAGCTAGATTATTAACTGAGCAATTCTTTTCAAGAATATCTTCATCCACTTTGACATCCAACCATACAGCATTAGCACCAAAGTTCCCTGTTTCTTCAAGTTGATTTGAAGTAGAGTCTTTTGATCTCCGACAACCGAGAATCAGACGTTGGATCCAAGAGGAAAGAGGTACCTTCCATCTTTGTGAAATGTAACTCAATATGGACACAAGTTGTGGAGCATGAAGTTGATGATGCAGCTGCTTCAAGCAAAAAACTTGCTTCCAATGAAAATTAGAATTATTGCCTAATTTAAGAACTTCAGACCGAGACAAATTGGATGTACCATAGTCATGCAGTCCACATGCATACATTGTAGTTGGCAAAACATGAGCAAGTAGCATCACGAATTCTTTTTTTATCGCATTATCTGGATCACCAAGTTTTTCTAGGACTACCTCAGCTATCGGATAAAAGTATGCAGGATGCACAAGCCTTGCCTGCAGTAGCAACTTCAAAACTAACGCAACATGTGACCTCACTTTTGGTTCCCCGTCATGTGCAGCATTCAAAACTGAGAAAACCACATTGCTAATAATCCCGGCATATCCAAATACTTCATCAAAATAATTCTTCGGGTTTGAGTTCTTGTAAGTAGCAATAATATTCTCACAGAATCTCTGGATCCAACCTAAAGTTACTACTTTAACTGCAAGAGGAGAAGAAACGTTAAGAGCTTTGACAAAGAGAATATTGTATTTCCTCAGATGCTCGATAATGACAACTGAAAGTTCATTTCTGAAGCAGTTATCAGGAAGGTTCTTTTCCGCACTGACTTCCACAGAAGATCGCCCACTATTTTGATTTCTTGCAGAGCACTTTTTCAAGAATTCAACTTCAGATAATCTCTCCAATGTCTTGATAACACTGACTTGCAACTCTGCATAGGAGTGAATAAGCAAATCAAAAGGATTCAATTTCTCAAGAAGAAAAGAGATCAACTTTTCTGACCTCCTCAGATATACGGCTGCAACATCTGGCTGGCAAATCAAATTGGTATCTCCACCCAATAGAACGCACGTCAACAACACTTTCAAATCAAACTTGACCAGTGCAAACAATTCGAGTTTTGAATAGCTTTTGTAATTTTCAATGCTAATGACCCCATCTACATGACCCAGACTTTTTGCTAGCATGCCCTTTAGCAATTCCAACTCTTCAGTCAATGAAGCAATTGCTTGTTGAACAACATCATTATTTCCATGTTGAAGTAGAAAAATATATGTGGCACTAGAACTCCCTGTAACTAAGTGATTTGGATGTAAACGCAGCTGAGATATCGGTGCATCAAATTGCAGTATTCTCTGCACAGCTGATGGAAGGAGACCAAACTTTTGCAAAGATAGTAACTGGAGGTTGGTTTTTAGAACCCCATGAATTTGAAATGAGGTAACATTCCCGGCACCCACTGTTAGTGTAGTAGAGTTCATTTCCAAGCTTTGAAATAAGATATTGACTGCAAGAGAGTAAAAGGCGGAAAATCTCTCGCATAATATTTCCGCCAGAAGAGTCAAACACTTCCATAAATCTCCCATCCATTCTGACCACCCAAACTTCTGTCCAACCATAGATAAGCAGCCCAACAACCGAGGAACCATTCTGATGAGTGGATCACTAATCTGCTCCAATAAATTCATTTCCAGTAAGCCAGAAGCAGTAGACTGCAAAACAGTTGAAAAACACGAAAGGAGAGCAAGCAACCTCCGAAATAGTTGTGGAGTTCCAGGAGTACCATCTTGAAGCAAGGCATCCATGTCTCCCAGGAACTTCGAGAGCAACCCGAGCGAGAACTGCAAGTTACCCACCCAATGTTTCTGAAATTGCAAGAAACTGTCCATAATGATTCGTCTATCTGGTTCGGCAAGGTCCGGTACCAAGGCCCATCCTAAAAGCAGATCCACAATGTCGAGAAAGTGAGGCTGGAAGGTCCTAGAAAACTTCAACGAAATCAGAGTTAAAACACCCAAAATTTGGTCCAACAAGCTCAAGGAGGTTCTTTCATCCTCAAGAAGTACTTGGCATGCTTTGAGAATTGGCAAAGCGAATCTCTCAATCGCGCTAACATCTCCAACGTTAAGAAACTCCCGTAGGCTTTCCAATGCCAATTCAGTGGTGCCATCACTGGCAATGACATTGCTCAGCAATGGCAATGCCCAGCCAATGAACCGATCAACCAAACTCCCGAGTAAAACGTGGTTCTGTCTGCCATTTGATGTTATAGGAATTGAACACAGCATGGCACAAAGCCCGCCATATGCCACAGCAGCTGCTTGTCTCACTGAGTACGACCTGAAATCCAATTTCCAGAGAATTTTACATTTAAGCCTAAAACTTCCACTGAGCTTTAAAAAAAGTAAAAAATAATAAATAAATAAATAAACCCTTCTCTACAATTCAAAACCTACAGGATTTCAGATTGAAATCTTGTATTTTGAAACCGAAAACCGACCAAAACAATCTCACAGAACAAAATTCTCACTAAACTGCTTTGATGCTAGAAAAGGAAAAGGAAAGCACTCTAGAAATCCAGCTAGGAGCTCTACATTTCAAATTCAAATTTCACCATTTTTGTACTAAACATGAACGTAAATTGTAACCAAAACCCAAAGCACTGTAAAGTAAAAGAACCAAAAGAACACGGAATTTCGCCAAAAAAAATCAGAAAAGTACTGATTTAAACAAATTTCAATTCTGACGCCAAAACAGAAAACAATGGCGATAATCAAACCGAAAACTAATTGGAGCAAGCAATGAAGAAGGGATTACTTGTCGGAGAGGAGCTGAGAGAAGCCCTGGGCGAGGAAAGTGGCGGAGTGGGTGACAAGGAGAGAGTTGTGGGGGAAGAGAATTGCGCGGTGGAGGGAATTGACGGCGGCGATCCGAGCGGAGTCGTCACCGGCGTCGGAGGTAGAGGCGGTAGCAGCCGCCGCTGCTCGAGAAGGGGAGGAGGTGGAATCGTCCTTGGGAAGGGCGGCGGAGAGGAGAGCGGCTAGCTGCTGCTGCTGGTGATGGAGTCCCTGCATGGTTTCCTTGCCTCGCCGGTTCGAGTTCTGGCTATGGCGCTTCGCATCGCCGATTTCCTCTTTGCTTCTTTTCTTCTTCTTCTTCTTCTTCTTCTTCTTCTTCTTCTTTTTGCTCTGAATGAGCCCTTTGGTCTTCTCTTCTTCAGTATCTCTCCCTTCCCTCCAGATTTATATATATATATATATATATATACGTAAAATGAATTTCCCCAAAATTAGGAATATATTTTTTTAATAATTAAAGTTCATTTTTAAAATCTCATTTTAAAAATATTCATTTTTTAATAATATATTATAAAAAAGAAGATGGTAGAGTCTCTCTCAGAAATCTTATCGGTAGAATTTTTTTTAACGATTAGATTTTAATCACGATTTGTATATATATATTTATTTTAATAAATAATTATTTTATATTTTTATTATAATTTACATTTTTATTATAAAAAACACTATAATTTATATAAGTTAGTATAAATGAAATCAAATGAAAAACATTATAATTTATCTAAATTAGTATAAATGAAATCAAACATTCCTTTATCATAAAAACTGATGATTCATAATACGAATACTTTTTTTGTAGATGTTTTTTTTTTCTTTATTTAGTTTATTTTTATAAATGTGAAATTTGATCAGGAGAAAACATTCATTTTTTGGTTCATATGAATATTGGACCTTCTTTACAATAAATAAAAAAAATTTGAAAATTTTCTTTTATACAATTTCATTTAGCAATTTTATTAAATCAACTTTAACCCTCTTTCTTATATTCCTTTTTTTTTTTTTTCCTTTTTTTTTTTTAATTTGCTAATTTTTCATTCTTTACGAAAGGTAATATTGTCTTAGAATTACTTTTTTAAACATTCACGTAAATAAAAAGAAAAAATAAATATATTTCATATTAACATTTTCAGTTTAGATATTTATATAAATAACCTTACTTTTTTTTGAAAGAAAAATTGGTAAGGGGTTTAATGGGAAAATAAATTAAGAAATACTTTTTCTTTTTCTTTTTTTAAGGGAAAAAAATTAAGGAATACAGGGTTTATAGGAAAAATAATTTTTTTTAGTCCTTTTTCAATAGGCTTTTCTGCATTTGTGTCTTTGAATTCTAATTTATATCATAAATTTTTAACTTTCACAGATTACTTTATGAGATTAAAATGTATAGTAAAATATCTTAATTGATAGTAATGATATTTTTTTAATAATTAACTTGTGACTTTTCCATGTCATTAATTAAGAGAATGACAGATCTTTTTTAATCAATATTAATTGAAACTTATAACTTTTGTTAGGATTACCGATTGGAGTTAAAATTTTTAAGTTGGAGTTGGTTGACTTTTCAAAAATTAATTATAATTTTTGTTGATTTTTTAGAAAAATAAAAAAATCCAGTCAAAAAGGTACAATGTGGTTAGAGTTGAACAAAAACACCAAATAAAGTTAATTCAATTTTCAAAAAAAAAAAAAGTTAATTCCAAATTTTCAATTTTGACAAAATTTCATTAAAATTCTAAACCCATTCAATTTGAGTTAAAATAGATTTAAAAAAAATAACTATGATTGTCATTAATTAATGATCTATGTGTAAGTTATAGGTCAATTTCCGTTGAATAATTACCATTGTTATACGTTAAGTGTGTTTTATTATATATTTTTAAGTTCAAGAGACAAATTATCAAAAATTAAAAATTTAGGTTGAAAAATACAATTATACAATAAGTTGGGGAGGCACCTTATAAACAAACCTTTCTAATAAGTATCTAAAGTTTAATTAATTTAGAAAGATGATTTTTTTTTTCATTTACGATATGGATAATTTACTGATCTAACTTATAAACTTCGTGGTTTATCATTGATAAATTTGATAAGTTAATCAACAATTAATCAATAATAGTTATTCATCCCTTAATAGTAAAGTATTATTAATGATAAATTGTGGATATAAAAAATGGTTTAAAAAAATCATAGGGAGAAAGAAATAAATAGGCAATTTAAAAAATATAATTTAGTAATAGTAATTTTTAAAATATTTAAGTAAATAGTAATAAATAAGAAATTTATTAGATAAATAATTTATTTATATCATGTGAATATATTATTTAATTAAATATATTATTTACTTGATACATTTATTATTTATTTAAAATAATTTAAATTTAATTAATTACTTTAATTATTTCCTTAAAAATGATATTAATTATAATTTTCCAAAAATAACAAGCCAACGACATGTCGTTTTATGTTTGCAAAACGACATGAACTAAGAAGTCAAAAATATAAAATTAGTTCATCATCATCTCAAAACCTCAGAAACCGACTTTCGCACGCGAAAATTTATTTGCTAAATAACATATTTAATTAATTAAATTATTATTTTCTTAAAACATTTTAAAATTTTGTTGTTTATTTCAATTATTTTCGTTAAAAAACGACTATAATTTCCCAAAACGAAAACAAAATAACGACATGGCGTCTTCAACCTATAAGACGGTGTAATCAAACTTATACGGACCAACGACATGTCGTTTATTTATTGTAAAAACAACATTAACTCCCGAGTCAAAATTCAAAATAAAAACAAATCGGTATTTCATTATCGTCATTTTTTATATATTTTTTTTTAAAAAGAAACATCGTCATCTCAAAACGTCTGAAACCGACTTTTGCACGGAAAATAACCCTTATTTATTTGTATTTATTTATTTATTATTATAATTATTGTATAAAAGGACCTGACAACCGATTCCAGCGCCACCATTCCGTCTTTCCCTCCCTCTTGTGACCAAAACCAAATTCAGCTCGAACCAGCTTTCCCTGTGTCGTCCGACACCAGACCAAACCAGTACGATGTCGTACGACGACGTGGAGATCGAGGACATGGAGTGGAACCAGGAGCTGCAGGCCTACACCTACCCTTGTCCCTGCGGCGACCTCTTTCAGATCACCAAGAACGATCTCAGCCTCGGCGAGGACATCGCTCGCTGCCCTAGCTGTTCGCTTTACATTACCGTCATCTACAATCTCGAGGACTTCGCCGCCGCCAATGATTCCGACCACAATTCCAAGAATTCCGCTCGCCGCCCCATCGCCGTCGCTTGATTTCTTCTAGGTCAATTTCGAATCTTATTCCGACATGAATATTGTCTCCTCTCTTTTTTTTTTTTTTTTTTTCCTATGTTGTTTCTTTTGAATGATTTTGTTTCTTTTGTGGTGTGGTTTGGTTATGGAATTGTTGGATTATAGTGGAATTTTCAAATTTTTGCTCGTGTTTGCTGGGGTTTATGCAATGAAATTGACAAAGAAATTATTATTATTATTATTATTATTGGGTGGGAAAGAGAAGAATTTTAAGGTAAAATTAGTTATTAATTATTATAAGCAAGTAGTAACTAAGAGAAAGTTGAAACTTATTATGACCAGTGAGGATTTGGACCCTTGTGTACTGTGTTAATTTCCAGCTGTTAATGATAGTTTAGGGGGTGTATTTGTGAGATTATTTTCTGTGTGAGTTAGTAAATTATGCTAGGGAATAGGATTTCTAAGAGCTTAGGATTCTTTGGCAAACTCTATGAACTTGTCCACGAAGGGATAAATCCAAAAACAAGACACTGTTATTTCGTGAGCTAGAGAGATAATAATGCAAATCGTTTCACTATTTATTTCACCAGACACAAGTTAAGGCCGAAATTATTGAAGACGTGATTTTACGCCGTTGAGAATCAACACCAAACTGGGCTAATCAAGGGCCAGTTGGTGTTGGTTTTGGATAGCCAAAAACCACATTTTCAAGAATTTCTGGTCTGTCTTGTGAAAAAAAGTGAGAACTGACTCTCTAAGAGTTGCAGCCAGAATCATTAAAGCCCCAAAATTCCAGTTTATCCAGTAGTAGAAGTTGATCTTCGGTCAATTCAAATGGAAAATCAGCTTCTCCTTTTAGATTTTCCTATGATGTCCGCCTTGCTGAATTCGTATTTTTCTTTGACATGGGAGAAAGAAGGCTTTGCTCTATCTTACTCTTGATGGTGGTTCTTATCTCTTTGTCATGTATAGCAATTCTTTATTGGATGTGTTTTTGTTGAGTCAGTCAATAGCAGCCGGTTTTGTCTTCTTTTGTTTATTTTATTTGTTCTATTTAGCGATATGGCAATCCATGAACCAACTAATTCAAGGTTAAATATTACATTCAATTATCTGTTAGTCAATTAGAATTTGGATTTATGTATTGATTGCTCATCAAGACTTGTTTTCTTATGCAAATATGAATTGCAAATGAAGAGATAAAAAATTAGCTCTTATGTTTATTTTACTAATTTAACAAATTATGTTACAAAATTATCAAAAGTAGGATTGACATAATCGCTTACAATCGGGTGTTTTTACGTTAATCCTTTTTTTTTTTTTTTTTTTTTATGCCCAACTAGATCATTTTAAGCACGTACAACAATATATAGCCTTATAGTTTATCAAACACTACAATGCTGGTCTTGAAACTAACAACACTTTTTAAGCAACATTTTTTCTAAATACTCTGACCTAGCTCCTTTACGTTACAACTGCCTCTTCTTCTTTACCTAATTGGCCCTAGAGCAATTTACACGGTTGAGTTTATCGCACTTGTAATGACTTTTCGCAATTAGAGAAGCTTTTCTTAGTTCGGAAAAAATGCCGTATGCCTGCATTTGACCATCTGGAGTGGTGTTGAGGATTATAGGGGGAAAAATTTTATTTCACAAAAATTAGAAGATTTTACTTTTGGTGAAGAACCGCTTATTTCGTAACTAAGCATCCTTTTTTCTTTAGCAAGCACAATCATGTAACGATATGATACATTCGCAGATTGACCACAATTTTCTTTCATATTTACTCTTCTGTTTTTTTGCTGTAATGGTTGGTTTTGACTGTAACACCGGATCTGGAAAACATGAACGGAAAAGGCCGGAAAACAAGAATTAGATGTGTTCTTTATTGGAAGCTTTTTAGAACCCTTTGAACTTTTGATGATGTCTTGAATAACTGGAAATGCTGTGTCTTGCAGTGACCTTTTGCCAAAGGAGGCTAGGTGGTGGAGTATTCTTTCCAAGTTTTGTTGGAGCTTTTGACTAGTTTTAAAATTGCAACCGAGAGACCCTTTTTTTTTTCATTAAAAAAAAAAATTAGTGAGAGGGAGAAGGGTTGGCACAGGAGAAAGGACTTGAATATACTGGGTAAAAAAAAAAAAAAAAAAAAAGAAGCCTGGTAGAGTCGTTGTTGTCTGAAATTTTGATCTACTTGGAAACACGAGTTATTGTTTAATCCTTGTGGATGTTTTGATAATTTGATGTCTTTCAAAGTCAGATTTGCACTACATCCGACTTTCCATCCATCATTATATATTTTTTTTTTTGTTTTTTTTTTTTTTTTTTTTTTTTTTTTTTTTTTTATTTTTTATTAAAAGATATATCATTAATTGACTTGAATAATTACTGGGTTAAAAAAAAAAAAAAAAAAAAAGAAGAAGCCTGGTAGAGTCGTTGTTGTCTGAAATTTTGATCTACTTGGAAACACGAGTTATTGTTTAATCCTTGTGGATGTTTTGATAATTTGATGTCTTTCAAAGTCAGATTTGCACTACATCCGACTTTTCCATCCAATCATTAATATATTTTCATTTTTTGTGAATAAAAGAATCAAGGTGATTTCATTATTTTTAGGTTTTTAATCTCACCACAAATTTGAACTCTTTTTCCTGATATGATAGGGAGATAAGTTCTTTATATTAGCTTCTCTTACTTAATCATCCGGATCATCCTGCCATCATCAAATCATGTTAAAATAGTCGATTGGACGAGGTCTAAGGGGAGACAATAAGAATCGAATCTAGGTGAATAAAGGAGAGAAGTCTCGTAAATACATCTACCCTTGCCAATCCATCTATCATTGTGTGGTTGTGTCTCAATTTGATTACTTGCTAAATATAGGGATTTTGTTTTTTATTTATTATTATTATTATTATTTTGCTAAATAATATCGTAAGGGAAGTAGTGAAGTAGTTTTTGCTCGGTACAACTGCAAAATACACCTTTCGAAATCGTTTTAAAAAAGAAAAAAAAAAGTTTTTGTCTTTCTTCATGAATAAAAATGGAAAAAAAAAAGTTTTCTAAAAAAAAATTAGGAAAAATATCATAAACTAATCATAAACTTCATCATTAGTGTTAATATGTCTCTTGAACTATGAAATGTACCTATATTTCATGAACTTTAATATTTGTGTCAATTTACCTTCTCAGTTAGTTACCGTTAGTTTTTTCATTATCTTTAATATCAAAATGTCCTAAAATATGCAAACTAATCGTTTTTTAAATTAAAAAATATAACTAAGAATTGATATCATACTAAATTTATAATATTTTTATTATAAGTTTAAGCAAACACATAAATAAAATTCGTTATAATTATGATTTCAAATCATATAAGCCAAGTAAATAGCGTATGTTAAATCCAAATCATGCATGTAACTCCTACCAATTATGATTACGCATAAATAAATCCATAA
Source organism: Ficus hispida (assembly GCA_025413025.1). Taxonomy (NCBI): domain Eukaryota; kingdom Viridiplantae; phylum Streptophyta; class Magnoliopsida; order Rosales; family Moraceae; genus Ficus; species Ficus hispida. The sequence continues at coordinate 11,349,533 of CM046370.1, read as the reverse complement.
ACTAAATAAACTTGAATTAAAATAAATAAAATTAAAAAAATGTGTTAAAAAATATATGTATATAATAAAAATATATATTTTTTACATGTTCTAAAAAGGTTAATAATTATTAAGTAATTCTACGATATTAGATAATTAAAATAAGATAAATAAGACAGTTTTATAAATATTAAAGATTATAAGATAGTTTGATATAATTATTAAAGATCATGTGGTATTTTGACATAGATGTAAAATTTATAGGATATTTTGATATTAAAAATAATGAAAAAATTAATAATAACTAATTGAAAGAATAACTTTATAGATGTGTTAAAATTTATAAAGTATAATAGATATACTTTATAATTTAGAGGATATATTAATACTGATGATAAAATTTAGGGGGATTAATTATATTTTTCCACACATACATTGAAAGTTGAAACTCGCTGCACAATACTCTGCTCGTCGGAGCTCGCTCTCCTCTACATAAAATCTCTCTCTCTCTCTCTCTCTCTCTCTCGAAACCATACAATCAAACCCCTCTATATATCAATGAAACTCCACAAATTTCTTATCACCCAAGTAACCAAACACCCCAAACTCACACCCATCATCCCTGAACGCCAATCTTTCCATTATGCACTTCTCTCTTCACTCCCTCACACAACAACCACTCCTCAACCTCCACAACCCGTCTCTCCGGACAACCCAGAAACTCCTCAGCCCATAACCCAACAGTCCCTCCTCGACTCTATCCACTCTTCTCAGTGGCATTTCATCAAACATCATTTGGGCAACCTCTCCACGTCGTTAATCTCCGACACTCTTTGCGCTCTCCACGAAAGCCCACAGCTCGTTCTTCAGTTTGTCAATCACTTCGAGTTTACTCGCCTCGATGTCGAAAGCCTCTGCCTTGCCGTCGTCATTCTCACACGATCACCGTCCCCGAAAACCGCTTTGCATCTTCTGAAGCGAGCTGTCAATGGTGGCATTGCACCCACCGGAGAGATTATAGATGAGTTGGGACGTGCCCGAGAACGGTTGAGTGTCGAGAGTACTGTTGTTTACGATCTCCTGATACGGGCTTGTTGTGAGTCGAAGAAGGCCAAGGAGGCTTTTGAGTGCTTCTTCCTGATGAAGGAGAAGAGTGTTGTGCCGAAGATTGAGACTTGTAATGAGTTGTTAAGTTTGTTGTTGAAATTGGATTTGCTCGAGATGGCGTGGGTTGTGTACGCGGAGATGTTTAGGTTGAAGATCAAGTCGAGTATGTATACGTTTAACATTATGATCAATGTGTTGTGTAAACAAGGGAAGTTGAAGAAAGCAAAGGAGGTTATCGGGTTCATGGAAACATTGGGGGTTAAGCCCAATGTCGTTACTTATAATACGTTGATTCACGGGTATTGTTCGAGAGCGGGAGTTGAAGGAGCTCGTATGATCTTCAATTTGATGAAAAGTAAAGGTATTAGACTGGATTCTTATACTTACGGAACGCTGATTAATGGTTTGTGCAAGGAAAAAAAACTTGATGAAGCTTCTCAGCTTTTTGATAAGATGATCGAAACCGGGTTGGCGCCTAGTGCTGTGACTTATAACACCTTGATTGACGGTTACTGCAATAAGGGTGAACTGGATAAGGCTTTCGGTTATAGGGATGAGATGGTAAAGAAGGGTATAAACCCAACTGTTTCGACTTACAATTTGTTGATTCATGCATTGTTTTTAGAAGGGAAGACGACCGAAGCTGATGAGCTTGTTAAAGAAATGGAGGAAAAGGGGATAATCCCTGATGACATTACGTATAACATCTTGATTAACGGGTGTTGCAGGTGTGGGAATGCAGAGAAAGCCTTTGCCCTTCATGATGAAATGGTAAGCAAAGGGATCGAGCCCACGAGGATGACTTACACGTCACTTGTTTATGTTTTGAGCAAGCAGAAAAGGATGAAAGAAGCTGACGACTTGTTTGAGAAGATGACGAGTAAAGGCATTTTGCCCGATGTTGTGATGTTCAATGCCTTGATTGACGGTTACTGTGTGAACGGGAATATGGAACGTGCCTTCTCGCTCTTGAAAGAAATGGATAAGAGGAAGGTTCCTCACGATGAAGTGACTTACAATACCCTCATGCAGGGGCTTTGCAGGCAGGGGAAAGTCGAAGAAGCTCACGAGCTTCTCAACAAGATGAAGAAAAGAAGGATTAAGCCTGACCATATCAGTTACAACACCCTTATTAGTGGTTATAGTCGAAGAGGCGATATGAAAGATGCTTTGAAAGTTAAGGATGAAATGTTGAGCACAGGTTTCAATCCTACTTTTCTCACTTACAATGCTCTTATGCAAGGCCTGTCCAAAAACCAGGACGGCGATCTTGCTGAGGAGCTGCTTAAGGAGATGGGAAGCAACGGAATTGTGCCTATTGACAACGCCGATGAGTCTCGGATTGAGTCTGTTGAGAAAGATGGTGAGTTTGTGAATGGTGGTGCTTCATGATTGTTGAGCTGAGACAATTTCTCTAAATGTATCAGAAGAAAATCCAATCAATTTGAATGGAGTTGACTTAAAAAAACTGTTCTAGACCTAAATTTGCAAACATCAGAGTGCTCATTACATTGAAAGCAAAGAGTAGGAAAAAGAGAGAACAAGAAGGAGGAGGTCAATATTGTCGTTCCGGTTTTCAGATGGTTGTCGATTTTACATAGTATCAACTTTTAGTCATCATCATTACGCAGCCGTAGAATTCGTGAAAGTAAACTTTTTGTGTTTAAATACTTTAAAAATGACAATATTATAATATTTAAATTAAAAAAGTCAAAACACCTATTAATAAAAACCAAAGGTTAAATTCACTATTCGACATTCTTGATCTTGATGGCAGTTTAGCATTTGTCAAATTTGACATCAAAGATGAAGAACTTTTTTTTAAAATTTAAATACAAAAATTTGTCATAAGATCTTGAGGCGAGCTTAAAATTTTTTTTCTGTTGTTTTACTATTCTAGTATTGTAATTTACTAATTTGATTGGTTTTCTTAAATATGTGCTTATTTGAACATGCATACAAACGGACCTTTGTAATTGCAGAACATTTTAATTAAGAGCAAAGGCAGAAATTTAACAATTTACAAAACATGTCCTTATAACATATTTATACAATCTAATATGTAGGCTAAATAACAACACAAAAAATAAGTAAATCATAACAGAACTAGTCAAAAAGAACACATACATGTACTTGATTAAAAAAAAAATTACATCCATTCATAGATATAATATATATATATATATGATATTGTACCACATTGGTAAGCACGTAATCCATCTGAATGGACACTTATTTCATAGCATAAATAACTCAGGCTTTAATAAAGCCTCATAAGAAACTGACTTAGAAAATGACATATTAAAAAAAATTACATCCATTCATAGATATAATATATATGTATATATATACAAGATATGGTATCACATTGGTAAGCACGTAATCCATCTGAATGGACACTTATTTCATAGCATAAATAACTCGGGCTTTAATAAAAGCCTCATAAGAAACTGACTTAGAAAATGACATATTAAAAAAAATTACATCCATTCATAGATATAATATATATATATATATATGATATTGTACCACATTAGTAAGCACGTAATTCATCTGAATAGACACTTATTTCATAACCTAAATAATTTAGGCTTTAGCAAAGCCTCATAAGAAACTGACATAGAAAATTACATATTAAAAAAAATTACATCCATATATAAATATAATATATATATATATATATATATATGATATTGTACTACATTGGTAAGTATGTAATCCATCTGAGTGGCACTTATTTCATAGCATAAATAACTCGGGCTTTAACAAAGCCTCATAAGAAACGGACTTAGAAAATGACATTTTACATACCAAGAACATTATTTCTATTATTATTGTTGTTTTTTAAGATTGTTTCCCCCTATGGGAGGATGCAGGAGTTATTTCTGATCTTCGAGATTAAAAGATCCGCAAAGTCCGCGGTGATATTAAGCGAGGATTGTAACGTCTCAGGCGACAGAGCAGCCAATGTCGACTCGCTGCTAGCTATGTCTTCCAAAACTGGCCTGGAAAATTGGACAAAATCGAAACAATGAAGTTAGACTCATCAGAAGCAAACGTATGTAATCAGTTGAATCACCAAAGATGGCTGACATTGACAAACTCGTGATCGATCTGAAGAATATCTTTAGAAGCCACATTTTAATAACTTTTAACAGAAAGTCTTTCACAAGGTCAAAACTCTTATAAAAGGTCATCCAAACACATTTTAAGAAGTATCTTTTGAACCTCAGAAGCCAAAAACTGCACCTTCTAAGTTCTAGGGGAAGCAAAGCAAACCCATGCAAGCTTAGTTAAGTAATTAAAGTACGTAAAATTGACAATTTTTAATTCAGATCTAAAGAAAAGTACCTAAGGAAATGGTTCCAATATTTTAAATTACCTTAAAATATACACACACACATATATATATATATATATATATAAAGAGAGAGAGAGAGAATGAATATCATTTAAACTTACTCTGAACTTGTTATGACAGAGAGGCATTCTATCCCTTCACCCCCAGCCATCACAGCAACCACAAAGAACCTGGGAACTACAACCAAATCACCAACTTTCACTTCACTGTCCAAAACCCTTTCTCCATTGATTCCCACAATTTGTATCCGACCATCTCCTTTGACGACATAGATCATCTGAGTACTCGAATCGGCGGTGTAAATCAGCGAGCTTATGGAATCGACACCGAGCTTTAGTTGGTTAGTACTCAACCCGACCTTTCCAATGAAAGGAAATTTGGCCTCAGTCACTGAAGTCCAAGATCCACTATTCTTGACTTTGTGATCAGGAGCAGCAGCATCTATGTTGTAAACCAAATGACGATCGGCTTGGTCCGGTTTAGGAAGGGTTTTGTGTTCTGGAAGCGGAATGATCAACACACCACCTTGGCTGTTGGCAAGCTTGTCTGCTTCATCCTTAGTTAGGCCATAAGCTCGGCTGATGAAGTCGTTGGAGAAACCGGCCAGTATTCCTCGGCCACCGGTCAGAAGGAAATAGGTGAATTCGCCGGGGATGTGGCCGTCGTTTGTCTTGCCCAAGAACACGATGATAAGCTCGGAATCTCCGTCATTGAGCCACCATGAGAGCACTCCAAGTGGTACAGGAATGATGTCTCCTGCCCTAAGCTTCACTACTACCTCCTTTTTTGTGTTGGGGAATACCATTCCCACTACTCCATCATTGCCTGCAATATTATCGGATTTAGATCCCTTGTTCAATTTTTTATAGCCCAAATGATGTCTCCCAATCAAATTATGTCCCGTAATTTAATAGAATCGTAAAAAAAAGGAAATTCAGTTTAAATAAATGCATTTCAAATTTTTTAATCGGCGTAACATAATGTGATTGGTTAAATATTTCAGACTTCCAAAATTAGACAAATCAAAAATCGCATTAGGATACAAGCACAATTGCTAACTGTGACGCAGAGTTTCAGATGCACAATACACCTAGCAAATAAGAGTACCAAAAGGTTTTTGTTCAACTTTGTAAGACGATAGCTGTATGAGGATTTTCACAATGTGTTCAAACGCATACTGCGAAAATATAATTAATTAACAAAGTACTATTTCTTTTTAAATTAATAAATCAGCAATGATATTATCACAGATTGTTGTATCAATCGTTATATATAAGCTTTTTTTTTTTCACAAACCCAAATAAAATATGAAGCAGGAAAAAAATGGTTAAAAGAAGTTTAAATAACAGGAGCTACCCGAGAAATTGATCTTTTTCGACCCTAATTGAAAGCACATACCATACACGTACATATTTACTTCGTTAAATTTTTAGGTTAATCTTATTTTAAGTATCCAAATCTTATTTTGATCCCTGATTCTAAATCATCTCATAACAAGTCAGTACTATTAAGTTATCCTAAATTACTCATTTCGTCCACTTGAATATTAAAAACCTTAATGGGAAATGATACGTGAGGGTCATGTATGGTTTAGTAGAGGTTAAGTTTATTATTTTACATATTAAGAAAAGACTATTAAGAAGGAACCTATGTCTTTTTCAGTCAAGATTGTAAAATAGATAGAATTAATCCATTGGGAATTCCATCTGAGACATTTATTTATTCTTCCATTAAATTTTTTTAACTAAGTAAAAATTTAAGTAGAGCACACTTAAAAAAAAATTAGTGGGAGAAAGTAGACAATAAGTTATTTAACGCATATGTATGAGAAAAAATTATCGAGAAATATGTTTGAGTAAAGATATATATATTTGAGGAAAATTATCTCAACTACAATAGAAAAAATACATAGATAAATATAAAGAAAATTAGGTGTGGTGGATTTTTTTAATCACCGCCCAATTTTTTTTTAAAGGAAAATGATCATTTGTTATTTTTCAAATTTAGTCAATCAATGATTGACTAATAATTAATCAGTGATTGACTATAAAATTTAATGATTCACTTTATAGTCAATAAGTGATTAACCATAAGTCAATCACTAATTTACTATGACCACTTAGTGATTTACGTTATGATTAATTGTAAGTCAATCACTGATTAACTAATACATAGTCAATCACTGTTTAACCATTTAACAAAATTGATTAACTATTTAAAAAAAAGACTTTTTAACTAATTTTTTAAAATTTCGTTTATTTATTAAAAAATTTCTTTAAAAAAAAAAGACTATTTAGCTATAAATTCCTAAACATAATAACCACATTTAGAAAACAATATTATTTTAGATAATTACAAAAGAAAAAAAGGACTAAGGGTACATTAAAAAATGATTTTTTTTCATAGGGCATATTTAAAGAAACAATAATAAAGAAGCAAAATGAAAAAAAAAATGAAAAAAAAAATGGTAAGAGAGTGACACTTGCCCAAAGGAGGAAGGAGGACCAAAATTGTCTTTTTCTTATATTTTTAATAAAACTAGATGTACGCAAGTACCATGTACGTGCTTAATCAATTTATTACATAAAAAGTTAATTATGAGATATTATGAGAAAATAATTATTAAGAGAATATTGAGGAAATATTTAAGTAGTAAGAAATTAGAGAGAAGTTAATAAATCACATAGAAAATTAATTGGGTGGTGATGTAAGAAAATAATAATTTAGATAATCACAAAAAAAAAAAGTTTGAGTAAGGATACATTTAAAAAAATTTATTCTAGTATGATAAAAAAAGAATAAAAAATAATAATAATAATTTAAACGATGAAAAAAAAAGTATATAAAATAAGGAGTTTTTGACTCTTTTGTATATATTAAGATAAGATAAATACCAAAAATAACTTTGTCTTGTCACTGCATAATAATAAGAAAATCATTTATGGACACTATTAGTACCCAATAACAACACAAAATATAATATGAAAATTACCCAAAAGTGTGTACAATAACAAATTGAATTGATAATTATGACTACCAATCATGTAATTAATTTCTTAACTTACCTTTGGTTCACTAGTTAGAGATGAAAATTTTAAGTTGTAATTTATTGACTTTTCAAAAGTTTGTTATAAATTTTATTGACCTAAAAAAAAGATAAAAATTAAAATAAAAAAATACAGTTTAATTGAAGTTAAACTGAAACCCAAACAAAACCTTATCTACTTTTCTTTCCGTATCAATTATTATGCGGAGAATTTTATATCAATGAAACATTGTTTTGAACTAATGAAAAAAAAATTATATCAGATTCATATATTTTTCATTTTAACATGAATTTAACAAGATATAACATTTAAAAACATAAATCGTTAAGAGTACAATACATATATAGCTAAGAAAAAGAAAAAGAAAGGAAAAAAAAAAAGGTAGACATAAAAATCTGTAATACCTTGAAGAACATAGCCAATTTTGGCACAATCAGCATAGTGAGGAAGAGCAAATCCACGAGGCCGCAAAACGAGGCGACCGCCGCCGATGTTGCTCTCGGAGAGCAACGGGAACTCCTTACTCGACCAGCTATAGTATTCCCCTCCTTCTCCCTCAAATAGCTTCCCAGCTGACCTTGGTTTCAAGTCCATCTCCATTATTGCTTCTGATATGACCTGTTACAAACAAACCTTTCAAGTAGTAAAATTTATACGAGCTCTGTTTCAATTTTGGAGCTAAAACGAAGACTAAATTATTTAACGAGAAATCAAGGAGAAGATGGGCTTAATCAATAGAGGTGACGAGATATGGTTGTTCGTTGAGTAGGGCCATGAAATAGTGTCAGAAAATGACAGAACACCATTGTAGCTGTACTTGTCAGTGTTTCCCATGTGCGGAAGTTTGATCATATATTTTTAAGGGCAGTTTTGTCATGACACTTGCATGAGAATATGAACATACATATATATATATATATATAAAGACTAGAATAATATAATATTATACTAATATATTAAAAAATGGACGCTTTATATATATATTTTTAGATAAAGACTATGTGTGCGTTTAGTAAAACGGTTTGAGTTGAAATTTTTAAGTTTGAGTTAGTTAATTTTTTAAAAATTAGTTATAAATTTTATTGACTTTTTAAAAAAAGATAAAAATTAAGATAAAAAATACAGTTTAATTAAAATTAAATCAACGAACCAAATTCATATATTTTACTGTTTGGTAAAACGGTTTGAGTTGAAATTCATATATTTTACTGTTTTTTCTACAGTGTAAAGTCTTTTTGGCCCCTCTGATTTAGTTAGCTTTCTTCTATATATAATGAGTTGACATTTTTACCTATATTATACAGAAATTGCCAGTTTTCCTCCATCTATAGTGAATTGACCTTTTTACCCCTATTATGTAGAAATTATCGACTACCTACATAGTACAATTACTTATTGTTGTCCGCACAGTATAATTACCATTTTACCCCTCTTTTTTGGTTACTTTTCTCTTTCTTACAGTGTGTTGCTGGTTTTACCCTTATTTAAAGTTTTTTTTTTCTTAATATTCTTTTTGCCTTTTTTTTTACGCTAAATTTTAGACATTAAATTCTGATATATTGTTGTATTGTGTTTTTGCTCACTTTGTTTTTTTTTTTTAACGATTTTTTACTTTAAATTTTTTATCTTTATTTCAAATTTTTTTCTATGTTTTTTTTTCTTTTGTCTTTTTTTTGTGTCTTTTGTTCTATCTTTTAAAGACCATTTTTGTTTAAGGATTCTGCGTGCATTTTTTTTTTGTGCGTGTGTGTCTTTTTTGTTTGTTTTGTTTTATATTTTAAAAATCCTTTTTATTTTATTTTATTTTTACATTTTTGCATATATATAACCCGATAAAAAAATTTTTGGGTTTTTTAAAAACAGTAAAAAAAGGAGAAAATGTGATATATATTTTATTTTATTATAATTTTTATTAGGGTTAGTTTTTTCCGGTTCTTTTAAGTCTAAAGATTTTTATTCTTTTTTTTTCTTTGTTTTATTTTTGTTTTAACTTTTTTCTACTACAGAAGAATTTTTTATTTTTTTGCTTTTGTTTTCCTTTTTATTGTTGTTAGTATTATTGTCATTTTGATTTTACATCTTCACTATTTAGAGATATTTTGGAAAAAATTATATTTATTTTAATTATAATATTCATCTCAATCAACTTGCTTTTATTATATAATACTTAATTAATTTATTTATTTATTTCTTTCTTCCATAGAGGTATTAAACTCATAATACATTATTTTAAAATTATAACATAATTTTAAATATTATTATCAATAACATAAATAGGATGAATAATAAAATAAAAAATCAAAATTACCCCGTAGTTCTCTCTCTCCTCTCCCCCACCCTTCTGTCCATCTGTCTCACTCCCTCCTCGTCGAAGACACAATAGTCAATCGCAATGGCGACGGGATCGACATCGTGACGGATCTCACCTTCGCCAGACGTCCCATACCTGAATAGCCATCCTTGTCTAAGCGACAAGCGCTGCCATCCTTGTTAGAATCGGAGTTTCAACGTCATCGTCGAAACCAGTCAGCGCTGACGATCATGACGATAAAGTGAGAAACATGAGATTCAAAGGTGAAAAGGGCAAGCCAGCCGCAACGGAACAAGAATCGTGCGACAGTGGGACCCACGAAATCACTAGTCGTGTAATCCCGAAAGATCTTTATCGACCTTGGCCACGCGACGGTGAAATCACGAACCCAGCGAAATCGCAATGAGAACATGATCCATGCCGGTGAGATATTGCCGTCAACAGCGGGAGATTTCTGACCCTCCCTGCGATTCCTGTTTCCGACGCATAAGCAAGCCATCTTCACCGGCGATGGCAACTAGGGGTGGCAATACGGGTCGCGACACGACGACACGACACGAACACGACACGAATTTGACGGGTTCGGGTTGAGAAAAATTGGGGGCGGGTCGTGTCCGGGTTGGGAAAATTTGACACGAAAAAATTCGTGTCGTGTTCGTGTAGACCCGCAAAAATTCGTGTCAATTTCGTGTCACTTTTCGTGTCAAGTTCGGGTCAATTTCGGGTCAAGTTCGTGTCAAGTTCGTGTCAAATTTCGTGTCAATTTCGGGTCAATTTCGGGTCAAGGTCGTGTAGCGGGTCAGTTTCGTGTCGCGGGTCAGTTTCGTGTCAATTTCGGGTCAAGTTCGTGTCAAATTTCGTGTCAATTTCGGGTTAAGGTGGTGTAGCGGGTCAGTTTCGTGTCAATTTCGGGTCAAGTTCGTGTCAAATTTCGTGTCAATTTCGGGTCAATTTCGGGTCAAGGTCGTGTAGCGGGTCAGTTTCGTGTTGCGGGTCAGTTTCGTGTCGCGGGTCAAGTTCGTGTCGCGGGTCAAGTTCGTGTCGTGTTCGTGTCATCCCGTTACGAGTTCGTGTCGTGTCGTCGTGTCGTGTTCGTGTCACGGGTCGTGTCGCGGGTTGTAGTAAAAAAAATTCGACACGACTCAAACACGACATGAACACGACACGAGACACGAATTGACACCCCTAATGGCAACTATAGGTGGCTTTAGGGTCACGGATTTAGGGTGATTTGGGTTAGTTTAGGTTTTTTTTTTTTTTTTTTTTTTTTTTTTTTTTTTTTTTTTTTTAGTATTTCGGGGTAAATCTACAATTATAAAAAAAAATCATAAATTGTAAATTATATATTTCAAAAAAAGCATCAAATATTCATATTTATTTTTTTTTTTTTAAGAAAATATTCATATTTACTAGTAAATAGTAATAGATGTACTTGTTTGACATTATTTATAAATAGTAAAATATTAATATTTAATTTTTTTAACTATTCATATTTACAAGTAAATAATAATATTTACATGTTTGATATTCATTAATAAATAGTAATATTTAAAAGTAAATACATTCATTAACTAAGAGTTATTTACTAAGAAAATAAATTTAGTTACTGATAAACAATTTATTTACTAATAAATAGTAATATTTACATGATTTAATATCTAATAATAAATAGTAATATTTACAAGTAAATAGTAATATTTACTCTGAAATCTCTCCACATTTTGAAAATTTGTGGAAAATTTTTTAATTTACTTGATATTACGTTATTTTCAATTTATTTGTGTTGTTTTTTAATTAATTTGTGTGACAAATCCAAATATTTACTAATCAATCTAAAATTAAACAAAGTAAATTTAATTATTTACTTGTAAATACAATATTTGCTATATTATGTTATTGTGATATTCATCAGTAAATAATGATATTTACCAATAAATAATGATATTTGCATATATTCTCTATTTTTATAGAAACTTCATTTATTATGATTATAGAATATTTTTGTTGGAGACCATTGATATACTATTTCGTGATAAAATATTAGTATTTACTAATAAATCCAAGTTAGTAAATATTTTTTTAAAATAAAAGTATATCAGCAGGTGGATGGACATAAAAATCTGTAATACCTAGAAGAACAAAACCAATTTTGGCACAATCACCACAGTGAGGAAGAGTCCACGAGGCCGCAAAACGAGGCGACCGCCGCCGACCTTGCTCTCGGAGACCAAGGGGAACTCTTTGCTCCACCAGCTATAGTATTCTCCTCCTTCTCCCTCAAATAGCTTCTCAGCTGACCTTGGTTTCAAGTCCACCTAACCACCTCCATTATTGCTTCTGATATGACTTGTTACCAACAAATCTTTGTGAGTAATAAAATGTCTACGAGATCTGTTCCACTTTTGGAGCTAAAAGGACGACTATGAATTATTTAATGAGAAATGAAGGAGAAGATGGGGCTTAATTAATAGAGGTGACGAGATAAGGTTGTGAGTTGAGTAGGGGCATGAAATTGCGTCGGTTGTAGTTGTACTTATCAGGGTTTCCTATGTGCGGAAGTTTTGACCAATAATTTTAAGGGCAAATTTGTCATGTCACTTGCATGAGAATACGAATATATATATATATATATATTTTAGAGAAAAACCAAAATAATATAATATAATATAATATCTGATTTTAAAATTATAACATAATTTAAAATATTATTACCAATTAGAATAAATATAATGAATAATAAGATAAAAACCCAAAACTATCCCTCATTCTCCTCCACCCCCTCCCCCCTTTGTCCGTTTGTCTCACACCCTCCCCGTCAAAGACACAACAATCAATCGCAATAGCGACGGGCGACAGTACCGGGATCAACAGCTTGACCGATCTCACCTTCGCGGTCGTCCCAGACCTGAACAATTATCGTTGTCCTTGTCGAAGTAACAAGCACCGCCATCCTTGTCAAAATCGGAGTTGCAGCGTCGTCGTCGAAATCAATCAGTGCTGATGATCGTGACAATGAAGCGAGAAACGCGAGATTGACGGCAAGAAGCGTAAATCGGCCACGACAGAATGAGAATCGTGCGATATCGTGAGACCCACGAGATCATCGATGTGTAATCCCAACAAATCTTTGTCGACCTTGGCCTCGCGACTGTGAAACTGCGAACCCAGCGAAATCGTAATGAGAACATGATCCATGCCAGCGAGCTATCGTCGTCAACGGCACGAGATTTCTGACCCTCCCAGCGGTTCCTGTTTTTGACGTATAAGCAAGCCATCTCACTAGCGATGTCAACTGTAGGTGGATTTAGCGTTAAGGATTTAGGGTGATTTAGGTTAGTTTAGGATTTTTTTTTTTTTTAAAAAAAATATTTGGGGTGAATCAATAATTCTAAAAAAATCAGAAATTCTAAAAAAAAATATATATTTCAAAAAAAACATCAAATATTCATATTTACTTTTTTTTTTTTTTTGAGAAAATATTCATATTTACTAGTAAATAGTAATAGATGTATTTGTTTGACATTATTTATAAATAGTAAAATATTAATATTTAATTTTTTTAACTATTCATATTTACAAGTAAATAATAATATTTACATGTTTGATATTCATTAATAAATAGTAATATTTAAAAGTAAATACGTTCATTAACTAAGAGTTATTTACTAAGAAAATAAATTTATTTACTGATAAACAATTTATTTACTAGTAAATAGTAGTATTTACATGGTTTAATATCTGATAATAAATAGTAATATTTACAAGTAAATAGTAATATTTACTCTGAAATCTCTCCACATTTTGAAAATTTGTGGAAAGTTTTTTAATTTACTTGATATTACGTTATTTTCAATTTATTTGTGTTGTTTTTTAATTAATTTGTGTGACAAATCCAAATATTTACTAATCAATCTAAAATTAAACAAAGTAAATTTAATTTTTTACTTGTAAATACAATATTTGCTATATTATGTTATTGTGATATTCATCAGTAAATAATGATATTTACCAATAAATAATGATATTTGCCTATATTCTCTATTTTTATAGAAACTTCATTTATTATGATTATAGAATATTTTTATTGGAGACCATTGATATATTATTTCGTGATAAAATATTAGTATTTACTAATAAATCCAAGTTAGTAAATATTTTTAATATTTTTTTAAAATAAAAGTATATCAGCAGGTGGATGGACATAAAAATCTGTAATACCTAGAAGAACAAAACCAATTTTGGCACAATCACCACAGTGAGGAAGAGTCCACGAGGCCGCAAAACGAGGCGACAGCCGCCGACCTTGCTCTCGGAGACCAAGGGGAACTCTTTGCTCCACCAGCTATAGTATTCTCCTCATTCTCCCTCAAATAGCTTCTCAGCTGACCTTGGTTTCAAGTCCACCTAACCACCTCCATTATTGCTTCTGATATGACTTGTTACCAACAAATCTTTGTGAGTAATAAAATGTCTACGAGATCTGTTCCACTTTTGGAACTAAAAGGACGACTATGAATTATTTAATGAGAAATGAAGGAGAAGATGGGGCTTAATTAATAGAGGTGACGAGATAAGGTTGTGAGTTGAGTAGGGGCATGAAATTGCGTCGGTTGTAGCTGTACTTATCAGTGTTTCCTGTGTGCGGAAGTTTTGAACAATAATTTTAAGGGCAGATTTGTCATGTCACTTGCATGAGAATACGAACATATATATATATATATATATTTTAGAGAAAAACCAAAATAATATAATATAATATAATATCTGATTTTAAAATTATAACATAATTTAAAATATTATTACCAATTAGAATAAATATAATGAATAATAAGATAAAAACCCAAAACTATCCCTCATTCTCCTCCACCCCCTCCCCCCTTTGTCCGTTTGTCTCACTCCCTCCCCATCAAAGACACAACAATCAATCGCAATAGCGACGGGCGACAGTACCGGGATCAACAGCGTGACCGATCTCACCTTCGCGGTCGTCCCAGACCTGAACAATTATCGTCGTCCTTGTCGAAGTAACAAGCACCGCCATCCTTGTCAAAATCGGAGTTGCAGCGTCGTCGTCGAAATCAATCAGTGCTGATGATCGTGACAATGAAGCGAGAAACGCGAGATTGACGGCAAGAAGCGTAAATCGGCCACGACAGAATGAGAATCGTGCGATATCGTGAGACCCACGAGATCATCGATGTGTAATCGCAACAAATCTTTGTCGACCTTGGCCTCGCAACTGTGAAACTGCGAACCCAGCGAAATCGTAATGAGAACATGATCCATGCCAGCGAGCTATCGTCGTCAACGGCACGAGACTTCTGACCCTCCCTGCGGTTCCTGTTTTTGACGTATAAGCAAGCCATCTCACTAGCGATGTCAACTGTAGGTGGATTTAGCGTTAAGGATTTAGGGTGATTTAGGTTAGTTTAGGATTTTTTTTTAAAAAAAAAAATATTTGGGGTGAATCAATAATTCTAAAAAAACCAGAAATTCTAAAAAAAAAAAAAAACAAATATTTCAAAAAAAACATCAAATATTCATATTTACTTTTTTTTTTTAGAAAATATTCATATCTACTAGTAAATAGTAATAGATGTACTTGTTTGACATTATTTATAAATAGTAAAATATTAATATTTAATTTTTTTTAACTATTCATATTTACAAGTAAATAATAATATTTACATGTTTGATATTCATTAATAAATAGTAATATTTAAAAGTAAATACGTTCATTAACTAAGAGTTATTTACTAAGAAAATAAATTTATTTACTGATAAACAATTTATTTACTAGTAAATAGTAGTATTTACATGATTTAATATCTAATAATAAATAGTAATATTTACAAGTAAATAGTAATATTTACTCTGAAATCTCTCCACATTTTGAAAATTTGTGGAAAATTTTTTAATTTACATGATATTACGTTATTTTCAATTTATTTGTGTTGTTTTTTAATTAATTTGTGTGACAAATCCAAATATTTACCAATCAATCTAAAATTAAACAAAGTAAATTTAATTATTTACTTGTAAATACAATATTTGCTATATTATGTTATTGTGATATTCATCAGTAAATAATGATATTTACCAATAAATAATGATATTTGCCTATATTCTCTATTTTTATAGAAACTTCATTTATTATGATTATAGAATATTTTTATTGGAGACCATTGATATACTATTTCGTGATAAAATATTAGTATTTACTAATAAATCCAAGTTAGTAAATATTTTTAATATTTTTTTAAAATAAAAGTATATCAGCAGGTGGATGGACATAAAAATCTGTAATACCTAGAAGAACAAAACCAATTTTGGTACAATCACCACAGTGAGGAAGAGTCCACGAGGCCGCAAAACGAGGCGACCGCCGCCGACCTTGCTCTCGGAGACCAAGGGGAACTCTTTGCTTGACCAGCTATAGTATTCTCCTCCTTCTCCCTCAAATAGCTTCTCAGCTGACCTTGGTTTCAAGTCCACCTAACCACCTCCATTATTGCTTCTAATATGACTTGTTACCAACAAATCTTTGTGAGTAATAAAATGTCTACGAGATCTGTTCCACTTTTGGAGCTAAAAGGACGACTATGAATTATTTAATGAGAAATGAAGGAGAAGATGGGGCTTAATTAATAGAGGTGACGAGATAAGGTTGTGAGCTGAGTAGGGGCATGAAATTGCGTCGGTTGTAGCTGTACTTATCAGTGTTTCCTATGTGCGGAAGTTTTGACCAATAATTTTAAGGGCAGATTTGTCATGTCACTTGCATGAGAATACGAACATATATATATATATTTTAGAGAAAAATCAAAATAATATAATATAATATAATATCTGATTTTAAAATTATAACATAATTTAAAATATTATTACCAATTAGAATAAATATAATGAATAATAAGATAAAAACCCAAAACTATCCCTCATTCTCCTCCACCCCCTCCCCCCTTTGTCCGTTTGTCTCATTCCCTCCCCGTCAAAGACACAACAATCAATCGCAATAGCGACGGGCGACAGTAGCGGGATCAACAGCGTGACCGATCTCACCTTCCCGGTCGTCCCAGACCTGAACAATTATCGTCGTCCTTGTCGAAGTAACAAGCACCGCCATCCTTGTCAAAATCGGAGTTGCAGCGTCGTCGTCGAAATCAATCAGTGCTGATGATCGTGACAATGAAGCGAGAAACGCGAGATTGACGGCAAGAAGCGTAAATCGGCCACGACAGAATGAGAATCGTGCGAAATCGTGAGACCCACGAGATCATCGATGTGTAATCCCAACAAATCTTTGTCGACCTTGGCCTCGCGACTGTGAAACTGCGAACCCAGCGAAATCGTAATGAGAACATGATCCATGCCAGCGAGCTATCGTCGTCAACGGCACGAGATTTCTGACCCTCCCTGCGGTTCCTGTTTTTGACGTATAAGCAAGCCATCTCACTAGCGATGTCAACTGTAGGTGGATTTAGCGTTAAGGATTTAGGGTGATTTAGGTTAGTTTAGGATTTTTAAAAAAAAAAAATATATATTTGGGGTGAATCAATAATTCTAAAAAAACCAGAAATTCTAAAAAAAAAACAAATATTTCAAAAAAAACATCAAATATTCATATTTACTTTTTTTTTTTTGAGAAAATATTCATATTTACTAGTAAATAGTAATAGATGTACTTGTTTGACATTATTTAGAAATAGTAAAATATTAATATTTAATTTTTTTAACTATTCATATTTACAAGTAAATAATAATATTTACATGTTTGATATTCATTAATAAATAGTAATATTTAAAAGTAAATACGTTCATTAACTAAGAGTTATTTACTAAGAAAATAAATTTATTTACTGATAAACAATTTATTTACTAGTAAATAGTAGTATTTACAAGATTTAATATCTAATAATAAATAGTAATATTTACAAGTAAATAGTAATATTTACTCTGAAATCTCTCCACATTTTGAAAATTTGTGGAAAATTTTTTAATTTACTTGATATTACGTTATTTTCAATTTATTTGTGTTGTTTTTTAATTAATTTGTGTGACAAATCCAAATATTTACTAATCAATCTAAAATTAAACAAAGTAAATTTAATTATTTACTTGTAAATACAATATTTGCTATATTATGTTATTGTGATATTCATCAGTAAATAATGATATTTACCAATAAATAATGATATTTGCCTATATTCTCTATTTTTATAGAAACTTCATTTATTATGATTATAGAATATTTTTATTGGAGACCACTGATATACTATTTCGTGATAAAATATTAGTATTTACTAATAAATCCAAGTTAGTAAATATTTTTAATATTTTTTTAAAATAAAAGTATATCAGCAGGTGGATGGACATAAAAATCTGTAATACCTAGAAGAACAAAACCAATTTTGGTACAATCACCACAGTGAGGAAGAGTCCACGAGGCCGCAAAACGAGGCGACCGCCGCCGACCTTGCTCTCGGAGACCAAGGGGAACTCTTTGCTTGACCAGCTATAGTATTCTCCTCCTTCTCCCTCAAATAGCTTCTCAGCTGACCTTGGTTTCAAGTCCACCTAACCACCTCCATTATTGCTTCTAATATGACTTGTTACCAACAAATCTTTGTGAGTAATAAAATGTCTACGAGATCTGTTCCACTTTTGGAGCTAAAAGGACGACTATGAATTATTTAATGAGAAATGAAGGAGAAGATGGGGCTTAATTAATAGAGGTGACGAGATAAGGTTGTGAGCTGAGTAGGGGCATGAAATTGCGTCGGTTGTAGCTGTACTTATCAGTGTTTCCTATGTGCGGAAGTTTTGACCAATAATTTTAAGGGCAGATTTGTCATGTCACTTGCATGAGAATACGAACATATATATATATTTTAGAGAAAAACCAAAATAATATAATATAATATAATATCTGATTTTAAAATTATAATATAATATCTGATTTTAAAATTATAACATAATTTAAAATATTATTACCAATTAGAATAAATATAATGAATAATAAGATAAAAACCCAAAACCATCCCTCATTCTCCTCCACCCCCTCCCCCCTTTGTCCGTTTGTCTCACTCCCTCCCCGTCAAAGACACAACAATCAATCGCAATAGCGACGGGCGACAGTACCGGGATCAACAGCTTGACCGATCTCACCTTCGCGGTCGTCCCAGACCTGAACAATTATCGTTGTCCTTGTCGAAGTAACAAGCACCGCCATCCTTGTCAAAATCGGAGTTGCAGCGTCGTCGTCGAAATCAATCAGTGCTGATGATCGTGACAATGAAGCGAGAAACGCGAGATTGACGGCAAGAAGCGTAAATCGGCCACGACAGAATGAGAATCGTGCGATATCGTGAGACCCACGAGATCATCGATGTGTAATCCCAACAAATATTTGTCGACCTTGTCCTCGCGACTGTGAAACTGCGAACCCAGCGAAATCGTAATGAGAACATAATCCATGCCAGCGAGCTATCGTCGTCAACGGCACGAGATTTCTGACCCTCCCTGCGGTTCCTGTTTTTGACGTATAAGCAAGCCATCTCACTAGCGATGTCAACTGTAGGTGGATTTAGCGTTAAGGATTTAGGGTGATTTAGGTTAGTTTAGGATTTAAAAAAATATATATATATTTGGGGTGAATCAATAATTCTAAAAAAACCAGAAATTCTAAAAAAAAAAAAAACAAATATTTCAAAAAAAAACATCAAATATTCATATTTACTTTTTTTTTTTTGAGAAAATATTCATATTTACTAGTAAATAGTAATAGATGTACTTGTTTGACATTATTTATAAATAGTAAAATATTAATATTTAATTTTTTTAACTATTCATATTTACAAGTAAATAATAATATTTACATGTTTGATATTCATTAATAAATAGTAATATTTAAAAGTAAATACGTTCATTAACTAAGAGTTATTTACTAAGAAAATAAATTTATTTACTGATAAACAATTTATTTACTAGTAAATAGTAGTATTTACATGGTTTAATATCTAATAATAAATAGTAATATTTACAAGTAAATAGTAATATTTACTCTGAAATCTCTTCTCATTTTGAAAATTTGTGGAAAATTTTTTAATTTACTTGATATTACGTTATTTTCAATTTATTTGTGTTGTTTTTTAATTAATTTGTGTGACAAATCCAAATATTTACCAATCAATCTAAAATTAAACAAAGTAAATTTAATTATTTACTTGTAAATACAATATTTGCTATATTATGTTATTGTGATATTCATCAGTAAATAATGATATTTACCAATAAATAATGATATTTGCCTATATTCTCTATTTTTATAGAAACTTCATTTATTATGATTATAGAATATTTTTATTGGAGACCATTGATATACTATTTCGTGATAAAATATTAGTATTTACTAATAAATCCAAGTTAGTAAATATTTTTAATATTTTTTTTAAAATAAAAGTATATCAGCAGGTGGATGGACATAAAAATCTGTAATACCTAGAAGAACAAAACCAATTTTGGCACAATCACCACAGTGAGGAAGAGTCCACGAGGCCGCAAAACGAGGCGACCGCCGCCGACCTTGCTCTCGGAGACCAAGGGGAACTCTTTGCTTGACCAGCTATAGTATTCTCCTCCTTCTCCCTCAAATAGCTTCTCAGCTGACCTTGGTTTCAAGTCCACCTAACCACCTCCATTATTGCTTCTGATATGACTTGTTACCAACAAATCTTTGTGAGTAATAAAATGTCTACGAGATCTGTTCCACTTTTGGAGCTAAAAGGACGACTATGAATTATTTAATGAGAAATGAAGGAGAAGATGGGGCTTAATTAATAGAGGTGACGAGATAAGGTTGTGAGTTGAGTAGGTGCATGAAATTGCGTCGGTTGTAGCTGTACTTATCAGTGTTTCCTATGTGCGGAAGTTTTGACCAATAATTTTAAGGGCAGTTTTATCATGTCACTTTAATGAGAATATGAACATATATATATATATATATATATATATATTATAGAAAAACCAAAATAATATAATATAATATAATATCTGATTTTAAAATTATAACATAATTTAAAATATTATTACCAATTAGAATAAATATAATGAATAATAAGATAAAAACCCAAAACTATCCCTCATTCTCCTCCACCCCCTCCCCCCTTTGTCCGTTTGTCTCACTCCCTCCCCGTCAAAGACACAACAATCAATCGCAATGGCGACGGGCGACAGTACCGGGATCAACAGCGTGAACGATCTCACCTTCGCGGTCGTCCCAGACCTGAACAATTATCGTCGTCCTTGTCGAAGTAACAAGCACCGCCATCCTTGTCAAAATCGGAGTTGCAGTGTCGTCGTCGAAATCAATCAGTGCTGATGATCGTGACAATGAAGCGAGAAACGCGAGATTGAAGGCAAGAAGCATAAATCGGCCACGACAGAATGAGAATCGTGCGATATCGTGAGACCCACGAGATCATCGATGTGTAATCCCAACAAATCTTTGTCGACCTTGGCCTCGCGACTGTGAAACTGCGAACCCAGCGAAATCGTAATGAGAACATGATCCATGCCAGCGAGCTGTCGTCGTCAACGGCACGAGATTTCTGACCCTTCCTGCGGTTCCTGTTTTTGACGTATAAGAAAGCATCTCACTAGCGATGTCAACTGTAGGTGGATTTAGCGTTAAGGATTTAGGGTGATTTAGGTTAGTTTAGGATTTTAAAAAAAAAAATATTTGGGGTGAATCAATAATTCTAAAAAAACCAGAAATTCTAAAAAAAAAAAACAAATATTTCAAAAAAAGCATCAAATATTCATATTTACTTTTTTTTTTGTTGAAAAATATTTATATTTACTAGTAAACAGTAACATTTACATGTTTAACATTCATTTATAAATAGTAAAATATTCATATTTACTTTTTTTTTTAAATATTCATATTTATTAGTAAATAGTAATATTTACATGTTTGATATTCATTAATAAATAGTAATATTTACAAGAAAATACACTCTTTAACTAAGAGTTATTTATTAAGAAAATAAATTTATTTACTGATAAACAATTTATTTACAAGTATACAATAATATTTACATGATTTTATATATACTAATAAATAGTATTTACAAATAAGCAGTGATAATAACAAGTAAATAGTAATATTTACTCTAAAACTTCTGCATGTTTTGAAAATATGTAGAAAATTTTTTAATTTACTTGGTATTACTTTATTTTCAATTTATTTGCATTGTTTTTTAATTAGTTTGTGTGGTAAATCCAAATATTTATTTATCAATCTAGAATTAAATAAGGTAAATCCAATTATTTACTTGTAAAGACAGTATTTGTTATACTATGTTAATGTGGTATTCATCAATAAATAGTGATATTTGTAGTAAATAGTGATATTTATCAGTAAATAATGATATTTACCTTAATTCTCTATTTTCTCATACAAACTTCATTTATTATGATTATAGAAAATTTTTATTCGAGAAAATTGATACACTATTTCGTGGTAAAATATTAGTATTTACTAGTAAATTCATGTTAGTAAATTTTTTAAATATTTTTTTAAAATAAGTATTTAACATTTATAGTTAATTTGATAAAATATTTAACATTTATGTTAGTTTTATTGGATAAATACATTACTTACCCACAAATTAAAAAAATCAAATCAACCTCATTCTTAATAAATTTTCAGACTATCTCGTAAATATCAGTCTCCGTTTGATAAATTAGTTGGAGATGAAATTTTTAAGTTGGAGTTGGTTAGCTTTTCAAAAACTAGTTATAAATTTTGTTATTTTTTCAAAAAAAGATAAAAATTGAAATGAAAAGTATAGTTTAATTTGAGATGAACTCAAATGTCAAACAAAGCATCAGTATTTCTAAGGTAAATCACATATTTCCCTATAAAAAAATTCTTTTTTTTATGTCAAAAATTTTAGATTTCAAATTATTTTGTAAATCCATAAATTATTTTCTCTCAGGAAAACAAAAAACATAAATTATTTATGAAATCAACCCAAAACTTTAAATAATTCCAAGATAAGCCCTACAAATCAATCAAACCCTAACCCCCAAAAACCTTCCAGGTCACCCAATCGTCGGCGCACACAAAACTTTGAAATCGCAAGCTCAGGCCAAGCAAGATTCACGATGGTTTCTCCTGGACGGAGGCTTGCAACAAAAAATGGCGTATAATTGCAATCGCCATTCGTGACCCAGTGAAATCGAGCAGACGTTTCCATGGATAGATGTTCGCGATGGCGGTTGAGCTAGACGCGGCGAAGCTCGCAATCGCTCGGTCTTCACAGGTGTTCTCCGACGGCGAGTTCATCTTCTTCGGCTACTGATGTTGTTTGTAGTAGACGTGAAGGTGTTTGATGAATGAGTTGAGTTGAAATTTTTAAGTTTGAATAGTATTAACTTTTTATAAAGTAATTATAAATTTTGTTGACTTTTCAGAAAAAGATAAAAATTGAGATAAAAAAGTATAGTTTAGTTGGAGTTGAACTTGTGAAACAAACAAATCCATAGAGAGAGAGAGACGGGAAAGAGACAAAGAGGATAGAGAAATAAGGGTAAATTCAGAAATGAATAAATTTGTTTTTAAAATAATAATTTAAAAATGCTATAATTTTACAATTTTTGAAACTATGATATATATTTCATGAATACTTATTAAATATATTATATGATATAATTTATCTTTTTTTTAAGGCTATTCTGCACCTACCTTATTGTGAAAATTTAGCCTATGTTTGGTGTTCGAGTTTATTTTGAACTCAATTGTACTTTATGGTTAATTTTTTTGTCTTTTTCTAAAAAAATCAATAAAAATTAATAATTAAATTTTAAAAAATTAATTAATTTTAATCTAAAAATTTCATTTAATTTCAAATTTAACCTAAACATCAAACGCACCTTTAGATGAACAATTTTTTTTAGAGTCAAAAAGTAAATAATATATTTTAAAAATATTTTTTAAAGTATGGGTCTATTAACACCCTTTGTATACTTTCTCACACACTTATTTAAACCATCCGTCAATTAAATTTAAAAATTTATCTATTGCTTTCCGTATACTTTTATTATCACTAAAAAGTCCCCATATTAAATTGTGCATTTTTCTCCTTCTTTTTTGTTTTTTTTTTCACCCATCCACGAACCAAAACTTTCCACACACACCCCTCTCACCACCACCAACACCCCCCCCCCCCCCCCCCAAAAAAAAAACTATTTTTCTTTCTTTTTTTATTTTATTTTATTTTAGGAGAGAACTCTCTCTCTTTCATTACACGCGGCATCCATTAATTTTTTTTTTTTTAATAAAATGGAGAGAAGACATTGGAAAGAGAAAGAAGTAAATAACTTTTAGTTAATGTTAAATGGAGAGAGAGAGGGAGAGAGAGAAAAAAAAAAGATATTTTCTTATGAGATTTTAATATAGAAAAAAAATAGAATTAACTCCTCTAAATTGTCTTAAATTTTGAGGGAACAAAATTAATTAGGATAATTTTATAAATGGTAAATCTTGAATCTCTCGTAGCATCTTTTTTTTTTTTTTTTTTTGAAAAGCACTTAAAAGATTCAAATTTAAAGATCATTACATCATTATGATATAAAAATTTGATACTAAATCAATATGACATAAAAATAAAACTAAATTTATATCATGTTAATTAACATGAGACAATTTATGTCTTGTTAATCAATTGATGAAAAAAAAAAAAAAATTGGCTCTTTGGATAATTTTCTCTCTTTTCTACTAACCAATACCACCAAATAACTATACATCTAAATGTCACACATAATCTTCTTATACTTATCCTTCAAAATATTCACTTTAATTGAAATTGTCAACTTTTAGTTCATACTAAAAATAATAGAAAAACACCTGAATGACACAAAATTAAATATCATTATATCAGCATGACATAAAAAATTAATATTTGACCTAACATGACATAAGTTTTTTATGTCATGTTAGGTCAATAAGGAAGATTTTGTATCATATTGGTCAATAAAATTAAAATCCCCCAAGTTCCAAAAAAAAAAAAAAAGAAGGAGTTTGAGGACTGAATTGTTTAAATTTCCAAAATAAAGACCTAGTACCAAGAACATGGAAATTTGAGAACTTAATTGTTATAAAGGTTCAAAATAAAGACCTAAGTGTCAAAAGGATTAAAAATTTGGAGACCTTAATATAAAAAACGCTTTTATAAAAAAAAAAAAAAAAACTTTTAAATACGTAGCTTTCTCATAAATAAAGGTGTGATATTCGTCCTATACGTGATTCGTGTTCGATCATATATATAAACAAGCCGTTTTTTTTTTTATCTTAAAGTACATACATTTATTATTTAGAACATTAGGTTGGTTGACTTATTTTGGTCATCTAATTTAATAGATGGTCGAATTTTTTTTATTTAGCAAAATGGTCGTTTTTTATTTTTTGTCGATTTGATCAATCAGTGATTAACTAAAAAATTAACAATTTATATTATGATTAATTAATAATTGATTACGGTCAATCACTAATTTAATAAATTAATAATATTATGCAGGTAATCATTTAAGAAAATTGATTGACTATTTAAAAAAAAAAACAAAGAACTTTTAATGGTCATTTGTTAAAAAACTGCTTTAAAAATGGTTATCTATCTCTAAATCCCTTATTATTTTTGTGTGCTGGAAGTTGGTGTTTATGAAATTTATTTGGGTATTCGTAAAAGTAGTTTGATATTTAATCATTTTCCTAATTATTTTAGGGAAAAAAATGTTTGTGCAATTTGTTGAAAATTGATATGTTCCACAATGGGCTGGTCGAATTTGTTGATTTTAGGATATGAAGATATCACATGGGCTTATATCGAACTGGCATGTCCCTAACCCATGTGTGGTATGTCTTCCTGGTTATATCACCAATCTTTTAGAGAAGCCTCTTAAAGAATTAGAAGGCCTAGTCTCAAACCAAGAAAAAGATATTGAAGAAAATTTTCGGAGCTTAGGATGATTCTTTCGTCATCTAAGGCGTTAATGTACCTATTAAAATTATGATGTTGGAATAGGTTTAATTTTTGTATTTAATTTAGTATATTTTGAAATAATTCACTATTTAAACTACTAGTATCTCAACAATATCATAATTATTACTTTTAAAATGGAGTTTTGAAGGAAAAAAAATTATAAGGTTTTTTACCATGACACTGAAATTTGTGATCCCAACTTGTAAGAATCATCATTAAAAGGTGATTTTTAGGGAGGAAAAAGTGTAAATTTTTTTTTCCCCCTAAAATAGAGGTTAGTTTTGTAATTGTAATATATCTTTAGAATATAATATGATGTGGTAGAGATCATGTACCCCTTATTTAGATTCAATAACAATCTTTAGATAGATCTAACCTTAATGATAAGAAAAAGTTAGTGTCTCGCTATAGAACTCTCATTTTAAACACCTTTTAAGCATTAGAAATGTTGAAAAAGACTATCAAATTGTATATCTAGAATAGATGCAATCAATTTAGACATAACCTTCTCCATTTCTCATTTACCCCTGTGATCGAGGAAGAGTGCAACTAACAAAACAAAGATATCTCACTCCAATTCTTTTTTTTTTTTTTCTAAGGGGAAAATTTTACAAGTGTAATAGAAAACTATGTCACTATGTGTGTGTGTGGTCCCCCCTCCCCCCCCCCCCTGCTATATGAAGAATTGTTTGTTATATGATTCTAAAATAAAAGATTATGATATGAGCTGTACTTTTTGATAGGTGCAATTGTTTGTCATTTAGTTGGTTTTTTGACTACGTGATTTGGACTATATATAAAATGGAAAGCACGCACTAACTATAAGATATAACTATCATATAAAGCTCTAGTTATGGCTGTTGAAACGTTAGGATCAGGGACAAGCGATAGTGACTCTCGATTGAAAGCTTAACGAGACTAGATATGGCCCCAACTACTTCTCGGCGGTCCCCGAAATTGCTATCTAGCCGAAGGGGTGTAATAGGATGGACACCACTTGATTCTCTCTTAAAAAAAAAAAAAAAAAACTATCATAAAAAGCTCTTAATAAATAATAATAAGACATTATTTAAATTATAGCACTTGTATTGTTGCACCTCCTAATTTCTAAAAATAACCTCTGTTCTTCTTAATATATCAAAATGTCTCAAAATTTTTCCCTCCATTAGTTTGTTGATAGAAAAAAATGCTTGTGATCCAGAATTGGTAATCTCCGTTTGACTTGAAAGGAGCCATGTTTAACAGGTGCGCAACGAGTATATTCTTTTACAAGTTTGACGCAAGTTGTACCTCTCAGCCCTCTTAGCTACTTGTACTAAAAAACTATGGTTTTATATGGAAGTTTGTGCCTGCTTGTCCCAGCTACAATAACTCTCGAACAACAATCCATCTGAAGAATGGTGCTCAAATATCCCTAGGCGTGGTTTTCCCCTTATTAGAGAATAGTGGGGTTTGGGACCCTTGAGCAAGACATGATCTTCATAATAAAACATCATAGCACCTAGAGATACAGGTACAGTTCTGTTAGAGTTTTCTCAGATCTCCCTATTACCGAGAAAACCACATAAGTAAAAATGGGAAGAGGAAAAGGAAATCCTACAGGTTGTGTTGATAGAGTACCGAGTAATCCAACACCATGTCCCAGGAAAGACTATCCATATTTAAATGAACAGGGCGCTGAGAAGTACCGTTACAAGTGCCAAATAGGCACTCATGTCACAAGTGAATGCTGTAGCGATTAAGGAAATAGTAAAATGGTATAGAAAGTAGAACAATGACTACAACTGGATTATTATTATTATTATTATTATTTTTTTTTATTTAATGATTCAAAAAAAATATATATATATAAATAGGCCTGCGTGTCCCATGAAAACTCTCAGACACTTCTGGTACGTGCATAAACATATTCTTGTATTATTCTCCCAAGATAGTAAAGTAATTACTCTCCAGCTCTAAAAGGACTACCTTTCGAATAGAAGGGAACCTCTATAAATTCTTGTGTTTTTTATTTTTCTACAATTTTAATCTTTTACTTTCTTGTGGTAGATTAGGTAACAACACACATACTCAACGCCAGTCTTGTTACGCGGAATTTCACCGTCAACTGGTTGGATTGCTCGTGTGTCTATGAAACAAATCCTATTTGAATGGATGGCGTGAGTTTGTCAAACGCTCGACAAGCGTGAAAGGCATATGTCCCTTTTTTTTTTTTTTTTTTTTTTTTTGAGGGAAAGTTCTTGATTTTAAATTAATGGACTATATCAGCCATAACAAAAGTAGACAAGAAGGAAAAGGAAAGCATTTAAATGACATAAATTTAAAGATTATTACATAAATATGATATAAAAAATCAATATTAATTAATATAATATAAAATTAAATTAAAATTAATTAAAATTTGTATTATATGTTTAATAACAAGAAAACTGTATCATGTTGATCAATAAATAAAAAAATATGATTATATAAATAATTTTCTCCAGAAAAAAAAAAAAAGACTCATGTTATTTACAGCCAAAAAAAAAAATTTAAAATCGACAAAAGAACTTCAACCATAAAAGGCTAACTGATGAGCAACTTGATTCCCATCACGACAAACAAAATTGCAAAATTCACTAAAAATCCGTAAGAAAAGACGAACCATATCTTCTGTCACTACGCCGTCTTCACCGGGAGTGCACCTCTCATACATGCGACCGAAACTACATTCACTGCATCAGATTCGAGATCCTGAACCTCCAAATTGCAAGGCGCGGCAAACTCCAATTGGGTGGTAGATTTTTTTTTTTTTTTTCTTTTTTCGGGACACCCCTTAAATAAATTATGAAAATATTGAGAAGGCGTTTTTTTTTTTTTTTTTTTAGATTTGAACCATAATTTATTTATTTATTTCTTTATAACATTTTTTTCAACGAGAGCTCTTTCGTAACAATTTGACATGTACGTCAAATCCATATCATAAAAATGTCAAATTTTAATTTTAATTAGTGTTGGTTTACCGGTTTAACTCAAAAACTTAAACTATTAAGTAGTAGGTCAACAATAGTTTTTTATATTCTAACACTCCCCTTCACATGCAAGTCAGACAATAGACAAACATGTGGAAAAATATTAAATTTTAAATGTCCAAAACAAATATATAAGAAGAAACCAAAAATATATTAAATGTTCAACACATGATGATATTAAAGGAATTCAAACTTTGGACGTCCCGCGCTGATACCATGTGACTTCATTAATCCATATCAAAATCTTAAACTACTAAAAAGTGAGCCAATAATAATTTTATATTCTACTTCCCCTCACATGCAGGTTGGACAATGGACAAATATGTGTGTAAATATTAATTAGAAAACCCATCACAAATAAGATATTAGAAACACAATAAAGTCTCAACACATGATTATCATAAAGGAGGTAACAAGTGCAATTACAGGGTTTTAAATTCAAAATATGACTCTAATACCATGTTAGTGCAATTAATCTATCAGGATACGGTCCAATAACAGTTTTGATATTTCAACAATTAGAGCAATAACGAGAATTTCCTCAAAGAAAAAAAAAATGAAATAGTAAAAAATGAAAAAAAAAACAAAAAACAAAAACAATTTTTGTTTGTTTGTTTGTTTGTTTTGGGAAAGCATATTGAATTATCCTCTTTTACAAAGGGGTCAATAAAGTTTGGTAACCAATCAAACTAGACATAACCAACAGAATAAGATTACGCAAAAGTAGCTAAGAAATGGTACTCTATTCTCGTAATGGGGAGCTATACAGACCCAGCATTTAGAATGAATTGAGGATTGGGGCTTTGCCCGATCATTAGGAGATGTTCAATGCCTTTATTGATGTTCACTAGTGTGGGAATATGTCTGAAACACGCATTCTTGGTTTAATTTCCTCTTGATGAGTGACTTACAATCTTCTCATGCAAGGGCTCTGCACGACGTGCGTGGCAAGGTAATATACCAAGAATTTACTTTTTCACCATATTAGTAAGTTAATTTTTTTAGTTGAAGAACGTTGGAGTGTTGAATCTCTTGAACAAATGGGAACATTGTGTTTTCCACAATAAAATTAATTGGAAACACTTCATTCTCCACTACATGCAGATGATCAGATGAAAAAAAAAAAAAAAAAAAAATTGTGGCCCTCACAGGGTTGAAGAGTCTAGTCCATATCTACTGTCTCATTTTCCTATTTCAATAGTTATTCTCTCAATAGTGATTTGACAACTCATCAATATGTTTAAACATTTTTAGAATTTAGCTTTTTTTATGTGATTAAATTTTAAATTCAGATAATATGACGTAATACTATTGGGGGATAGAAAATGAGACAAGAAATCTGGGACAGCAAATCTTGATTCTGAAGAATCAGCCCTATATTTCAAAAAACATTAGTGGGCCCATTTGATCCAAAAGAAAACCACTTATTATACTCACGATGAAAAAGACTTTGGGATATCACTAGTGTTAAACATCATAATTAACAGAGAGTGAATTCTATTTATAAATCTGAGATAATGGAATGGAATACTACTGATGTTTTTTTAGCATTGTTCTAGTGTTATGAATTAAGTACAGTCATAATCTTAGCATCCAAAAAACAAATAGTAGACTTAAAGTCGAAGTTCATTATGATGAAGAAGAAGATGCTTTTTTACATCATGGTAATAATTAGGCTCTGCACACTTAACAGAAACGTGAAGAAACGTATGAAACTAAATCACGATACCCTCAATTCACGTTGATTCGGTATTGAAATTGCCTATCATGGTTCAGAAGTTACACCATTACTCTTCTTGTGAGAGGAAATTAACTTTTCCTTTCCCGAGATGCTTCTCTTTTCAAACTTTAATAATGGTAGTGAAATGCACAGAAGAGTCATGTGTCATTTTCTCCAAATTTTGTTTGTGGAAACACATACGTTTTGCACCAGTTGTACATATTTTGGCTTTCACTATTCTTTGTGTCATTTTATCTTTGTTGGATTTTTAGTATTTAAGTTCCATCTGGGGTTCATTTTGAATTAGACATGAACAAATCCTGATCTCTGAGGCCATTTTAGCTTTGAAATGGGCACGATGATCGGGCACGTAGTACCGGGTCTGGCACTCGCCCTTCTCGGCCTATGGCACAGCATCAACACCATCAGATCCTATTTCTCAAAGGACCTGCTCACTTTACAGTAAGGTTTTGGTACCCCTGGAATAGCCCTCCTTCAAAATTCAAACACATGGAACTCTTCTTCATCTTGATTTTCTCCGTTTTCGCGATCGGGATGCAAATTCTAGACTTCCCTTTTCTCCACTTCGCTTTCAAACTCAACAACTTTGAGCACGCGACTATGTTCCTCCACCTCGCCATTTTCTCAGGGTTCACCCTTTGTGCCGAGTTGGTGCAGTCATTGCACGTCCTGTCTGGGGTAATCGGCGTTCTTGTGGCGTCGGTTTTCGGTCAAGAGCTTTTCCTCCTGCATTTCCACTCTGCTGACCATGTCGGGATTGAAGGGCACTACCATTGGCTTTTGCAGCTCATAGTGTTTGCATCTTTCATGGCGGCTTTGGCTGCAACTTTTTTCCCGGGCAGTCTTTCGGCGGCTTTTGTTCTTTCCAACTCTGTTGTATTCCAAGGCTGCTGGTTTTTTAACATGGGGTTGATGCTGTGGATTCCTCAGTTTGTTCCTGCAGGTTGCACGATGCGTTTGTCCAACGATGACATGCTTGGAGCGGTTACCTGCGGCTCAAGAGAGGCCGATTTGAGAGCAAGAGCACTGGCTAACTTGCAATTTAGTTGGATACTTGCTGGAATTTTTATTTTCACAGGATGCATAGCCCTGACATTGGCTGCAAAATACCGGCCGAGGGACTTTCCGGTGGAGTATGAGCAACTTCAGAGTAAGGGACCTGAGGTTCACATAGCCATGAACAGCTTCAAGCAAGGACAAGCAAATTTATGAATACAAGGCTTCTATTATATAAATTGCAAGCTGCAAATGAATAAACATATACATATATATATATACATATATAAGGATTTAGCTTTTTCTTAAGAAGAAAGGCAAATAAACTTTTATGAGTTTCTGTATTTGTAAAAGCATATCATGTCCACTAAAAAATGGAAACAGAAGAAGAGAAAGGGCACTAAAGCTGATACCATAAAAACGTTACTGGTTCATAATATATAAATTGCAAGTTTTATAAAGTTTTATAATCAATTATAGACCCCAAAATAAATAATATGTGATGAAAAATATCATAATCAAGCTATTTCGAAGAAACATGTAGCATACGTTTATATGTAACGTCGTCTTTTATACTTAACGACCATAGAGCTCTGAGGGCAGTCGCGGGGTAAGTTTGACTTCGAGAGGAGTAGCTTTAGGATTGGTGAGCCCCGGGCTCTCACTCATATCGACCGGTGTGCCCGATACGGTGTCCAATGCAAACCCGTGAAGCAGCCTAGCCAGCGTCAAGTGCACCACCAAAAGAGCAAAAGAAATCCCGGGGCATGATCTTCTACCGGACCCAAATGGAATATACTCAAAATTCTTTCCCCTAAAGTCCAAATGGGTGTGGTCATTGAGGAACCTCTCGGGCTTGAACTCTAGTGGGTCCGACCACACGGCGGGATCGCGCTGCAACTTCCACAGGTTGACAAATAGGCGTGTGCCAGCCGGGACGTGGAACCCGGCCACGGTGCAATCCTCCATGGCGTAGCGTGGGACTGAGAGTGGCAGGGCAGGGTACAAACGTAAAGTTTCCTTGACCACAGCTTGTAAGTAGACCAGGTTACTTATGTCCAATTCGTCCACTTGGCGGTGCCGGCCGACGTGGACATCCAGCTCATCTTGGGCTCTTTGAGAGTGTGGCGGTTGTTCAGCAACAAAGAAAGTGCCCATGTTAGTGTCACTACTGTTGTGTCGTTGCCTCCTAAGATAAGGCTCTGCATTGGAATATTCTTTATGAGTGATCATCATTCTTAGGGTATATTTTGCTAGGTTCATTTCTAAATTTTTAATTTCGTGTCATGTTCCTTCCCCCGTATTAGAGTGATTTTAAATTATTAAAATTGTTGCTACATAGTCATTTACGTTAATTTTTGACGGAATCCGTCAGTGACTTTTTTAACAAATTATTAACGAATTCCGTCTAAAAAATTAACAAAAAATGACTATTGTAACAAATATTTTAATAGTTTAGTATCATTCAAGCTTTAAAAAAAAAAAAAGAAGGAAAGAAACATGGATCAAATTTGCAGAAACTTAAAAGTTTAAGCACTAAATGACTAATTAAACCTAATTTTTATTTACCTAATTTTGTCCCTAAATTACACTGAGCAATACTATATTATTCTATTATATTTTTAGGGAAAAAAAATAGTATGCATTCCATTATAGTCTAGACAAAATACCCAACAAAATCCCACAAATTCTTAGATCAGATATGACTCTCAATTGCTCAACCAATGGCTACTTAGTTGACAAGCAACAGGAGAGGTAGACAAGAGTTATGAGCCTAAAAATTACCATTGAGGATTCTTTATGAGTGGTCATAATACCACGACAATACAAAATGCTATAATAAATATATTAGCACTCATATGTCGACCAAATCACTATGTACTGATTTCTTATGTACTGATCTCATTATCAATGTCTTAAATTCTGACACGTTAACGGTTAACATTACTATAATCAACAATTAGTCGACTAAATCACTAATCAACTTACCAAGCAAGTGCCCTTAACGACGGTATCGGTGTCGTGGCGGGACATCCGACCACCGTCGACATCATCACCATCATCCTCCATGATAGAAAGCATGACATGAATGAAATCTTGCTCTACAACTCCCACTCTTCCACTTTTCCTCTTCCTCCTATGCTCCTCAACCCAACTACTCAGCACGCAATCCAACTCCCTCGCCGTCTTCTTCATCTCCCCGACGTACCCTCTCGCCGAATCCAACCACCCGAGCCACGGAACGGAATCGGAAACCATGAACATTCCCCAGAACCGAAAGAAATTAGCCATCGCCCTCTGGCAACGCCTCGACTCCTCGTCGTCCCCCGAGTACCGCTTCCCCGCCACCATCCTCACCGTTATGTTGGTCGCCAAGTCGCCGAACCTCTCCTTCATCTCCACCAGACCGATGTCACGGTCATTGTACAAGTGTCTCATGAAGTGGTCGACTTCCGTGTCCCTCACGTGCCGTAGCGACTCGAGGCGGTGGCTCGAGAGGAGCTCGACGGTGGCGAGCTTCCTCAGGCGGCGCCAGTAGGGCCCGTAGGGAGCCATGCCGAACATGGCGTGGTCGTACCCCATGAGCTTGACGGCTAGAGAACGAGGTCTTGTTGAGAAAGCTTTGTCGTTTTTGGTGAAGCAGTCTCTGGCGACTTCCCGGGCGCTGACGACGAGTGCTCGGTGGATTCCGAGGCGGACCGAGAAGGCGGGGCCGTAGTTGTCTGCCATGGATGCGAGGGTTCTGTGGAGGAGGTTGTTTGAGCCTGTTAGGAGGTGAAGGTGGCCTATAATTGGCCATGAACCAGGTGCTTGTGGGGGTGTTTTTTTGTTCTTATGCTTGTTGTTTGTGTAGAATATTGTTGATGGAACCAAGATTGTTATGATAATGGCAAGAACTGTAACATAAAAGTACTGTTGATTGAAGAAGAAGAAGAAACCCATTTTCTCCCTTCTTTTTTTTTTTTTTTTTTTTTTTTTCCGATAAGATTCTGCAGTAGTGCTTAGCTTTGTTGTTTTGTGAAGATTTTGTTGATATTTGTGTTTGACTTGTGGTGCTATTTAGTTGGACACAATCGCTTGTAATAATACAATCAATAATGGAAAGAGACGTGAGAAAGTTGGATGAATTTGGAAAAGAAATTAATGATGATATTTGCAATGACGATGGCAGGAAGTTTAACAATTTTAGTAAAAAGATTTTTGGGTATATATGACACTTTAATTTTTCAAGGGGGTTTTGTGAAATTTTTCATACATTATTGTCGTTCATATGTACATGGGTTAAAAAAAGATGACAGGCGGCTTCTGAGCCTACATTAGCTACGTCCCTGTTGATGTCTGAAATCTACCAGTACAAATTGGATTTGAAATAAGACGAGTTGTTTTATAAATGCAATTTAGTTAGAATATGTTAAATTTTTCCAAAATTACTTTATGTTTGGATGACATATTCAATTTTTAAAATTGGTCGGAAATTGAAAAAAAAAATTTAATGTTTTTTTTCATTTTTTTTCATCATTCTCTCAGTTTGAAAAAAAAGAAATATATCATTTTCAAACTTATTTTATACAGTATATCTTTTGAAAAAAAAATGAATTTTTTTTAAATCTTCTCATACTTTCAACACAATTTTTTCTCATTCAAAACAACTTTTAATTTTTTAAAAAGAAAAGTTTTTACATATTTAAATACCATCTTAGTCAGATGCCATTTTGAGCCAATGTTTTCTATTTGGAGGCCGGAAGAGAAACAACATCAAAATTCATTTCCATGTCATAAAAGAGGAAAAATCCATGGTGGGCTGTGTTCAAAGATCTAGACTACTTTAACAAAAATGGAGAATCCTATACAACTGAATCAACTGATAGGAACTATGAGAACACCAGAATGAAAACATAAAAAATCCTAGTGGATGTCATTGGGAATTTTACCAAGAGGAAAGTTCCATGATGGGCTAAGCTCTATTTACTAGACTACTTTGCCATAATCAAAATTCATCAAAACCATGAGAAACTTAAGGAAACAAAATGGATCAAGGGATATATATATATATATATATATATATATATATATTTTTTTTTTCCTTTGTTTGTTTATGAATAATCGAAGGCGGGTAGGAATTGGAATTGACAGGATTACGATGTGGAAGGCACAAAATTTAAAATTGAGGATTCAAAATTAGAATAAGTTGTTTTACTTGGTCGTTGTTTGAACTTTGAAGTAAATTTTTATATTAATAAATTTTTCACTTCTTCGTAATCCGCATCACGCTCATGTTTTCTCTCAAGCACCAATGCAGCTTAGATTCTCAGTTTGAATTGAATTTTACCCGGTTCAAATTCATGCTCCAAACGAGGATTTCCTCAAGTATCTTACAATTGGAATTGGAAACCAAATGAACTGGTTATTGACATAGATTTCCTCAACACTGAAGAACATAAACCAAGCAAGAACAAATAAGAGCAATATTAACCAGTAATTTTCTACATAAATTGTAGAATCATATACATTAAGCCAAAAAAAAAAAAAAAAAAAATTTACCACAAAAAGCACTAGAAAAAAATTATCTGAAAATCCAGAGACCGATGATCAGGACTCGGACTCCTCCACATAGGCTTCGATCCGGAGGAGAACAAACCCAACCGCGACACCGACAAGAACAAGGCCATTCATAATGGCAGCAATCCTGAAGATCTCATCAGCTGCATTACAACTAGAAGACAAAGCACCACCACCGCCGCCGCCGCCATTACCATTTCTTCTGTTTTTGCCCTGATAGTTTGGAGCTCTCAAGGAGCTCACAATCTTGGCAAACGACTGCTCAGTGGAGACGGGAAGGCCGAGAGAAACGACACTGTTGTAGGCTTTGAGGCCTGCAAAGGAGTTCATTCCTGTCAAGTAATGCACTTTCCTTGCAGCCACCGCCCTCCTGGGGCTGACCACTGCAGCTGTGACTGGAGAGATTGCGGCTGAGGCACTTGCCATGTTGTCTGGTGTCTGTGTCTGTGTCTGTTTGGTTTCCTGGAAAGGAGAAGAGAAAATTAGTCAGAAAATACGGATACCCAGATGGTCAAAAGATGGAAAGATGAGAAAAAAGGTGTGTTTTTTTTTTTTTTTTTTTTGAGTTGTTACCTCTCTTCTCTGTTTGCCTTTGTGGTTGTGGTGTTTGTTTGAGTTTGAGTTGAGAGATGTTTGTTGGAAGCTATTAAGATGAGAAAAGCAACGGATAAGGTGGGAAGAGGATGGTTGGTCCAGAAGTAGATTAGATTGATTTTTTTTTTTTTTTTTTTTTTTTTTTTTGGGTGTGTGGGATTTAAGAGCCAGGCAAAGCTGGCCACTTATTTGAGGTTTTGAAAATAGAAAGGTAAAGTGATCCAAGAAAGATTGGCTAATGTGTTTTTTATTGACGCTGAATCTTTAAATTGGTTTCAGGTAAAGAATGTGTGTAGCTGAATCTATCAGTTGAAGTTGCAATGTCGGAGTGGTGGTTTGTTTGGTGACCCATGTGGTGTGATGAATGCCCACTTTGAGGCCCAAGATCTATTTTGTCAAAATTTGGGTCATGTTATGCAAGCCCAATAGTATGTTAGATTTTATGTCTCAAATCTCCAACCTCAATGCCAGAACTTAAGTTTTTAATATCAATTTTTATCTTTTTTTTTTTTTTAAATCAACAAAAATTATAATTAATATTTAAAAAGTTAATCAACTTTAATGTAAAAATTTCATTTTAAATCAGTATTTCAAAAGTAAGCTTATAGGTGAACATGTTTAGCTTATGTTTTTTCGGCATGGTGGAAACGGGAGAGGAAGGAAGTTGGAGTAGGGATCTTGGAGAAGAAAGTGTTTGATAGAGAGGAAATGTTGAAAAAAAGAAGTTATAAATCCATGAGACTCATTAATTTTTAATCCTTCCAATTTAAAAAAGAAAAGTAGAAGGGAAATTTTGACAAAAAATTTGTATACAAAATAAATATTTTGACTTCAATCTAAATTTATTTTTTAATTGTATGTGAGAAATTAGGTACATGAGTAGTTTGATCAAACTAATTATTTTTTTAAGAAAGATGGCCGGGGGTCCATTAAAATGTTGATTAACCAATCCAGTCAATTAGTAATTGATGCACCATTTCTAAGAAAATGGTTATTTTCTTAATTTCTTATTTATTAAAAAATACTTTTAAAATGTCATTTTTTCATATATACCTAAGATGTCATATGATTGTAAAGTGTATTAAATTAGATTTTTTTTTTCCCCCTTTTTTCTTTCTTTTCAATCAAACAACATGAAAGAATCTTCCTTATTCCTTTTTATTTTTCTACAAATTTTTTTTTTCATCTGATTTTGTGAGTAATATTATCCTGTCGCCAATATTAATATTTCAAGGAAAATATTAAAACGCCCAGACTAATCTCATCATGCAGGGCCTACATGATAAGATCACATAATTAATCTTAATTCTAACCCAT
Organism: Ficus hispida; assembly: GCA_025413025.1. Classification (NCBI taxonomy): domain Eukaryota; kingdom Viridiplantae; phylum Streptophyta; class Magnoliopsida; order Rosales; family Moraceae; genus Ficus; species Ficus hispida. The sequence goes on along the minus strand of CM046370.1, from coordinate 11,311,466 downwards.
ATCGAGATATATTCTACTGCATAGGGGTGCCCATATTTCAACCTTAAGTTCAAGGATATGATTTTTTAATGATAGATTCAACAATCATGATGTCGTAGGATAACTTTAGTGATAAATATTTAGAATATTATAACACGACAATATTTAATTTCACTAAACTCCAATTATTGCTCTCTTTAGCAACATACTAATAAAAAACAGGAGGAAAAAAAATGGAACCGAGGGAATCGAACTCTATTCCTTAAAATGAAGTTATGATATGTGAAATTAGCATTAAATTATATATTAAAAAAAAAAAAAAAAAAAAAACCTCCCATTTTCCCTATCAAAGAGTTTTAGCATTTTTCATTTCAAAAGTGCATAACTTTACTTTCAAATCAAGAAATTGTAGACCACTCACGCGTTCCAAACAGAAAATTATAAATCAAGTTCATGAAAATTAAATTAAATTAAATTACGTCTCATAGCTTACATGGTGGACTTTCGGCAAAGTTCAAACTACTTGAAGTTGGTAAACATATATGAAATGTGAAGTTTAATGGTATCATTTTATTTTATTTTTATTTTACTTTCCGTTTTGTAATCCTTCTATTTCAAAATTATGATACCGTTCATATTGTTTGATGATCGAACTTTATTGAAAATCATATATGAAATAGATGAAAAAGAAACGTTAAAGGAAGAAAAATGGTTAACTTCAATTTTACCTATTGATATGTTTATGTCATCTTATTTTACCACTTAAAACTTAAAAATATCGCACTGTTGCCTAAAGCTTAAATTGTCACATTGTTAACACCTAAGTTTATCAAATGTTTCGCTATTAGTCCATTTGTGACAAAAATATATGAAAAATGACGGAATGAAGCATTCGGTGGGTGGAAGGTAATTTACTAAAATAAATAATGGATTGTTGATTGGGATGGTGAATATTAGACCTAAAGCTTATTCCATAATTATCCAAAATTGTGGTTTTTCACAAATTGAATTAATTGAGTACCATGGATCAGTTCACCCACTTAATCAACCACTCAATATTTATTTTACCACATAACCCTCTACCTATCCATCATATGAGCCCCACGTGCTTCGTTCCGTCATTTTTTTAAACATTTTTGTCACAAAAGGATCTTAATAATGAAACATTTGATAAACTCCAATGTAAATATTATGATGGTTTAAATTAGATGGGATAAAGTGAGACAAAATAAATTTTTTGGGAGCTAAAAAATGTTCTTAACCCAAAGAAAAAAGGATTATTTACATAGATGTCCAAATTAGAGGTACTATTTTGAAATATATCCATTTTTTTTATTTACATAAACATCTAAAAGAGTAATTGGAAAGATAATATTATCCTTCATAAAGAATGAATAATTAACAACTAAAGTAATCACAGAAAAGGGGGAAAAACGGAATTTAAGATGTTAATGAAAATGGCTAGAGTTTAATTAATGAAATTGCTAAACAAAATGATATAAAAGGAAAATTTTAATATTTTTTTTTATTTATCATAAAGAATGTGTAAATATTTATAATGAACGAAAAATGAATGTTTTCTCAAAATTAGATTTCTCATTAATAAGAATAAGCTAAATAAAGAAAAAGAAACATCTATTTTTTTTTATATAATAAATCAGTCTTTATCGTAAAGATACATGCAGGTTCATTTAAACTAATTTATATAAATAATAGTGTTTTTTCATAAAGAATTTGATGCAATTTATTATGTTATTCTTCAATTTATTTGGTTGGGGCATAAATGACAGTCATTTGATATATAGTGAATGACATAAATAAATAAGTTATTTCATAAAGAATTCATTGGTTTTTTTACATGAAAAGTGTTAATATATATATTAATTTCATCAATCTTTATCGCTAATATTTTGTATTGTATTTATTATTTGGTTTGAACCGTCATCTTTATAGCAAATATTTTATATTTATAATAATTACTTTGATGTTTTTAACTAATTTTGGTTTATTAGAGGTTACTCACATTTATCAACAAAAAATATTCACCATTAAAGTCAAAAAACAAAAAAAGAAAATAAAGAATCGTATAGAAAAGGAATGATGTCAATTATAGTAAAATGGCAAAATAAATACTACACACATTTATTTCTTAAAAAATAGACATATATGTAAAATTGTTAAAAAATGAACATATTTTAAATGATAAGGCTGTGATAAAGCCTCTTTTATATACCTTATCGATATAGTTCATTTTTAAACCATCAAAATGTAATCGAACAGTTAAGATGTTGTTTGTATATCATAATTATCATACACCTTACCTCATATTAGTATAGATTAATAAATAAAAATTAAAAAAACCCACCCTTTCCCTTACACTAATGTCGACCCAGGCCCCGACCCCCCCACCCCATCCCTGATGCTGGGCTTGGGCCCTCCCACCCCCAACATGACCTAGGCCCCGCCAGATCTGGGACCCCCACCCTCCGAAACCTCGATGACGGCCCCCCCTCCAACAAGCTTCTATAATTCGGGGATGGCGAAACCGCCACCCCCCGGCGGCCTTCCACCCACCGGCAAGAGAAGAGAGAAACGGGGGAGAGAAAGAGTTTCTCTCTCTTTTTTTTTTAAGGAAAAAGAAAGAGGAAATCTGATGTCGATGAGGTGGGGGGGGGGGGCTGAGCATGGGGATGAGGGAGCCCGAGCGCAGGGGGGTTCGGCATCGAGGGTGGGGTGGGGGGGCCATGGCATGGATCGGCATCAGGGTTGGGGGGACAGATCTGGTCGGTTGTTAGCGTCAGCAGGGAAGTCGCTAGTGTCGGGAAAGGGGTGGTTCTTTTTTTGTTTTAATTTTTATTTATTAATTTATACTAATATGAGATAAAGTATATGATAATTATGATACACAAATAATATCTCAATCATTCAATTACATCTTAACGATTTAAAAATGAACTCTATCGATAGGGTATATAAAAGGAGTTTTACCACAACTTTATTTTATTTTAAAAGGGATTTTAAAAAGGGAAAGTCTGTGAGCGGTAAATCCATTTTTTAGACTGTTGCGATTTAATCTAACGGTTGATATATTATTGGTGTACCATACTTATTATACAGCTTACCTCACATTAACATTCCCACCCAAAGTCTTTTCCGTCACTGGCGACGGTTGCTGGCGTCCCAATCCCGATGCCGGTGACCCACCCCCGATGCTGGCGACCCACCCCCGGCCCCAGCCCCGGCTGACCGCGACCCCCCTCTCTCTCTTCTCCAGCACACCCCCCCCACCGTCCCCAGCCCGACCGGCCCCCCACCCAGCTCGGCCGCCCCCCACCCCCTCTCTCTCTTCCTCTCTTTATCATCCCCTTTCTCTCTCTTCTCCCGAGGCCCCCTCCCTCACCCCCGCCCCTCCTCCCCCCCCCCCTCCCCATCGGCCCCAGCCCAGGCTGCCCCCCACCCAGCCCCAGCAACCCCCCCAGCCCGCATTAGCCTCCCCGGCGAGAGGGGAAGAGAGAGAGAAGGGGGTGGGGGCGGTCGGGGTTAGGGCCGGTGGTGGGGGGGGGGGGGAGGGTCGGGGGGCCGCGGGAGAAGAGAGAGAAAGGGGAAGAGAAAGAAGAGAAGAGAGAGAAAGGGGAAGAGAGAGAGAGGGGGTGGGGGACGGTCGGGCTGGGTGGGGGGCCGGTGGGGGAGCTGGGGGTGGGGGGCCGCGGAAGAAGAGAGAGAGAGAGGAAGAGAGAGAGAAGAGAAGAGAGAGAAAGGGGAAGAGAAAGAGGGGGGTCATCGGCGGTCGGGGCTGGGGCCTGTGGTGGGGGGGCCGGGGGTGGGTCGCAAGCATCAGGATTAGGTCGCCGGCATCCGTCACCGATGGCGAGAAAGTCGCTGGCGATGGAGAAGACTTTAGGTGAGAAGGTTAATGTGAGGTAAGGTGCATAATAAATATGGTACATCAATAATGTTTCAACCGTTCCATTAAATCTTAACGTTCTAAAAAAGAGATTTATCGGTAGAGACCATCGGTCTCTACCACACACATTCCCTTTTAAAAATGGACTTTTTTTATAATTTTTTCAAGAGGGAAAAAAAGGAAAAGAGAGAGAAATTGTTTTAGGTGGGGCCTAAAGAGCAAAGGAAGATCAGCAAAGGCCAAAAAGAAAGAAACAAAAAATAATTAATTGAGAGGAAAAAAAAAAAAGGCTAGTAAGCATGGTAGGGTCCACTGCCTATACAATTTTAAGCCGAAAACACAGCTCAAAAGCATCAACCTTCCAAGACAGACAACGACACCCACAAATCCTTATTATTATTATTATTTTCTTTTCTTGTTATCTTTTTCTTCCCTTTCTCTTAACATGAAATGTGAAACCATGACCTAGAAAAGAATGTCCATTACCCAACCACTACCTTATATTTCCCATATATAATAGAAGACAGACAAGAGAGACATATACTTAATATATTTTAAATAGAAGGAATCAACGAACAGTTGCAACTACCAATTATAAAAAAAAAAAAAAAGGTGAGAGAATTCTACCCTTGGTAGGGTATGACGAAAATAAATAATAACAATAATATTAATAGAATTTTATTTTAAATCGTCGTATTTATATCAGATTTTAAAAATTTTAAGTATCTATTCATATTTTATATGATTTTGATCGAATGTAACGTTAAAAAACAAACACTAACAATAAGATTCCCCTATTATAGAAAGCTCCTTTTAAAAATAATAAAGTGGACATCATGCCAAGCTTTTTTTTTTTTTTTTTTTTTTTTGAAGGGTTCAGCTAAATTTGGAATATCATTAATTTTCTTAGCCACCAAACAAAAGAATCTTGTGCGTATAAAATTTTGCAGGAGCAATTTTATTCCAATCATGTCTTTCTGACTTGGACATCATCTAGTTAAGACCACCACTTGGAAAGAGTTTTCCTCTGGTAGTGGACTTTTTTCAACTATTCTAAAATCAAAATGTCTTTAAACTCACTTGTCCTTTTGACGGCTTCCGTTTGAGACCCTCTTTTAACCAGTTTTTCAAACTATTTTATACAATATTTTTCTCATAAGAATTTGAATTTTACTATTTCAACTGTAGGTTTGAACCTACCATTCAAACGGACCCTTAAAAATAATATCTATAAAAATTATAGATACATAATGCAAACATCTCCAAACTAATCATGGAGAGGATAGAAATGCAATTGGGATAAATCATCATTGTCCCAGTTTGATATCAACTAGATTGCACAATCTATTTACAACCCTAATGAAGATGAAACAAAAATTTGTAATTTAAACCACTAGACACGAAAAAAAGGGGCAAACGCGATCGAAACGTAACGGAAAAAAAAAGGGTCTACTATGAAATCATTCTGGGGAGTATATTGAGTACTAAACACAAGCATCAATAACCCACATGGACAAATCAGATCACTACCTAAACGAACATGCATTGTTTGATACGGTTTTAGACATCTGAAATTACCAGCCATTAGCTTCTAATTAGTTTACTGTGGCCGACACCGTGACTGTGAATGTGACTGTGACTGTGATGTGGTGGTAGTGGTAGTGGTGGTGGTGGTGGTGGGTGGTTTATGAGTCCGCCGTCTTCGAGAACACGAAAAACGGTAACTTTCAGCACAATATCCTTCGTCCTGAGCATCTCAAACACGCAGACATCTCCTTCCCCCAAGTTGTTCTCCAATGTAAATTCATACCAACCTTGACTCAACTTAGCTCTACCTCCTCTGTAAAGGCATCGGATGGACCATTGTCGCCCGTCTGAGGACTGAAGTTTGATGAATCCGGATACCCCACTCAAGTTCTTTTCAGCAAAGCAGGATGGTAAGTACTGCACAGAAAAAGGACATTTTAAGCTAAGAATGTAACATCATTAAGGTTACCAAGCTAGGTGCAGCATATCACGTTGAAACAACTCACCATTATGCATCCCCTGTAGAGATAAGAAGGACGCAAGACGACCCTACAGAAAGGATTTGCAGGCTCGAATGTTTTCGCTGTATTAATAGCCCTTTCTCTTTCTTCAGCTGTCACAGTCCTCTTTCTGGCAGAAGCACTTTCATAAAATCTAAAGCGCATGTCTCCGTCTTCATCATTTCTAAAGGAAGACTCCTGCCCATCTGCACTTCCAAAGAAACAATATAACGAAATTCAATATCATGGAAAACATAGGATGAAATATTAACCGAGCCTAAAGAGCATACTAGGATCAAGCTTCCGCTTCTTCCTCCCCGCTTTCTTGGGTTTTCGGAATTCTTCATCAGAAGGTTTGATTTCTTCTCCAGCCCTCTTACGCTCCATGATGTTAAACTGGACACCTATATCACGAGTCAATTGGTTTTCTGCTTGGTAATTACCAGCACCCTTTGCTGGATGCAAATTCCCTTCATTGCCCCAATTTACGCAGTTAAGTTTAGACCCATTGAACAAATTCTGTAGTGATGGAGGATTGAAAACCTTGCCTGGTGTCAGTTGCTCTGCACGCTCACCGAAAAGCTTATTTTTTAACGGACCAGAGGCCACACGAGTAGTTGAATAACCTGAGGTTCCATCATAATCATCATCTTCCATTTCTTCAAATATTTGATATCTGCTGCCATAAATAGCTTGAGGACTACTGAGAGCATTAGATTGATAGTTGATCTCAGCGGTGGTCAAGTTAAATACATAAACATTGAAGGTTGTATTCCCTTCATATCTGAATACTAAGAAGTACCCAGCACGGATGGCATAACGCTCGACAAAATCCTGCCATCCATCATAAAACCAAATTTTGTTGTCAGCTTTCTTCAATCCTACTCGCCAAACATGACCATCAGGGACGTTGATTGTGGCAACGGTTGAAAGCTCATCCCTGAATTTCTTGACAAAATTTTCCGGGATCCTCTGCAATTCATAAATCAAGTCAGGATTCTTTGTGGGAATAAATGAGCGGGACAAAAAATCTTATTGTTAAAGCACGACTAGTATGCCCCATAGAATAAATTTGCATAAGCTACACGGACAATCACTCGACAATCTGTACCTCGGCAACAGCATATCAATAATCAACAAATTATCTAGGATCCAATGCCTTAACAACACAAATTTGAACCAAGCATGACTATAACGAGGATGATCACTGTCTCCACATATCCGAAGTAGGACAAAAACTATCCACGAGTAAGGTGAAAACAAAAAAGAAAGAAAAAAAAAACACGAAAATTTTATTTCACATTCACACGTGAAACTACATCCACGTCGCCATAGCATATTCAGATGACAGCAGTTTCAGCTTGAAAAAAAAATATGATAAAGGTGTTAGAAACAAGATGGGAAAATTTTCAAAATTACTTATCACTGGTGAGATAAATGTAACATGGAGTGGAAATGAAGATTAAAATCTAAAATGTTGAGTACAAAAAATATAAATCATTTTACATTAGACGAGATCGTGGACATAATCTTCCAATCGGCATTTTATTTTTCCTTCATAATAGGAGCCTTCAGTGTTTCAGAAGACCAACTTCTACCTCCAGTATTGCAAGTAAATTGCTCATTCCAAAGCTAAAGATATGTAAATCACTTAGGCAAGCCCGTAGCCTCACATGAATCACATTCTATGTTTTGTTTTAGAGCACTTTCGCCATGGAAAAATCAGACTGTAAAATTTTGCAGATGAATACAAATTGCCAAGAAGAAGTAACACATCATTTTGAAGAAGAAGTGGCCTCCTAACATTCTTTCTCGCTATTTGACATTCTATTCAAAGAATTGGCTTCCTAATTTCCTTTCTCGCTATTTGACATTCTAACCCTCGAAAGTAGCTAAAGAATTGAGATAGAAAAAAGTGCACTAAGCATGTCAAATCCCATCACGACTTCACTTATTTTCCGAAAAATCAACAGCAAAACACGAAAACTTGTAACCCAAAACCAGAGTATCAACCATGAGGAGGCTCATCTCAATATATCACAAGGTTCACAGCATCATATCATGTTCTTGAGTTAAAGAGAAGGGAAATTTATCATTAAAACAGGGGAACTAAACCATAAAGCCCCTTGTTTGCTAACAAATACCACGGAAATCGGAAAAATTGTTAACAGCAGGCACAATTTGCTTTGAACAAAGAATATTTACTCAAAATTCTGCTTAAAATTTGTTCTTTACAACTATTAATTTTAATGAAATTTTTTTCACAAAAAAAAAAAAATTACCCATCTTCAAAAAATTAGTGTCAATTCTTCTTTCCCAACCTACAAATGCACTTTCATGTTTCCAGTCCTGAATGACATGAACAAAACTTGCCCATTTCCGAGCATAAAAACTTCACTAAGCTAAAAGATCTTATTATTCTAAAACCTCACAAAATCACACCAAAAACAAAAAAAATTTCAGTTTCATTAACCTTATCGCCTATCCAGATTTCTTCAAAACCAGACAAACTTCAGTTCGCAAATCCTTTATATATTAAAAAAAAAAATGTCTACGAGCACAATTGAAGACAAAATCAAAAGAACGTTTTTCAATTTTCTTTAGTTTTAACCTAATCAACAGCCAAACAAAAGCCCAGAAAGAGATTTCAAGGTCTCTCTCTGTATGAAAAAATCTAACCCCCAAAAAAACAAAAACCCAGAAACGGATACGAAAAAAAAAAAAGAAAAAAAGAAAAGAGAGAGAGAGAGAGAGCGATTCAAGGAAAACCCATTAAAACCCAGAAACAGAAGAAGAGAGAAAAATAGGGTACCAGCTGTTTGGATTGGATTGTGGACGAGAGAATCAGCTTGTTGAAATAAGGTCTTGGCATTATGATTACTTTTTTCCCCCCCTCTCTTTCTCTCTCTGTTTTTTTTTTTTTTTTTCTTTTTGGAGGCTAGAAATGAGAAACGAACGAGAAAATTTTTCAGATGAAAAAGTTGGGATCAGACATGGAAATCGGGAAGACGAAGGAGAGTGTGGTAAAGGGTTTTCAGATCTAAGTTTGAGCCCTCTTCTTCTTCTTCACTGGCTATACACTTTTTTTTTTTTTTTTTTTTTTTTTTTTTGCAGAGTCAAACCACCGTTTCTCTCTCAAGGAAATCCATTTTTCTTTTTTCTTTTTCTTTTTTCTTTTTAAAGGGCAGAGAGTACCAACTCAATCCCAACTTGACCTAAAAGTTGAACGAGTCGCGAGTGGGTCCTTGTCAACTCGCCCGAGTCCACTCTTCCTCACTCGGTTCCCCCACACCCATGGCATGGTATTAATTATATTTTTACTCAACCTATAGGTGGTACTATTTTGATCATCAGATCAAAACATTAATGATCTGATCTGTGATTGTAAGTGTGTGTGTCGTGCTATAAGTTTTTATCATGGACAGAACCCTACTAAGGGAGTGTAATAGAGAACTTGAGATCTTATTTGAAAAATCAGTCGAAAAAGTTTCGTTTAAAACCTTCATTTGATATATTAGAAAAGACGCGCTAACTCTAACGGCATACCTTTTGCATGATGGGTCAGTGAGAAAATGGGAACAATGGCTAAAGTCATTAGTTGTAGGCGCTTTCTAGAGGTGAAATCTTCTCGTTCTTCCTATTTTGATCCGTGACCATTAACGACTAAAATTATAATATATACAAATTAGGTAAAAGTATAGTTCCTACGGCTACCATAGTTTTGCCCCCAAAAAAATAAGAATAGCAAATATTTTTAAGAGATTTCTATGGTTGATACTGAAAAAATAACATATTGATTGAGCTGTGTTTTAAACTGTCGAATTTATATTAGAAAACTATATCTTCTATGTAATTTTTATTTTAATGTGTTTTTGTCTAGATTTAACTGTCATAACTATTGATAGGGAGCACCTATCATAGAAAAGTAATCTTTTATATGCATCCTTAGTAGCTCGGATTCTTTTAATAGTACGTTATAGTAATTATCATTATCAGTAATTTGATGGTTCATTACGTATTTGTGATAATTAATATAGTAATTATGATCATTAATTATAAAGAAAATTACTTTTGAATTTAAAACTTGCTTAACATAGTCTTATAATTTTTGAAGAAATGATTTGATCGATTCTTTGTAGTAATAATTAAAATAATAGTGATACGAAAGAAAATAATCAAAATTAATTTTACTTTACAAAATAGCTTCTTTTGATTGATTATTTATGTTAATTATTGATGTGATAATGATATAAAAGAAATAATCAGAACTAATATTATGTTTATGAAAAATTGTGTGTTTATTTATTTTTTAAAAAAGTTTGGAATGTGTTACAGACAAGATAATTTGAAATCTACATCTTTTTTATGAAATCACGTGTGAATTTATTTATTTATTTTTTTGTTCGAATCATGTATGAATTTGTCATGAGAATATGTTGACAATTATGATATTTTATAATCCTATAAAAGACCAATAACAACCAACAGAGCAGATATAATCTAAGGGTAATGTATACTAAATTACATTATAAGGTGTAAAATTTGAATTCTCACTATAGAGAGAGAGTATCAATAGATACTACATTCTACAATTTCTTTTGATAAACAAGGTAATAATTATAATAGTTATTTGTGATAAATGACATGATAATCGTATGAAAGAAAATGATCCAAAAATTTTTTTGAGTAAAAAAATTATCCAAATATTAAATTCTTATAAAATCTTTTTCCTGTGTAGTAAGAAAACCTTCAAAGAATATAACAATTATGTTAATCAAGAAAAATGTGAGCTACATAGAATATGAAATGAGTACTCCTATCTAAATTGCTTTTATACATTTGGGAAAAAAAATTATGATTTTATCTTTCTTAAACCTCCAATGTATATATAACTTGAAGTTTTATTTTGTTAATTGTTCATATTTTATAAAATTTTGAATGCATCATTATGGTTTGTGACAGACAATGGTTCTTGAATAATTTGGCACGAGTAAAAACTAATAGTGATTTATTTACTTCAAAAACTAGAGAATAAACAAATAATAATAATAATAATAATAATAATAATAATAATAATAATAATAGTCCCTTAAATAAGGGCCTCATGTTTATCTATCATGAGCTTTCAAAATTGAGGGTTAAAGTTTTTTTTTTTTTTTTTTTAAATCAAAGCAGACAATTTAGGGTTTAAGTTTGACTCTACCTACAATATTCCAGTCAATAAAAGTAACGGGGTACACAAATCTAAATAATGTGATGTAAAAGTTTTTTTAAAAAAATGAGGGTCGCTGAAATGTGTAAGAATGTTTCCACTATAAAGAAATTAATTATGTCCCACTCGGTTAGAAACAAAAAAAAAAAATAATAATAATAATAAATTAAATAAAGCGCCAAAAAAGAGAGAGAGAGAGAGAGAGAGACAATTATAACCTTTAAATTTGTGATAAAGATTTTTATTATGCCCCCACAGGGTAAGCAAAAAGAAAATAAAAGGAATAGTTGTGAGATATAGTATTCTCTATGTTTTTATTTAAGTTTTAAAATTTGTCTTAATTTATAATACTTTGCTAATAGATATTTCTAGCTGTGTTAAGATGGAATATAAACTTATTTATGTTCTCTCTTCATCTTATTAGGATAATTATGTAGTACAATTCTAGATTTAATGCTCCATTACATTACCAACTTTGTCATTTAGGAGTAGCTCAAAATGAATATCAAAAAAGACACCAAAAGATACAAAAATATCATAGCAAAGATTATTAAATTCTAACGTTTTATTTTTCGTATTCCTTCTTAATACAATTTGAATATGTGATAAATCAAAATGCTTAGGAGACAAAATAAAAAATTGCAATTGTTATTGTAATAATCCAATCAAATCAGATCGTATTAATTTACGAAAAAAAAAAATCCTCCAGAATGTTATGAAAAAAAAAAAAAAAAAAAACTTTATGGTAAACATTTTTGAAATGGGAGATCTCTAGTAAAATCTGTCGGTCTTAATATATGTACAAATATATTTTTATTATTTGGATCCCGACTGAATAAAAGCTCCAATTAGTAAAAGGCTAAAAGCCTATAAAGGAGGAGGAATTATGGATTACTTAATCCAACTTCAGTGATTTATTTTTCAAGTTTCATAGTTGATGTTCTAAAATTGAACCCAATCTTTCATAGGCTTTTAATTTATTTTTTGCTTACAGAAATCATTGGTACCATCTTTCTTCCTCATTCTCATTATTAGTATATCAAAAATCTCAGAATCAAACAATTTCAATTATACACGAAAATTGGATATAATTTTACATGAACCATTATTAGTCCAACATATAAGCCCAGTAAAACCTTCAGTATTGATGGTGCCAAGTATTGAATCTCGAGAAAATCTGAAAGTAAAATATTGAAAGACATCTTTATCGTTACATCAATGTATTATTAGTGTCGAGGGTTCTTATTTGTTTGTTTATGCCCACCATCGAGTAACAAGTTGAGTTGAATCGACGAGTCAACTCGGTACTCAACCAGGTTTACAATACCGAGTCAAAGAGCAGTGGAAGTCAAGCGAGTACTGGACCCTAAGCAATTCCCCATTTAAAGGATCCTACGGCTTTATTCTATTCTTCTAGGACAAGGTTTTAAATTTTATTTTATTTTTATTTTATGGATGAGGAAAAAAATAATGATAAAAAAAAAGAGACAATTATTAATTTGGAGTGAGTAATAATTAGAACGATAAACACGTGTCAGATCAGGGTGTTTTATTGTGAGGGGACCACGTCCACTAGTGTGAAGTACCATATGAATTGAGTGATGAATAATAGAGACTTAACAGGAAAGAGGGGCACACACACACCATGTGTATTAAACTTGTTGAACTTTCACTTCAAATAAGAAAGGAAAGGGGAAAATTTCAAGAAACAAAGGAAAAAAGGAAACTGATTTGGTGTTCTTGCCAAGAAAGTATGATATGACTTGGACAATAATTGGGCCATAATTGGGTTTCTTTGCATTTTTTGGTTAACAAGGATGGATCCGAAGGCTGTCTATGTGCTCCACAAAACTAAAACCGTTAAAGAAATAGACAGGTCAGATAATAAATAAACATACATACAATAATAATAAATAAGATAAATAGTACAATTATATAGGTTAAGGGTGAGTTTGGTTCACCAATTTAAACTCAAATTTTTCAATTTAATTTTTGTCTTTTTCTGAAAAAGTTTTTTATCTTTTCTGAAAAAGTCAACAAAAATTACTATTAAGACTTAAAAATCTTAACTCAAACTCAAAAGATTTAAGATCTTCTGTCTTGAAATTATATTATAGTTGAAAAAATTAGATGGAGAGTCATGTTTTGAGCATCTCTTTTTAATTTTGCTCACTTTAATTTTAAAATTGATAATTTTAATGTTATTAAATGATAAAATTATCAATTTTAATATTATAATGAACATAAATATAGGAGTTATCAAATTTATGATATTCTTGTATGTAACCCATGTTAGTTTATCAATTTATTTCAAAAATTTAAACGGTTACCAAAAGAGCCAACAAACATTTTTATATTCTTAACAATATATGCACAAATTTCTGCTTTTTTACTTTCTTGTATTTTCTTTGATAATTTCTTGCATTCTTAAAAATGTATGCACGAGTACTAGCCCCACTTTCTAGTTATCACAGTCATTAGCGACTGGAGCTACTCAGTCATTGATTTGTTGGAAAATAGAAATAAGTAAAATGGTTTCTATGAAAACAGCGGTGATGGGTGACATGTGATAGAGAGGTGTCCACTTAAGGCTTCCAATGCTTTTAACTCATATTTGATTGTTGCCTGTTATATTTGTGATAATAACGAGAGTGTACCTATGATCCTGATTTATCTACAGGATTGGCTCTAGATCCTGAGTTACGACATTGAATTCTTATATTAGATCCCTTAACGTTTCACTTGTGGTATTAATGAATTCTTATTGTAAAACTGGTGCGGGGTATGAAGATCAACTATGATCCAATGGATAGAACATTTGGATTTTGAGTCACATATTCAATTTGAATTACACTAATTTAGGTGTCAATTAATGCACTAATGCTGTGGTCGTGGAAAACTACAATCAAAATAGAACCGACTTAATTAGTCATAAGTAAATTTAATTTGAAAGTTTGGGTCTGTTAATTATTATTAAAAGGAATGCAATGCTAAGCATTAACCATCATAAAATAGAATTATAAAATAGAATTAAGCAAATAAGTTGTAGAAAATTAAAGATACCAAACCACAAATTTAAAAAGGTTCATTGGTGGTGTTAACTATGTCAACTACGTCCTCTTTGTCTGGAGCTTTTTACCATCTTTGATCAACCGTGCTCAATGGAATGTGGTGATACAATGAATTTAGTAGCGATTTGGCCAGAGTAGTAGTAAATAAAATGGTGTGAAATCCCCTTGTAAAAGGGTGGTCTCTCTTTGTTCACAGAGATTATGACATGAGAGTTACCATGGCAGTCATTTCCTCCCCATTCGCACTACATGACGGTTAGCTCAGTAGTAGTGGCTCGGTGGCTTTAGCGAACGGTTAACTTACTGGTTGTGTACTCAGCATTTTATCTTCGTGACTCAGTAGAAATTCCGAGAAATTCGGATCATTATCTACTAGATATTAGAATTTAAAATATTTGAAGTAAATAACATATTTATTAAAAGTAGGGGTGTCAATTCGTGTCTCGTGTCGTGTTCGTGTCGTGTTTGAGTCGTGTCGAATTTTTTCTACCCCAACCCGAACACGACCGTGACACGAACACGACACGAAACTGTGACACGAACACGACACGAACTCGTAACGGGATGACACGAACACGACACGAACTTGACCCGCGACACGAAACTGACCCGCGACACGAAACTGACCCGCGACATGAAACTGACCCGCTACACGACCTTGACCCGAAATTGACACGAAATTTGACACGAACTTGACCCGAAATTGACACGAAACTGACCCGCGACACGAAACTGACCCGCTACACGACCTTGACCCGAAATTGACGCGAAATTTGACACGAACTTGATCCGAAATTGACCCGAACTTGACACGAAAAGTGACATGAAATTGACACGAATTTTTGCGGGTCTACACGAACACGACACGAATTTTTTCGTGTCAAATTTTCCCAACCCGAACACGACCCGCCCCCAATTTTTCTCAACCCGAACCCGTCAAATTCGTGTCGTGTTCGTGTCGCATCGTAGTGTCGCGACCCGTATTGCCACCCCTAATTAAAAGGGTAATTTTTTTATTAGTCCCAGAACTTCTAATTAAATGAGAGTTTTGCTCCTGAATTTTTTTATTGTTATAATTCTTCGGAATTAAAAAAAAAATGTGTTCGTTCTGTTGATTTTTGAATAGAGCATAGCGATACGACAGTGGCGTGATAGTGACATTGTCTGTCGGCTAGCTTCCTCAATGGAACTCACTTTTTAGTTAAATTGAACAACTCTAATTTTATTAGCTTAAAATTTAGCTTTTGACTTGGGGAGAAAATACCAACAAACAACAATACAAGATCCTTGGCGCCAAAAAGAATTCGGGAGAAAGTACTAGTCTTTTAGAAAAAACACTTTTTTTTTTTTTGGGATCCCTGTCAATAATTAAGGATTTACTGTATGTTAAGTTTTTCCTAATTATTTCTTAAAAAAAAAACTTTTTTTCATTTAATATAATGGTGGTTATTAGTATAATTTAAAGATAATTTCACACCAAATTGTATTATAAGATATAAAAAAAATTTAAATCTCCCAGTTTCATATTCAACAAAAAAAAAAGGGTGGTCAATTTGTTTTAAAATTCTAATGACATGTTAATATAGGGTCCAAATTTTCAATACCTCTTTATGATTATCAATTTTTTCTTTTAAATTTCTTAACATAATGGAAAATAAATAATGAATGAACGTGGTTGCAAGGATAATTTAGAGGTAATTCTCCACATGACTCCACCAAAAGATATAAAATCCGATTCCTCCATCTTCAAGTGAAATATAATGATATTAAATGAATAAATACACCAAACATGCGCTTAGTTAGCTAGTTAGAGATGAGATTTTTAAATTAGAATAGATTGACTTTTTAAAAATAGTTATTAATTTTTATTAACTTTTTAGAAAAAATAAAAATTAAGATGAAAGATTGCAGATTAATTGAAATTGAGTTGAAAAGTCAAACAAAGCACAAGTTTTTTCACATAAAAAAACAAAAACAAAAAAAAAAAACAAAACAAAAAAAAAAAAAAAAAAAATTCCCAAGACAAGATCCAACTAGCCTGCCGATATAACCGTTTCGGCTGTGTCTTGGTTTTTACTTTTCAGTTTCATATATTAAACAACTTCCTCTCTCCCTCCGTACGCATAAAAAGACAAACAAAACCGTCCTCAAACAATCTCATTAATTTTACTTTCTTATTTTACGCTATCCACGTTTTTTTTTTTTTTTTTTTTTTCATTTCAGTTCAGAGATTCTTAACCTCGTCAAACATTATTCACGCCTGTGTAATTTGGCAGATTTTTCTCACATTCAATCGTCCTGCAAATTCTTTTTGGAATTTGGACAACAATTTCTTTTATCTCTCAACAAATAGTTATATATAAAATTATACATGTATATATATACACATCATTTTCAACCTGGTACGTCCTCTCTTTCTTGATCTTGAACCTTTTGTTTGCATGCAGATTTGGCTATTTGGCCTTTTATGAGAAAAGGGATCTTTCTTAATTTATTGAGTTTTCTTTTGTTTCCTTTATGCATGCATATAAATTCATTTATGCATTCTTTTTTTTTTTTTAATTTTATTTCCTTTTTTAATTATCTTCGTCGAGTTCCGTTAAACTTCGGGAATTGATTTTTTTTTTTTTAAATTTGCCTTGTTTTTATCACCACAAGAGTAAGTACTATTTATATATACATATATATATATATATATTTGTATTCACTGTTTAAACTGTATCAAAATTCTCTTGTGCAGAAACAGCTTCCATTTTTCTCTTTACTTTACCAACCGTGAGATCGAGATCATGGGGGAATCTGAACAATCCATGATGATGAAGATGATGATCATGATCATGATGACAGTATCGACGGTGATGATCGATTTCGGAGCAGAAGCAGCTGATACAAATGATGTTTATGATCCTTGCTCGGATAGCAAAGTCCAGAAACTGGATGGTTTCAGCTTTGGCCTTGCCTTCTCTACAAAAGAATCCTTCTTTTTCAATCAAACCCAACTTTCACCCTGCGATAACCGTCTTTCACTTTCCGATGGTAAAGCGCAACTCGCGGTATTCAGGCCTAAAGTTGATGAGATCTCCCTTTTGTCTATCGACAGCAATATATTTGATCCGGTATGTAGCTTATATATATATGCACTAAGTTTATCTAGTCATTAAAAATTTTAGGTCTTAATATTCTTATTCAATATCCTGATTTTTGCATGGTTTAGATTCTATAAGGTAATTTATGAAAAATATATATATATATATATATATATATATGCATAGAGATAATAAAAAAAATTATGATTCTCGATCGAATAGATGCATAAAGAGGTGAACGGATTCCAAAATAAACAGAGATAAGAAAAAAACAGGTTGGACTATGCCTATTCCTAATCCTAAATGAAATGTAAACGTAGTATCTATGTTGGATACGCTCAAATGATCATGGTCATGACTTGTCTGTGTAGTTAGACATTTGTAACTATGAATTAATCCAATATCGTTAAGTTACTAAGCTGTAATGAGGTTTACATATAGATTGGACTCCCTCTCTTCTCCTTTAAGCTAGCATTAACATAATATCATAGCCGAATTTGATAAACGATAGTGGATTTGAATCCTCTATTTGCATGACACGCTAGGCATAAGAGAGAGTATTAGATTGTGAATTTTGTCACGTATAATATAATTACTGGATTATTATGAGATTTATATTTGGATTTGGCTCTCTCTCCCCTTAAAGCTAGCTTAACAATCCTGAATTTATGTTTCTATTCTAATTCATTTTCATCTTCTTTTTCAGCATCGTTTTTTATTTTCGTTTTACATTTCTGAAAATGGGTTGAATTTAGAGAAATCTGTCTTTTTGGAACTTTTGTTTTTTACTTTTTTGTTGGTCTTTTCCTTTTGGTTTTAAAGTTTTTCATTGCTTGCCGTGTAATCCAATACTGTGTGACCTTCGAGTCACTGTGTTATTTGTGCTTCACAGTCATTCAAATTTGTTGCAGCAAACCATTAATTTGTTTGTTGAGCTGCGTAAGCAACAGAAAGACATATTTTTACATATATCCTATAATAATTCTTCAATATTATTTGATCAGTACAAAATTATTTCCTTTAAATTTTTTTTTTTAATTTACTCATGAACAAAGTACCAATTACTAATGTGATGTCATGACCATCACATCAGGCTGTGTCAGGAGGGTATATGGTAGCATTCGCCGGAAGAAAATATGCAGCAAGATCACTACCTGTATTTGTTGCTGACAACACAAACACCATAACAAGTTTCACTTTGGTATTTAGCTCAATTTTTTATCCTTCTACGATAAGACCTCTTATTATATACTATCGACAGAAACTAATTTTTTTATTTTTAGATTAATTTTTTAACAGTTTAATTTATGAGTGTCACTGTTTTAGTTATAGATCATACCATTGAAAATTTAATTCAATAACAAAAACAACAGTTTTTTACTAATAGTACAAAATAGATAATCTTACTATAGAAATTCCCCTTTTTTTCTCTCACTTTCTTACTAGCATTGCTGAGTATTTTTTTTGGCTGAACATTCAGGTACTTGAATTCCAGAGTGGGACACTTCAAAACTTGTATTGGAAGAAATTTGGGTGTGACAAGTGCTCTAGTGGTGGTACTTTTGTGTGCCTCAACAACCAAGACTGTGCAGTGCCAAGCTCCAAGTGCAAGAGCCAAGGTGGGACTTTTGACTGCAATTTAACCGTACAATTGGCTTTCTCTGGCACTGATAAAAATCTTGATGCTCTTAACTCTTGGTACGAGGTCAAGAATCTACGACAGTACTCCCTCTTTGGCCTTTTCTCCAATGTTCGCGATTCTGTCATGGGCAAATATCTTTTCTAAGTCTGAATTCTTTGCTAATATTATTATATGTGACAACACATACGTTGTATGTGCCAAGATACAAAGCTAACGCTAAGGTACAACACAGTTTCTTATTTGGCTACGTTTTGTTCATTGATATACTTTTCTCAGAACTGATAAGATTATGAGGTGTTGTAATGTTAAAAACTGTATCGTACACTAATGTAGAATTCCCTATATCTTGTTACGAAATCAAATGGTCCTAAGAAGTTGAATTTAATTACATATATCATCCCTTGTTCTCAATACTTGGATATGTATATAGGATTTAGTTCACGTCTCCTTATTTAAGTTCTCATTCATGTCCCTTCAATAATAATATGATACGTATATAATGATTTTTTAATTGATGAGACATGATATTGTAATTAAATATAATTTTTAATTGATATGTCATGATATTATTAGAGAGAGATAAAAATAGTAGAAAAAGAGGATACAAGAGTTGGATCCATGTATATATATATTTATAGAAAAAAAAAAGTTGGAAAAAAGCTCAAGTTTGAACATACAAAACCATGTCAAGTGATTTTCGTTTTTCCCTATTTTCGTCTTTTCTGAGTGACTGTCGTTTTTGTGATTGTTATTTTTTTTTTTGTGGTAATTTTATTTTATTTATTTTTGTCTGAAAGTCGAAATTGTCGCTTTCATCTTGTCATGCTTTAATTTGATTATTGTTGTCGTCTTTTATTTGACATAGTTTGTAGCGCTTCTTGTTTTACAAATCTTTGTCGTTTCTTGATGTAGTCTGTTCATTGTCTTTTATTCGTTTTACTTTTTTATGATATTTGTCGTTATTAAGACTGTTGTCGTTTTCGCACGTTATGTCAATTCAAGTCGTTTTTAAGGTTTAATCGTTGCTGCATGTATGTCGTTCCAAAAGATTATTGTCGTCTAATATTTGACATCATTTCAAGCTCTTGTACTTTTCATTTCTTTGTCGTTTCTTGATGCTTTCAAGATATAGATGTAAGATTGTCGTCGTTTTTGGGTTTTTTTTTAACACAGACAAAAAAGACACAATTCCCACGGAACAGATCAATCACACGGTATTTAGGAAGAGAACACTAATAAAATCATAAATGGACCCCACTAAGTTACCACTTGTAAATAATTACTGACTGAAAGAAAACTTGCGAACACTTATAAACCACTTAAAGTCCTCGTTCCATGTCAATGTGAGTTGGAGGGTAACACATCCAATTCAAACAAAAATGGGAATGAATATCACCAATAATTACATTTCAGAAGCTTTACTAAGTAATGGAGTTTTACCAAAATGATGAAAATCACACAAACCATTCGAGAATATAATCTTAATTCTTGTCAAAACTGGTAATTCCCCCAAAAACTATAAACTATATTCTTTACTTTCTTTCCATGTAGCTTTCGCTGTCAAAATGGAAGTTTCCTCTTAAAAACCTCTCCGAAGGTAGTAAACTAAACAGTAAACACTAACTTGTATGGAAGGCAGTTCCATGGCTACTCCACGATCTTGACATCACGGTCACCCTTGTCATCTTTCTTCTCCTTCAACACACCATCTTTATCAGCTCCATACTTGGCATCAACATGCTTGTTGTCCAAAAGCATCTTCTCAATTTCCTCTTCCGAATCACCGTGTGTTAAGTCCTCAGGTTCCTCACCTGTGCAAGGAACCTCGTCTTGTGGAAAGGGCTCCTCCAACGTATTTGATCTCTCTACAGGCACCACTGCACCCGAGTTTTCTGCCTTTGTTTTATTTTGATAGGTTTGAATAAGGTAGTGCGCAACGGACTTGTAACCTAGCTTGACAACCTGCAAATGAACCATGAGTTTCAAAAGCTATTTCAGTGCTCCTGCTCTGTCCATGAACTTTCTGATCGGATTTTTCCACATCATGGAATCAGTTGGGTGACAATGACAGTATCCCCTCAAGTAAATACATACTAACATGTTTTTTTTTCCCTTTCATCTTTTTCGGTTTCTACCATCACGTGGAAATAAGTATAACTAGAAGCCCTAGCCACTTCGGATGGAACTCTGAAACATACGCAGCAAACTAAAGATACATAGGGTCACAAAGATGATGTGAGCACAAAAGCATTCGACCATTTGCATGCATGCATAAACAAGATTGATGGTGCTAACCTTCTTATAGATTTGACCAGTTGGCGTCCACTCTTTTGCCTTACGACATAGACTGCAGTTGCAAATATCCCGACATACAGGGCAAATCCACCTAGGATTCTCATTGGCTTCTATCACATTTTCTCCATATCTGTGGAATATGGAAATATTAAATACAAACCATCATCAAGATTCATCCAGGGAGACAAGTAATAGTTTCATTATTCTAGTCCTAAAGTAAAGTGTATGTATGTATGATGCATATGCAAACGCTCTACGCGTGAGATAATTTTATGGAAAAAAAAAACAAACAAACAATAAGCAACCAATTGAAATGAATAAATTACCAAATTTGAAGTATCAATATCCGGAAAGTAAAAGAAAGTAGTTTACCTCATGTATAAGCAGTCTCCACAGAACTGTCCTTGGACCAAGTTGCAACTGCTGCAATGGGTACGCATACCAAGAGTTTTCTGCCTGCAAGGAAGCGGGTTAATCTCTAAGTAGATCTACCAAGTGAAATTGCACATACAAACCACTCTAGTATAAAGAAGGATAAACGACATTGTTGTAAATAGCAGTTTTATTTATCATCAATAATACAAGAGAATGGGAGGAATGTTTCCCTTTCCGCCCATTTACGTGTCTACTTGATGAATTATAGCTCTTAAAATACTAAAATTACAATCAAATGCTAAATTACTCCTGCTTATTCCTCTTCTTTCACTTACAAAACCCCGCAATCTATAGTTACAATAACACCCTTAAATTACAAGTTGCATTAGTACATCACATCTAAATACTTCCGATCTATGCCTAAACTGTCAACCATTCTCCATTTCCAACCGAGAAAATCATTTAGAACGAAGAAACAGAGACGACGAGAATTGAACGCATATTTAGCTAATAACTGAGAACTTTAAATAACACAACAGAAGTTTCCACGCAAGGCCCTTTTTACAGGCGAAATTCATGTGAAGGCCTAATTTTCTCCCACTCATTTGAACACAAACAATAACACAGAAAAGTGTGGCTCAAATCATAAAACATCATCCACCGTTAATGGTTCTTTCAGTAAGATTTTTTCCATCCAATGCCAATTGGGTATGTGGATCCCCCATTAAAAACCTGATTAGCAACGGTGAAATCATATATATATGTATATATATATATATATTTGTATACACACACACACACACATATATACACACACATAAGCCCATAAACCTGCATTGATGGCAAGTCTCTCCGTTGACATTATCATATATGCGTTTTCCGTCTTCTCCATATCCATCAACAAGCAGAGTCCAGGCGGTCTTACAATCTCCCAAAAGCTTCTCATGCTCTTCGGTGTAAATCTCCGGCTTCGAACCTTCTCTGATGCAAATCTCCAGATCCTCCGACGACGACTCTCTCTTCCCTTTAGGGAGAATTTCCTTGTAGCTAACAGGAACCAGAGTCTTCAACCTATAAATAATAATAAAACCCACAAAATCCCTAAACAAACCGGTTTTCATTTGGTACTAAGGTTTTAATCTTGAACACATTCTTCTCCTTCGCTCTGTCATTTTCCCGGAAAACAAACACAACAAAGGAAAGGAAAGGGCTTTTACGTACCTGGAGGAGCGGCGGGGAGAGCCAGGGAGTAGAACGATTTGGGATTTCTTGTCGGAGGAGCGTTTCGGAAGGGAAGTCTTGGACTTGAGCTTGAGAGAGAGATCGAGAATCCCTAGCTTCTGCATTTTCTCCTTGTTCTGCTTGATCCTGAGATCCCTGGACTCCTCGTACCCAGAAGCGTCTGGGGTTTCGAGCCGGTCGGTCCCTTCGTCGGCGTTGGCGCCGCCGCCCTCCGTTGTCTCTGCATGCGTTCTTTGGACCCTCTTTCTCCGACCCGCCATTGGCGTTTGTTTCAGAGCTTTAGAGAGAGAGAGAGAGCGATTATAGAGAGAGAGAGAGAGTAGAGTGCAGAGACGAAACGAAGTGGTGGTAAACAACCAAACACACTACGAATGGCGCGAGGGGGCTGATCAGCCAATAAGGAATCGCCACGTCGTTCGCAGCAGACTAAGAATGACATTTGTTCATGGGCGTCAAAAAGATTGTTTCTACGAATATTGAGTTGAATTTTGCAAATTGGCGCCAAATTATTCTTCCCTTCGGGGAGTCGATTAGTTTTGATACGAGCCATCAAGATCTAATTAAAAACTAGATCAGGACTATAAATATCAATTATAATATTAATTTTTTAAAGATTAATTTATATATTATATTTTTTATTAATAGATATAACAAATTGACGTAAAATAATTTTTATAAAAAAATGACAATTCTTATATTATATAAATTATATTTAAAAATAAAAATTAGAGTTATTGTCCTTAATATTATTTTAAAATAACACATAATGTTTTGGATCTTTCTACAATAATGCCATGTTTGATACAGATGAAAAGCTGATGGAATGAAGAAGATAAAAGGATTTTAAGACGGAAAATTAAAAATTATGATGTTTGATTTGAGTGATTGTTCAGAGAAAAAGAAAATAGGAAGGATTAAAAATCATGAGGGACTCAAATCTTTTAATTTAGCCAAAATTGACAAGAAAACTTTGCTAAAAATGGAACTAATAAAATTACAAAAGTATCCTCATTTGTTAAAAAAAATCCCTAAAGATAAATGAAATTTTAGGTAAAATAGTAATTAAATGAGCAACATTTTTGTTTCCCTCCAATTTCAATTACAATACCAAACGATAAATGTAATTTTAACATCTTTTCTCCTTATGGTACCAAACAACATAAGAGAGAAACAAAATATTGTTTTCTCTCCCTCTTATTATTATTATTTTTTTTCACTTTCATTTTTCCCTTCTATCTTGTTACTTTCATTCTTAACAAGTATAGGCTAAGGCTTTGTACAAAATAGAAAGTTTCTTAAGCAAATTTGACAGCTAAATAACGGTCCTACTAGTTTTTTTTTTTTTTTTTTTCAAATCCTATCACAGCAATCTCCATGTTTTTAAATGTATTATGTAGGATTTAGAAATATATTAGAAACATCAATTATCATCCCAATTTTTGAATATCAATCAATCTAAGTGACGAGTGAGTTTTTTATTATTATTATTTTATTCATATGTGTTTAAATGATACAAATTAAAAGACGACAACTCATTGTTTCATGAATTAATACTAAAAAATTGATGTTCGAATTGACATCCGTAATGCCACTCTAGATTTGATAGGTTCTTAATTATAACCATATGATGACACAACTATATTATATATCTTAATCTTAACGTATATTAAAGAACCAATAATGCTCTCCCTCCTTCTGCTATGTGTCAACCCATTGTTTTTCTTACTTTCCTCTTATGTTTCAATCCTTTTTTTTTTCCTTCTCTCATTTATTTTCTTATATGCTTTTATCCCTTTTTTTTTTTTTTAATTTCTATTAGCCTTTCGGTTTCTCATTTCATATATTTATACACACACATATACATGATCCTCTATCTATCTATTCAAGAACTTATAATTTTTATTAATATGGTTGAAAAGGGGTTTTTGTCTTTTTTTTTTTTTTAAATTTTGTTAGAAGTTTTGGTTTTGGTTGTTTAAATTTTATATGAAGTTTCAATTTTTTTTCTCTTATTTTCTCGTTTTGTATTATTTTTAATTTTCTCTTTAAATTCTGATATCTTTTATAATATAATATGTTATTCAAACGTGGGGAGTGCATGTTCGACTAAAATATATATATATATATATATATATATATACTTTAAAAGCCTATAATTCTTTTTGTCTCCCCCTTCCTGCTTGTCATGTGTTACCGCATCAATCTCGCATGTCCTTTTTTATTTTTTTCTGTCTTCGCTTGTCTTTTTTTTTTTTTTTTTTCCTTGAAGTTTTTCTTTGCTTGTCTATTCCATCTTGTCAACTAGTAGTATATAAAATGGGATACTTTACATTCACTTATAAGTTCCGTTTGATTTTTATTATTTATTATTATTATCTTTTTGACATAAAAGAACATATGTGAATTAGCTTTACGGAAGGTAGATTCCCATGAGAAAATCTCCCTATTTTGCATGCATCCCAAGTGCTAGATTGTACCACGAATTAAGAAATTGTACATTTTTTACCCCGATTTAATTAACACCACAATGGGAAAATCCAAGCGATATATTTTCAAGTCTTGTAGGTTACTTCTAGATACCCGACTATTTTTATTCTTAGATCCAATCAAAATCATATATAGATAAATATATATATAGTTTTGTATCCAGTATCGAATGATATCACATTGACATAAAATGTCAACTTTAATTATTATGAATGTAAATTCATACAAAAAAAAATGTAAACAAGAGGAATTCACAATCACATGGTGTTTTTCAACATCCTCATATTTACATTTCATTCTATATGAATTCACATTCTTAACAACTTAAATTCACATATAGAGTAACGTCGGATACCATTCGATACCTAATAGAAGACCATTCATATATATATATATATATATATATATATATGTACACACACTAGTTTAAATGCATGTGCGATATACATGATTGGACATATTTGAGAAAATTTATCTAAATAAGAAAAAAATATAAATATAAAAAGAAGTAAAAAAAAAACACTAACAAAATACCTAAAGATGAAAAAAAAAATGCATGAAAAATACCAAAAAGATCAAAAAGACTAAAATGTTAAAAATAAATCAAACCAATATCAAAATGGGCAGCACTGTGGTAGAGAACATTTGGTCTCTACCGGTAAAGTCTTTTTTTATGCCACAGAGATTGAATCGGATGGTGTAGATATTGAGGGTGTATATGAATATTTGTAGGCAGCACCCCATATTATAACAAAGTAGGTGAAAGGGAAAAAAAAAAAAAGCAGTCAGCCCCAAGTCTTTTCCGTCGTCGGCAACAGGCCTGACACCAACGACCTACCCCCGGGCCCCCTATCCCTAATCCCTAGCCCCGGCCGCCCCCCACCCAGTCCTGACCCCCACGCCCCGGCACCCCCCTAGGCCCCCCCGCCGGGCACCCAGCCTCTAAGCCCCCCCGGTGCCCCCCCCCCCCCCCCCCCCCAAAACCCCAAGTCCCCTCTCCCCCGACCTCCCCCTAACCCCCCTTCGACCCCTCCGACCCCCCCTCGACGGGACGCTCCCACCCCTCTCTCTCTCTCTCTCTCTTCCCCTCTTTTCCAGCCCCCGCACCCCACCTCTACCCAGGGGACCCCCATCCCCCTCTCTCTTCTCGCGTCCGGGGGGGGGGAGGGCGCATGCCGAGAAGAGTGAGAAAGGAGAAGAAAAAAAAAAGAGAAAAGAGAGAGAAGGGGTGGGGTGGGGTGGGGTGGGGGCGCCGGGGGGGGGGGGGTTGAGGGGAGGCCAAGGGAAGGGGGACCTAGAATGGGGGGGTTGCCGGGGGGGCTGGGGTCGGGGGGCCCGGGGGGGGGGTGTTCAAAGGGCTAGGGAATGGGGGGCCAAGGCTGGGTGGGGGGCGACCGGGGCTAGGGCTAGTGGTGGGGGGGCCGGGGGTGGATAGCCAGCGTAGGGACTGTCACCGACGGTGGGAAGGTCACCGGCGACAGAAGATTTGAGGTGGAAAATGTAATATGAGATAAGATATATGATAAATATAATACACCAATAACATATTTACCATTCAATTAAATTTTAACGGTTTAAAAAAAAAAACTCTACCAATAGTTAGATAGTTATTTTGGAAGAGACTATACCTCAATCTTTACCTAAAAAAATACTAAAAAAAATAAAAAAAATTTATTTCGAAGATAATATTTTAATATTTTAATAAAAGGTATTTTTTTGAATCAATAACTTATTTATAACAACATGTCCCACACAAATGACAAGAAGGTTCAAAAATTTACAAAGTATGAAATATATATATTTTTAAAATAAATATTTTTACTGAATTTTTTCTCCTCTTCTCTCTCTCTCTCTCTCTCTCTCGCACTTCACCCGCCACACACACTCTCTCTCTCTCTCCTTCCCTTCCCCTCGGAACAAAAGAAAAACAATCCAAAAAAAGCACTCCACCCAACAAACCTCACACTTTTTCTCTCTCTTCCTTCCTTACGTGTGTTATTCGTAGAAAAAAGAAAACAAAACCCAAAAAAACACTCCACCCCACTGGCCCACACACACTCTCTCTCTCTCTCTAAAAAAAAAAAAACACAAAACCCAACAACGGTGCTCCCCTCACTCCGTCTCTCTCTCTCTCTCTCTCACTCTCTCCCCCTCCTACCTTCCCCTCTCCCCCCGTGTGTTGGCTGACCAAAAAACCCCAAAACGCAAGTTTCGTCCATAACGTGCGTTTTGGAAGAAAACAGTAAAAAAATTTCTCCTATATATTGTATAGATAACACAGAGAGCGTGTACAAATCTAACGGTTAAAAACCAATGGGAGCTCAAAGGTTGCTTTAACGACAAGAAAACACAGCTGTTTTTTTCATTTTGAAGCAGAGAAGACTCCGATTTCGGTACGTTTAATTACGTGCTGATCAATTCGAAACCAAGCAATGCTGGAGTCGCACCAAAAATATAGGGAAACAATTTTAAATTAAGATGTACAAATCTTCTATACACGCCTATATGTACATATACACATCTGTACAGTTAAAAATGAGGGGAAGAAAAGCTATTTTTTCTCTATTCCATAGAATGTTTCAACACCATTTTTCTCACCTATCTATGAAATGAATGCTACACAAAAAAGCTAAAAGGACCTCATAAGGAAAATTACCAAACCACTCTCAGGAGTGAATTGGAAAATAAACTATTTACCTTCCTACACAGGTTGATGAATGCGCGTCTTCTCGTGCACATCGAACACAAGATTCCGCAACTCGGGGAAAATCGATATCAGCAATAGCTCGAGTACTGCATATCCAAGCTGCTTTATACAGATAGTAGACTGCAAATTTCAATCAATTATTGAGTGAGAATGAATGTGTTGAGAGAAGTATATTTACATAGAGGATGTAAAAAAATTTGGAGCTAACCTGAGTGAAATAATAAATGTCTTTTGCACAACGCTTGTACTGCTTATTTCCAATCAGGCTCACTAATGTTGAAGGAGCTCCATCTGAGAGGAACAAAAGATATCAGTCTTTTTTCGACAACGATAGTGTTGAGCAATTTTCCAGACGGTGGTTTAAGTAGTTTTAATCTTAACAAGAACAAGCGCTCACATATCAAGCAAACAGCATCAATATAACACTACATGCATATAGTCAAATAGCAGGTGAATTGAGTCAAATGAAACATCTCACACACTAACCATTATACCGACACCAAATCTAAAGACGAAGGTTAGCATCGAAAATAATTGTTCTAATTTCGGTTAGGTGACATTACTCACCAAAGAGCATCTTCCTGACATCACTTGCTCTGCGAGCAGCTTCGAGCTGTTCCTCAAATGATCCAGGTTTACAGACCTTACTGCCACCAAATTGTCCCGCGCCTTGAAAAGATTTTAGACCAAATTCAGATTCATTGCCGTTGCTCTCTGCATTTCTTGCTCTAAGGAAGAATACTCCATCAGGCCATAGAACCTGAGAGAAATAAATTCACATACACTATTATCCCAGGTTCACATAGAAGATGTTCTAGCGCGAAAGCAAGCACATTTATTCGTAACTATGTTTCTCAAAAAAAAAACCAGGTAAACATTCAACTTAATACAGTGTAATCACAAGCAGATTTATATCACGAAGTCGATTTGCACCAATACAAAGCTGAGATATGTGAAAATGGTTCGGTTCTTACATCTTGAACCCATCGAATCCCTAGGGCAATAATATCATCTCTGCGAAGCCAATGAATCTGCCTCAAGAGCCAGTCATCAATAGCATCATCCATTATTAAGTGTAATATCTGTTTGGATATCCAAAAGACCTGTCTCCTGCACAACACCAATAGACAATGGTCAAAGAGCCGATAGTCGTGGTAGTTAAAAGACATCGGTATTATTGCTTGGTGTTGTGTTCTAATCTATGCAATTCTCAATACGAGGAACATTATCATGCAACCAAAAGTCAATTGATTGGTTGACCATAGTTTTATAAATATTAGATACATTGAATTTCGTAGTTTGGCCCGTCTCCTAACAGTATAAGATTTCAGGAAAGCTGACAAGATAAAAGAGGACAAGTGCGCTAATGCAGGATTGAGTAAAATATACATAAAAGATCCATTGGGGATATTTCTTGAGTATTCAAGTCAGAAACAGAATATGTCAGTAATATAACCTCCGAGACATAGAAAAGTGAAAGCGTAAGTCAAACTGACTCATGAGTATTCAAAGTACGCAGAAATCCAAATTACACAAAAGTCAAAGTTATTATGTAGGCATAAGAATGTGGATATAAAGAGACAGGTGGGAAGTTTAAATATGGACATGGATTCATAAGCGAAAAGGAAAACAACACAGGAGAGGTAACTTGGAAAACTGAATACATATTCACTCTACAGGAGAAAAAAAAAAAAGGTGGTCAAGTAGTTGGTAAAAAGAGAGGGGGACAAAAGATAACTGACTAATAATCAAAAGAATAAAGAAATTAAAATAGAAGAGTTAATGCATTTGGGAAGACAACTAATCTTTTGAGACTTCATCATGATGATATTCAACAGTGTTTAGGTCAAAAAATTTGGAATGCTGCAAATTGTAGCAGCTTACAGTGTTTACGACATGCATTAGATATTATCCTACTCGTGCGAGAAACATGTTCTAATCAAACTATGTCGTTAATTAAAGCAAACGGATGCATTTTAAAGATAAGATATCTACTTCAAGCAAATGAATTTTAAAGAAAAGGATAGATCACCTTAGCCAGCCTCTTCTCTTAAGCTGAAATATTTTATCCACTAGATTCAACAGAGGGACACTCACATTAGGTGGAGTCCACTGCAAGAAAAGCAAACTGTAAGTATCCGTAAAATTTAAGACACAGTAGAAAAATGGTCACAACTTACGAGTAAAATAAACATAGACATATTTCTATTCAGCTAATTTATTAATGAAAAGCCCTAAAGATTGTTAGAAAAAGATTATGATTCCGCCACAGTAAACCAGTAACTTCCTCTGAGATCGATCACCAAGATACCACATGTTGACCAAGTATGCTAGGCAATATAGAATCATTTTCCCTACAGCTCGTCCTATTACTCTGTGAATAAACATATTCTCCAGTCTCCACTTGATGTCCAATAAACAAAAAACTGGCAGCATTGTATATGTTAATTTACTTTTGAAGAGAACTAAAAAAGCTAGAATTATACCAATAAAGACAACATTTTACCCATATTTTTCTTATTAATGCATCAGTTCCTTTGCTAAGCCTAGCAGCAGACATGTAACACAGAAACAACATCTGAGATGTACATCAACCATAAATCCATATATTTTATCGGTGAACGCACATAGAGAATGAACAAGGAAAACTCAAAATACCTCAGGTGGCATTCCCATTGGATCCACCAACTGATCAGAGGTTACTGGAAATTTTGTTACAGGAATAATAGCCTGACCGATATCGGATTTTGCCAGAATTTTGTCTCTCTCTTCTGAACCTAACTCCCTTGGCCTTTTTATCACCCGAGGGGGATAACCCTTGGAGCTTAATTCATTGTCTGAATGCCACCCATTTGCATGTGCACTAGATCGCATTTCTTCAGGGTCACGACTTCCATCGTTGTCACCTTCTTCATTGTCAGAAAAGCTATTTGCTGTTTCTGCCGTATCTTGCCTAGATATGTGTTTACTTATCTCTTCTGCACTCCAGGGCAAATTTCGAGTGGTTTCCGAAATTGAAGAAAATGATTCACTTGGAGACGAAGATGGACCAACAACTTTACGCATTAACCCATCTGAAACACCTTTAAACTGGCGTACAATATCATCCACAGCATCGTCCACATTTACTGCTCAATTTACAAACCCACAACATAAACCATTAGAGCATAACACAGAAAATATCAGCCTTTAACAGATTGAGCTATTAGCAGATAAAGGGTAAATGTTCATAACATTTACTAAATCAGCAATGAAAAAAAAGGGTTAAAGAACAGGATCATGAGCAATTCTCAAAGAACCAATTCACGGTGTTCAATACTCAGACAATTGGTGTTCTACAAGGCAAGGCATTCTCTTAACACTTGACAGAGTTACGTTCTACTTATCTATTTTGGAAAATGGAAAATAGAAATATGAGATCCATACTTATATTTATGCATAAGAGCATCTGACCAAATTTTCATGGTGGCAGGAATAACCTCCGACTCAGAGAAAATGAATTTATTTTACTAGTGACTCAATTGGTTAATTACTAAATTATCTCTAAACTTTAAAGAACACCAAATTTTAGTCCCGAAGTTTTGTTTTGCTTTTTTCTTTTTTAAGAAAAATTCTTGTTTCAGTCCCAGAACTTTCTACAGTTTTTTTAGTGGCAATTACTGTACGGACCAACTAGATAATTGTTTAGGGACCCAAAAGTTTGATTTTAAAGTTTCGGACCACTATGAGATGTTCCAGAATCCAGGAAGCAATTATTGACTAAAAACAATGACGTAAAAATAGTAATCAAACTTCATGGCAAAGAGTTACAAGGAACTCGGTAGCTTGCCAGCCACATAAGCACGAATATATCCAAAAGGAAGTAAAAAACCAACAACAACCATGTACCTGCTAAGGTTCTCATCACTGAGGACGATTTTCCAAATGAGTAACTCTTCAAAAGAAAAAAAAGAAAAAGGATCGTTAGAAAAAGATAACTTTCGAACTTCTACACTAGAGACCAAAAAAAAAAAAAAAAACTTTTAAACCTAATAACCCTATCTCAATTTCAGGAAAGAAACAAATATACTACAATTCTCGCAATTCAATCGATAAACCATTTTTTCCTGTTTAAGCCAAACAGATAAACAACCTACTGTTAGACTTCTGCATTCTTTAGTACGACCCTTGTCGCCATCTTCTGGGTCTCTCATTCAAGATTCTCAATCTTTTAGCAGGAGGACATTACAATTGCACCATTCCTTTAAAGCAAAAGGGGCGGCTTTTTACTCTCATTTCTCTCAAATAACAGTTCTCGATCCCTAGTTTCTTTGATAACAAATGTTTAGTAATGTCTTCACATAAGAAAAGGATCCTTTGCTTATTAACTCCATGTGTTCTCAAGTGCAAAACAAGGCTACTGCACCAAACATCTATGTCAAAGAAAGAGAATACCTTTGAGGAAACACTTAAGAAATCCCACACTTCGTGTTGTTCAGCAACATTGGCTATTGACAAGAGGTCCTGGAAGAAAAAAACATGGAGATAAGCAACAGGAAAAGGGATGTAGAATAAATTCATTGAAGAATTGATGTCATACTTGCAGATATTTGTCAAGATGAATGCATCGCTGATGAACAAAAGCGTCCTCTGTGCTTGATGAAAATATTCTTTTGGGGGGTAAATGTAAATTATAATTAGGAATTTCTTTAAGATACCGATGCAATCGCTCAAAATTTCTGTATCTGCAGACCAAAAAGAAAAAACCCGAGATATTGTGATACACTGATCAGGAGACTTTGAGAACCTTGTACCAATAAAGGGAAACAGGGTACAAACAAGACCAATTTTTGACAGAGCAATAGAAAACTTCTTTGTTTCCCATATTTCCATGCATAGTAATTGCAATTTTCTTCAACTCCTTATCCCTCGTATCTTCTAGTTTAAGGGAATCTTTTTTTTTTCCCTTCTGTATTTTCGATGGACTAGGAGATTGATTCAGAGACCAACTCCTAGAAATTTACTACAATAAATGTTTTTTTAAACTAAAAAATAATATTTTAAGTTTCTTGAGAATCTAACTAAGTATTAGTTCTCTATTACCGACTTTGTGAGCATGCTGGCATTAATTACCCCATAAAGATGGATACTACCGACTTCAATCGTCAATATTTTGATCCGGCCACATAATAAGCTCACCCTATTCAATCTTCAGTTCTTTTACAAAAAACTAAAGTAGAAAACATTTTTGGGTGGTTGAGGTATTAAGCAACAAGACAGATCAATTAAACTTTTGGCTTTAAAAAAAAAAAAAAGATTGATATTTCATTACAAACTGTTTTTATCTTATGAATTACCTTCTTTTCACAAACCAAGTTCTGCTTTCAGCATCTGTCACTGCAATTGAATAAACTGCAAAAGACTTTGAACCAAGTTTCTCAAAATATGCTCCCATTACCTGTAGATACATGTAGACAAAGAATAACTTAGTTACAGAAATATTCTAAGACTCATACTCAACCCCGTTTTCCTAAGAATTCTCTTATTTGCTTATTTTTGAACTTTTGCATATAGAATCTTTAACCAGAAAAAGTGCTCACCCGACACCTAAGCTTGGGAAGATGTTGTCCCACTCTAGCAACCACCATATCGGAAACACTCTTACCAGTATACTGTTCCCTACGTCTGCCAAAGTCAGGGCTATAGAACTCAGAAATGATGGGCCCTCCACCTTCCGTAAATGCCTTATTTGCATCAGGTTCAACTTTTAAGGCAGATGTACTGTTGGATCTCTTAAGCAGAATTTTATTTCCACTAACAGGAACATTAAATTTACCCTCCGATTCATCAACAACTCCTCCCTTGATCACTGAATCCTTATTAGTATCCTGAACGAACAGTGTATCATTTCTGTTCCCATCTCTTAACTGACTATCAGAGCTGGTTCCCCACGTTAGCCTTAAAGGAGCACCCTCTTCTTTTACCATGGAAACAACCGGCCTGTCGGCTACCGTTTCTTTTCCAACATTTTTGGTGGGAACAGCACTTTTTAAACTAGAACCCTTCACTACAGGTTCTTGAAGTCCTGCTATTATACCCTTGTTCTCTTTCTTTTTATAATTCCTTCCCTTTGTCCACATGTTTTCGAGATTTTCAGGTGCAAGAACTTCAGTTCTTCTCTGAGTTGCTGCCTCCAGTACTCGTGCCCAATCAGCGGGACGTGACTGCAAAGACTCTTCCTGGGATGTGTTATGGTCTGAGGATGCTTCTGTCTGAATTTTCGCTAATGATGTATCAATCCCCTTATTTAAGGACGAATTCTTCTTTGATACTGAATCATGATCATGCACAGGCCCTGTAGTTGACCGATCACCACCCAAGTCCTTCGCGCTGTCATCTTGAATAGCTAGCAAAACATATTCAATAAGCTCATTGATATACCTGAAACAGCAGAATAAAAAGTCAGATGGTTACAAGCCGTAACAAAGAAGAAACGAAAAAAGGCATAGATAAAATTCATATGGCCATTTATCTGTTAAAACAAAACAATATTCCGAACAATACGATCATGTTTTAATAGCTGCAACTACTCGTAACACACACAGATAAACAACTAAAATGCCTAAACTTTCACGGATGGCATAAGATGCCTTTTTGTGGTTTTTTTTTACAGAATTCCTCCCAACAGAACTGAAGAATCTCTAGACAAATTGTGAAGCAAGAAGAATGATAAAACAAAACAAAGAATGAGAGAACATACCCAGGGCTTGCGAAATTCATAACAGGTTGCAACACCAAACTTGTCAAAAGTTCTCTTGAAATAGATCGAATCACAGGACATTGAGCTTCTCGTGGTCTTAGCACCACAGTCAACACTCCACCCATCAGTCGCTGAAGAACCTACTAGTAGATATAAAGCATTAAACAGAGCACAAGTGACATAAATGAATAAATAAACAAAAAAAAAAAGTGTTTCCATCGGAACACTCCACGCACACCTTGTACTCACTCTCAGGTGATACCAGGGCAGGATGAAGCTCCTTGGAAGTCATCAGATGGTGTTTTAACCTCTCATCCCTCTCCTCTGAAGACAATGTTCCCATTACATCGACACCTATGACAGCTTGGTTTCTTCTAAAAAGGTCCAAGTGATCCCCTACTAGGTCAATTATATCCCTGAGACATTAGAAAAACATATAACATAATTGCTTCAGTAACAAAAGGTTCTTAAGCACTTGCAAATTCTTTTTCTTCAACAAGAAAAACTCAGTACCGTGTTAACAAGTCAACAAGGTTTATCTCTTTAATCCTTCCTGATACTTCACCAAGAGCATCCATGATTATCGCACGTATTTGCTCAGGAAACTCTCTGTCCGGTGTTATATCTCCATACCACAAATCCACCACAAAATCCTTCAAAATCTTGTCAACAAACTCATTAATTGCGGCCTCCACAATTGGAGAATCGATTTTCCTTTTCCATTTTTGCGGGGCAGGCACGGTAGAGAGGCGCGAATCATTTACAGACAACTGTTTCTTCTCCAAGTGAGACAAGTATGTTTGTGAACGGACCGGCTTAACTTTCCAACGAAACTCCACCTCATTAAAAAGAACTCGCATAGCACAAACAAGTAGAATTGACATTGGCAGATTCATCCACATTGATTTACTTGTATCTGTAATGGGATGATCAGATCAGAGCCAAAAGGGTATGATACTATACAGACCAAAAAGGAAAAACCATGTCATGTGAAACTGATTAACTGCATTTTCTACGAATCCAAACTCCAAACCAACTGAACAGAATCGTCACTATTAGCATAACAAACCAGAGAACTTTCAAACAAGCCCAGATAAATACAAAAACTTCCCTTGCATTTTACAAATCGTCCTAAAAAAATTCTCCGGAAGGGATATTTTGACCGCGTTTTATTGCCGTTCTTGGCACGAATTGTTAAAAATAGGGCATGGTTTTAACACGTTTTTGCTTACTGGCAACATAATTTAGAATGCAACATTTTCGACAAAAATGCCGGGGAGGTTTTTGTTATTGTCTCAATACAAAATATAAAATACAAAAAAAAAAAAAAAAAAACAAACAAACAACAACAACAACTTTTCAACGGCAACTAATCAACATTTAGCTAGCAATAGCTTTAGGCAAATCTCAATTAACTACTGAAATGGAAACTGGAAAGCACTCGTCTTATCGCCATATCAAGTTCCAGAAAATAAAAAATTAATTAATTAATTAAAGAGAGAGAGAGAGAAGAGAACCAACAGGAATTGAATTTACCAAAACCGGAAAGATAAGAGAATTCCATAATCAGGAAATAATTTTGGGAATTAGAAAAGTGCTTACGAGACAGAAAATACGAGACGGCGAAGATACAGAGGGCCCACCAAAGCGTCCGAAGCTTGGCCTCCTCGATCAGATCCTTGACCGTTTCCATGGCCTTCATTTTTCTTTCCTTCTTCTCCACCAAAATTCCTCCAAAAAATCAACCGACGGAAACGAATTCCCGGGCCGACAAACTTATCGGAGAATAAAATTTCTGGTAAATTCCGGATCGACGACGAACGCAAGCATCAAAAGCACCATCAGAGCTCGTGGAATCGCCGACGAATTCCCAACTTCCTCCTCCTAGGGTTTTTGGGTCGCCGAAAACGGCGTCCGCAAGAAATCGGGAATCCAAAAGCGATAAACGCCGACGAAGAGAAGAGAGGAGTTTCTTCTTTTGTGTGTGTATCTGAGAATTGTTTTTTCTCTTCTCGTTGCCTTCCGTTTTTTGCTGTTTTTATTATTATTTTTTTTTCCCAGCTGTTTTTGATTTGTATTATGTAAATTACTCCTATAATCCTAAATTTTTAATTTTATACAATTTGATACATGCTTTTTCTAATTTACATAATATGTTTTTGCAATAGTTTTTATATTAATTTTTAGATCAAATTAATCAAATTTATCTATTCTATCTTTAATTAAAAAAAATAATACTAATTAAAGAATTTCATGAAAAAAAAATTTTAAAATAATTTATTAACATACCAATATTTTTAATCATCTAAAAAAATTAAAATGATATAAATTTAAAAATTTATGAATCAATTTAATAATTTATTAAAAAAAAAAGTAGCAATTTATCCACTTATTTTTTATGTCTGTAAATTGTTATGTTTTTTTATTTTTAATTTTTTAACAAATTATTGTGTGTTTATGGTGGACAATACGTGGGAAAGGAAAACGTAAAATCGTGTCGTTAGTAACTTTTTCTATTGACACGTCAGCATGGATTTAAAAAAAAAAATAAGGAATTTTGTCCCTTTCCTATTGATGACTAATTGCCAAGCGTTTTAAATTCTCTCTTTTTTTCTTTTTTTGCTTCTTCATGTATTACCTCTTCATCTGTCCATCATAGTTCATACTAATATTAGGACAATCTTCTTTATTTAAATTTCTTCCTTTGCTTAGCTAACAAGATAAGATAAGGGTCCGTTTGGGGTATCATCTAAAAATTATGTTTTGGAACTTAAGTTAGAAATATATATTTGGGGAGAAAACTTTTTAAAAAGTTCTGTGATATATAAAACAATCAAAAAATTTGAAAGGTATTCAAAAAAAAATGTAAAATAGATTTTATCTTATTCATTTCGTCGTTACGAGTATTTTGACATAAAAATCATCTCATTCTGATTTGAAATGAGAAATTTACGGATTTTTAAAGTTTGGGTTTTTTTAAAATGTAAGAGAGAAAAAATTTGATTTAAATTTAGAAATTTGAAATCTAGATAATGAAATACAATCTCCAGATGGTAACTCAAATAGAGCCTAAAATAATGTTAACTCCTACGAGAGAGAGAGAGTTCAAGGATGGAATATGAAAAAGTTACCTAATCTATAAGTCTTAATTTTTAATCATGTATGTATTAGATTGTATCAAAATTATTTTGTCAACCTTCAAAAACATGCAATATTAACACCATGTTCTTATTTCATGAAACTTCAATAAAATCAAGAAAAAAAAATTTATGTGCAACATTTGTGTAATAATAATTAGAAAAGAGTAAGGATAACTATCGTCCCTCAATTTTAGGTTACTTTATCTTCCAAACTTTAAAAAATCATGTTATATTTCTTAACTTTTAAATTAATCCCAAGTAAGTCTTTATATTAAAATTTTCACTAAAAATATATTAAAAAAGGAAGTTAAAAATGGTCATGTGATCTTTTTTAATATGTTGTAAAAAAAAAAAAAAAAAAAAAGAACAAATTTTAACAGAATAAGTTTAACGAGTACGGATAAATTTACTCTAATGGTATGTTTTTTCTTTACCTCTTTATGCTACATTTTTTGACAATTATATCGACGAAAAAAAAATGAAGAAAATTTATTATTGGTCAAACAACGTGTCCTTATGATATGTACACCTTTCCATAGCGAAATATATATATACACATACATGTAAACATTCAATATATTAGTTTGCAACGTGCCCAACCTGGCAATGTTTGTGACATTGGACAAACTATGATTTTGTCCAGCATAAGAGCCACAAAACGGTCGGTAGTAGTTTGAGGAAACCATGTTAACATTTGTTTAATTTGGAATTTCAGTTGAACTTTATTTGTTTTGCTGGTGTGAATAGTTGAGATTTCATTTTGCGCCATGAGCACACAAACGTCCAAGACCTCTTGGGCGTGGGGGTTCACCGGCGCCACGGTGAGGCTCCATGTGTACGTGCCCGCTGTTGCCTAGCGCATGCTCATGTCGCCAGCATAAGAGCCACATTACGGTCGGGTTGATTGACCTG
Source organism: Ficus hispida (assembly GCA_025413025.1). Classification (NCBI taxonomy): domain Eukaryota; kingdom Viridiplantae; phylum Streptophyta; class Magnoliopsida; order Rosales; family Moraceae; genus Ficus; species Ficus hispida. The sequence continues at coordinate 11,272,648 of CM046370.1, read as the reverse complement.
CAAAACCATGTGAATGGTTTGTCTAATTTGGATTTATATTTGGCTTATTTTTTTTTTTATTGGTGTGACTTGTGAAGATTTTATCAATGCCATGAGCACATATCTCCCAAGACCTCTTGGTTGCGGGTGTTCACCATGAGCACACAAACGTCCAAGGCCTCTTGGGCGTGGGGGTTCACCAGCGCCACAATGAGGCTCCATGTGTACGTGCCTGCTATTGCCTAGCGCATGCTCATGTCGCCAGCATAAGAGCCACAATACGGTCGGGTTGATTGACTTGCAAAACCATGTGAATGGTTGCCTAATTTGGATTTATATTCGGTTTGTTTTTTTGTTGGTGTGACTTGTGAAGATTTTATCAATGTCACGAGTACATATCTCCCAAGACCTCTTGGTTGCGAGTGTTCACCATGAGCACACAAATGTCCAAGGCCTCTTGGGCGTGGGGGCTCACCAGCGCCACAATGAGGCTCCATGTGTACGTGCCTGCTATTGCCTAGCGCATGCTCATGTCGCCAGCATAAGAGCACAATACGGTCGGGTTGATTGACCTGCAAAACCATGTGAATGGTTGCCTAATTTGGATTTATATTCGGTTTATTTTTTTTGTTAGTGTGACTTGTGAAGATTTTATCAATGCCACGAGTACATATCTCCCAAGACCTCTTGGTTGCGGGTGTTCACCAATGCCATGGTGAGCAGGGACATAGCAGGCTCTCCCCCCCCCCCCCCCCCGGCCAAAAAAAATGGTGGCCTAGTGAATTTTCTTTAGAAAAACGTTCGTTTTCCTTCATTTTTCCTCTTCTAGACCTTTTTTTTTTTTTTGAAGGGAAGTCTCTTAAATTTGGTTAAGATCTGACTGAATTCAAACCTTCCAAAGTAAATTTCTTGGATTGGTTCTCGATAGCGAGGCCTCTTGTATGTGTATGTGTTGTTGCCTAACGCATGCTCATCAACTCATGTCGCGTTTATGGGGTTAGAGGGTGGCAAAATGAAAGGATGGTGCCATCTTTGTTGCATCATTGTCTAGCGCAGCCTCATGTTGCTAGCATAAATTTTTACGCTTAGATTTGCCAAATCCAGTGTTTTGTGTGTGTGTGTGGGATTTTTTTTTTTTTAAGATCTCTATAACTTGTTTTGTTTGATCTCCTTATCGAATCTACTATGTCATGAGCTTTCATATTCTTTTTTTTTTTTTTTTCAATTGTGCTTTAGTTAAGTAATACAATAATATCATCAATAGCATGATAGACGATCGTCAGTAATATGAAATATCGATGTGGAAGCAGGGTAGGGGTACTTGTCATGTCCCTGTCCCGCTTCCAATTTGGGGAAAAAAACATTGTCCACATCATCAAATATTATCCCACATTTTCGTCCTGTTCAGATCAAAACACCTCGAATTCCATCCCACGGAGAATATTCCCATATCTAGGGCTACTAGTGGTATCCTAGAAAAATATTATTCATAGTAGTTTTGATATTCCAAACTTGTTAATGTTATATATATTTTCAAAAATTTTATTTTCCATGGCAAAACTCAGTCCACAAGGTTTGACATCTCCAAAGGCCAAATTGCAAGGAATCTGACGATGCCCGAAATCATACAGTTTTATTGTCTTATTTTTGTTTGGAAGATGATATTCAAAGGAATGGTTTTGGTTGATTATATCATTAAATAAATTAAACAAGTTTAGAAGGAAATCATGCTTTAACACAATATATATAGTAAGAATAACATAATATTTTTTCAACATAACACCCTTGATTTCTAATTTAATTAAATTCGAAACATAGGTTATCAACTTAAAAGGGAAAAAAAAAACATAGGATCTTTTTTAAAAATAAAAAAGGTTCAAATTGAAAATATGGTGTGACATGTGAGTTAATATTTTTTTTATTAAAAATATTTAAAAAAATTTTACATTAATTATTTATATATATCATAAAATAATGATAATTAATTATTAAGATTAAAATTGATATCTTTAATATTATTTTTTTTAATTGTCTTTTTCTATACTCAAAAACACGAAAAAACACTTCTACAATATCTTTAATAGTTCTTGACACGTGTTTTTTTTTTATACTTTTTTTGCTCTCCAACTAGTTTCTGGGCAAAAAGGTTTTTTTTTTTTCCCCCACTGAAATTAACAAAACCACTGTGCAAAAAAAAAAAAAATCATAAAACAACCGGATCACCTGCCGCCGGTTTTAGCTGCTTCAAACGAGGAGCCGCGTACTGAATCCGGAGGCGACCAATAATAATGCCGGGTCCCACAAAACTAGCACTTTTCCACCCCTAATATCTCTCAACTTACGTCATCTTCCACGTAAGATTACATCGGGCGCTCCTCATCGCAGCTAAAAACAAATCAACGGCCACGATTCGCCTGTGATTTTTCTCTACTACAAGTTCGCGTGACATTAACACTACAAATAACTCAAAAAATATCTTTAATAAATAAATAAATATCTGAATCCTTATCCATTTAGCCTGTGATTCATTCCCACTGAATATATATATAAATGTATATATGTATATATGTTCGTTTGCGACTTCGAATTAGACATTTATAAACCAGAATTATCCAAATTCCTTCAAAGTACGAAGAACACAATAAAGATAGAGAAAGTAGAGAGAGAGAGAGAGAGAGATTGGGGTGTGTTTCGACACGATGATAAACTCTACCCTGCTTCGTTCATGCTCGTCCCCTTTGCTTCTAGAAGCCAAGGATCTCCGACGATCGTCGCCGGCGACGACGAGGTTCGCATCCACTGTGTGCTGTTCTTCTCCGAGAAGCCACGCTTTTATCCCGAAGCTCGAGCCTTTTAGCCGCACCAAGTTAGAACGAGCTGTCAAAGACCCGCCTCTGATCGAGAAGTCCGAGAACGAACTAGCTGGTATGGTTTACTTCGGATTTTTTGTTTGGTTTAGATTCCGATCTTTCTGATTTTCTTGATTTCAGATCTTGATTCTGTAAACAAAGGGCATAAATCTTTGATTTTGATTTTTTGTTGTTGTTGTTGTTGTTAGACTACTGTTCGACGCTTGAAGGAGACGAATCGTATAGCTGCTGGAGAGCGTATTTTGAGCTCAAAGATCTGGAGGTGAGTTTGTCTACCGGTGTAACTGTTTGGACGCTGAGAAAACGAAGGAAAATAAGAAAGATTTATGAAATTTCTTTTTTCTCGTATGTAATTTATTCTGCTTTTTAAGTCACTCATGGAAGAGTAAAACAAGTAGATTCATGAGTGTTTTTAGCTCAGAGATCTGGAATAGCTGTGTCTGTTTGGACAGTGAGAAAACAAAGGAAACTTACAAAATATATGAAATTTCTTTTTTCTCGTATGAAATTTCTTCTGCTTTTTTAATCACTCATGGAAGTGTGAAGTGTAAAGCAAGTAGATTCATGTGTTTAGTTCCTATTTATGAACCAAAAAAAATCGAATATTCCGTTAGTTTCCTTTTGGTTGCTGGGAAAATAGGAACTTGGCTTTTTTTTTTTTTTTAATGGGAAATGATTATTTATTTCTTCCCCTGATTCTTTTTATGATCTGATTGCAATGCAATGCAGAGAGAAACGCCGAAATCGGATGTGGAGAAGTTGATCCTGCAAGCCGGCGGGGTGAAGTCGTTGATCGGATGCTTACATGGGATTGCAGGCATCCACAAGGGGAAGAAGAAAGCATTCAGTTCGACCAAGCCGCTCAGCTCAGAAAAGAGCGAGAGACACGTTCCGATACCGGACGGATTGCCGAAGTCGCAGGCGGAGCTGGAGGAAGAAGAGAAAGGTAGAATGCCGGACTCGCCCTATACTAGATTGCTTAGGACAAAAGGGAAGTTTCCTGCTTGGTACTCCCCTGCCCCTGACCATGAAACAGATTGATTTGCTATATGGAGGGCTATTTTGTATAATAGGGATTGTGAAATTTTTATAAATTTTAGGACATATATTTGTATAGAAAGATTAAGGATGTGCTTGTTTATAGATGTGGGGGGGTTTTTTGGACTAAAATGCAATTGTGAATTGCTCGCTTGAGGTTGAGAGTAGAGAACTTTGTTGTATAATTAGTTTGAGAGAACAATGTAATATTTTGTAATAATAATTGAGTAATGAATTAAATTAAATTAATTTGTTTAGGAGAAAAAAGGGTTATCAATAGAGTTAACTTCAACATTTTGGGATTTGTATTGGTAATTAGTTAAAGGGTTGCTAAAAATAGTGAGGAATTAGGCTCCATTGAGACGTGAAACTCCTAAACAAGCGTGAGGTGCAAAACAATGCCAATTATCCCGCTGCTAAAACTAGAAAACAACGTCCTACACTCTGTCAACACCGGTCCATCCATGACCTCTTTTCTTCCAACCGTATATCACGCCTTTCCCATCTCTTTCACCCTTCCTATGAGCAAGCCTTGGACCTCCCAAGGTAGTCAGCCATGGCAAATGATCACCCTTTCACAAATCACATCGTCGTAGCCTTCTTAAGCTGCGTTCTCTTCTCCCCGTTGTTCTCAACCTCTTCTTTGGCCTTAACGGATGCCGAAGCTTCCTTTATAGCTCGGCGCCAGCTCCTGACCTTGCCAACAGAAAATGGCGACCTTCCTAATGATTTCGAGTATGAATTGGACCTCGTCATAACCTTTGCGAATGAGAGGCTCCGAAAGGCCTACATTGGTCTTCGGGCATTGAAGGATGCTATCTATTCCGACCCTTATAATTTCACCGGGAATTGGGTCGGTGCCAATGTTTGCGCCTACAATGGAGTGTTCTGTGCTCCAGCGCTCGATGACCCCAAACTCAGCGTTGTTGCGGGACTTGATCTCAACCACGCCGACATTGCTGGTCACCTGCCAGCGGAGCTAGGCCTCTTGACGGATGCTGCTCTTTTCCACCTTAACTCCAACAGGTTCTGTGGGATTATCCCAGATAGCTTTAGCAGGCTTGTGCTAATGCATGAATTTGATGTTAGTAACAACCGATTTGTGGGTCCGTTCCCTAAGGTGGTCCTAAAATGGCCTGGCGTCAAGTACCTAGATCTGAGGTACAATGACTTTGAAGGAGAAATCCCTTCTCAGCTCTTTGTCAAACAACTTGATGCAATCTTCTTGAACAACAACAGATTCAAGAACAAAATCCCGGACTCATTAGGGAACTCCACCGTCTCGGTTGTGACATTCGCTAATAACAAGTTCAATGGTTGCATTCCTCGTACCATAGGCAACATGCCAAACTTGAACGAGATCATCTTCCTCAACAATGAGCTAAGCGGTTGTTTCCCTCCCGAGATCGGATTGCTTGGAAACTTGACGGTGTTCGACGCCAGCGACAACGACTTCGTCGGAACCTTGCCGAGGAGCTTAACCGGTCTGAAGAGCTTGGAAGAAATCGACATTGCCAATAACAAGCTGACAGGATTTGTTTCCCAAAGTCTCTGCACATTGCCCAAATTGGTGAACTTCACATTCTCCTTTAACTACTTCACTAAGGAGGATGAGTCTTGTGTGCCATCCAGTAAAACCGACGACGTTTTCGAAGACCAGAGCAACTGCTTGTCCGGTCGGCCAAAACAAAAGTCCGCCAGGACTTGCTTCCCAGTGGTGACAAAGCCCGTTGATTGCAGCAAGAACTGCGGTGAAGGTGAAATCAAGGGTCGGCCATCTCTGCCCAAACACAAGCCGCCTTCACACCCGGACCCGCATCCGCATCCCGAACCTTCTCCTCCTCATTCTTATGTTCCGCACACTCCATCAAAGCCAAAATCACCATCAACACCATCACCAAAATCATCACCACCAGCACCAACACCATCACCAAAGTCTACTCCACCGAAGCCGAAAGCAAAGCCGCCATCCCCGTCGCCGGTGCCCGCGACACCCAAGTCCGAACCACCACCACCAACTTCCGTGCCGTCCTCGCCTGATGGTCCGTGCCCGTGGGAGGAAGCCCCACCGAGTGGTACTCCACCCACACCATCCAAATCGTCTCCGCCGTCGCCTCCGGTTAACACTCACAAGTCCCCGCCGACGCCGGTTTCCAATTCTCCGCCGCCGCCCGATCCTACTGGCAGGAACCCAGTCAGGACACCTCCTCGCTCCCCCCCGCCGGCACATTCTTCCTCGCCTCCACCACATCATGCTCCGTCGACTCCTCCGGCACCAACACCCAAATCGTCGGTGAAATTTTCTCCGCCGCCTCCCAAGTCAAACCGATCGCCTGTCCATTTTCCAGCAAAATCGCCGCCGCCACCGTCAGAGCAACCACATTCACCTAAGAAATCTCCACCGCCGTCGGAGCATCCACCATCTCCGCAATCACCACCACCATCTCTGAAGACGGAGCACCCACCATCTCCGTCACCAAAACAGTTAAAATCGCCGCCGCCTCCCAAGACTGAGCAACCACATGTTCACTACCATTCCCCACCACCTTCAAGCCCGACGGTCCAAACACCTCCACCACCGGTTCACTCTCCTCCGCCGATCTTCTCTCCACCGCCACCGGTTCACTCTCCTCCTCCGCCGGTCTTCTCTCCACCGCCACGGGTTCACTCTCCACCTCCTCCGGTCTTCTCACCACCGCCACCGGTTCACTCGCCTCCACCTCCACCGGTACACTCGCCTCCACCTCCGGTACATTCTCCGCCTCCTCCGGTCTACTCTTCGCCGCCTCCTCCGGTATACTCTCCGCCGCCACCGCCACCTCCGGCTTCATCTCCTCCGCCGCCGGATTTCCCGGACATAGTTCTGCCGCCGACGTTCGGATCGCAGTACTCGTCGCCGCCTCCACCGGTGTTCCAAGGCTACTGAAGTTGGTAGAATTTGGCTTTTTTAACACCATTGTTATGGTTGTTTGTCTGCCTCTCTCTCTCTCTCTCTCCCCTCTCTCCTCTCTCTCTCTGTCTTTTGTAATTTTAAAGATCATTAGCTTTTGCGAACTCTAGCTCTGTATACAGTCTATACACACACCCAAACTCATTTTGTAACCCAAAGCCTTCTTATCGTCGAATATTGAAGTTGAACTGCGCTTCTGAGCTCTCTCTCTCCAGATGTTTTTACGTGAACAAATCAAAAGAGAAAAGTCTTTAATTAAAGACACATTAAAGAATCCCCTCAAAAAAAAAAAAAAAAAAAAGACACATTAAAGAAATTATTTTAGTTGGATAATAAAAAAGTTTAAATATCAATATATTAATGAAATTATTTTGGAGGATTACAAAAAGTGTTTAGGAACGTTGTATCTGATAAAAATAAAATGATAATGACATTTAAAAAAAAAAAAAAAAGAAAGAGAAAGAGAGATTATTTGGTAAAGAAACAAGAAGAAAATCATAAATAATCAAACTAATCGGTTGGCAACGTAAATAAAGTGGGGAAAAAGTTGCACAAAAAATTGTGAAAACTAAGGGAAAAATGGAAAAAAAGAAAAAAGAAGAAATTGTCATAAGAGTAGATGTCCATCAAGCAGGGAAAATGGAGAAACCCAAAAAAAAAAAAAGGTAAAAAAAGAAAAACGAGGAAGCAACACATGGTTGAAGGTCGAGGAGAGATAAAAATGAGGATGAATTCTTTTATATGTATTAAGATTAAGATAATAAAATATATAGGAGTATCATTAAAAATCAAGGTATACTTGATACTTATCAAGGTTAAAAATGAAATCTTTTTAGTTTTAGGAAAGTGGGTGACTCTTTTACTATCAATATCCAAATGTTCTCGAATAAATTTGTATGATTACCATTTTTCTTTAGTTTTTCATTATTTGCGATAAAAAATTCTTTTGGGTTGTTTTGATGTGCGTAGAGTTTTGTTTTGTTTTGCATCATTTTATCAAATTCATAATTGTTTCCTGCAAATGTTTTTTTTTTTTTAGAATTTGTTAAAATGACCTTACAAAATAATTTTTTTAAAAAAAATAAATAACAAAAACTCAAAAAGCTTACAAAATAAAATTTACAAAATGTCTTCTTTTTTTCTTTTTTCCTTTTTTAAATATTTGAGCGCCTAAGATCATTTGCAGTGCAGTAAATAAGTGTGAAAAATAAAACTAAATGCATATCTGGAATGATATTTAAATAAAATAAACTATTAAGAACAAAAACTCAAATGACATTTAAATATTTTATTTCCAATTATTTTTAATAAACGCATATCTGGAATGACCATTCAAATAGAATTCCCTAAATGTTTCTAAATGTTTGTATCGAACATATTCTTTGTCATTTGATTATTTCCAAAGCATTCTCTTTTTTGCCTTTAGGTCAAGTACTTTTATTTTTGGGTAATTGCTTATTTATCTGTAAACTTTTACGAAATTGTGATTTAATCCCCAACCTTTTTTTTTGTGTGGCTAAAGGTCCCTAAACTAGTTAAAAGGATAAAAAAAGGGTCTTGGTTTGAAATTAAATTTAAGCCCTTGATTCCGAAACCTAACCTTAAATCCTTGAACCTCATCCCAAATCCAACCCCGACTCCTAGTCCCAAAATCCGACCTCGACCCTCACCCCGATCCTAACTCTAGTATTGAAACGTCCCATCCTAAATCCTCACCCTGACTTTGGTCCCTAAACTAGACCCCTTCTCTTATCTTAGTACTCCAATCCTGGCACCGAAATCCAACCTTGACCCTAGTCCTTGTTTAGAAACTTGGGTCAACCCTAACCACGAACATGGATCCTAATAGGAATTCGATTTTAGATACGTTCCAAATCTCTAACTTTGATATCAAATTAGTTAAATGATTTTATATGTTTTTTATTATAATAATTTAGATTAAATTATATAACACGATATAATATATAGATATTTTGTCATTTTAGATATTACAATTTAATTTTTGATACAGATTAAAAGTTACATTATATAAATGTTAACATTATATTATTTCAAATATTAATAAACAATAGAGAGTGCCAATAAAGTATACCAAATATATGCTATTACTTTTTCTCAAAAAAAAAAAAAAAAAAAAAAAGCTATTGCCACTTTCCTCCTTTAAAGAAGATGGTCTTGAGGGAGGAGTTGATCCGAAAACCTGGCAAGCCCCAAACCAACAGCCCAAATCAATTTCCCCACGTGGACAAATGCACGGCAAAATATATGGACACGTGGAGGAAGGGAAATCCATCAATACAAGACAACGATGTCGTTTCAAAAAAGTACAGAAAACGACACCGTTTCTTACGGGCCTGTGAAGCACTCGAGCACATCGTGAACAAGACGTCCATTTCCCCCCCATCTGTCACCCCCCACCCTCCCTGCAGTTACAATTACACCCTTTATAATTTTTTTTTTCACCATTTTCATCCTTTTCAAAAAAACTCGAACCAAATCATATCAAAACTTCCGCGAAAATCAAAATCAAAATCAAAATAGGAATCGGAATCGCATTTTCCTCAGATCGGAGGAGGTTCGGGTCGGGAACCGAGTTGGTTGCGCTTCTGCAATGGAGGAGGAGAACCAGCCGCTGAAGGGGGAGAAGAAGGCTCCGCAAGAAGAAGGCGAAGTCGCTGGAGGAGAAGCGGTGGCGAAGGAATCAGCGGCGTCGGCGCAGAAGAGTAGCGGCGGAGGAGGATGGGGAGGCTGGGGGTTTTCGCCGTTTTCTGTTCTCTCAGATCTCCAAAAGGCCGCCGAAGAGATTTCTCGCAATGTAAGCGTCTTTTGGATATGGAAATTGACCTAATTTCTTATGTTTCTTTCGGTTTTCCTTTTTTTTTTTTTTGGCTTGGAAAGTTAGAGTTAGTTAGAAGTGTATTTGTCTCAGATATGGCTTTCTATTTGGGGATTGTTAAGCATCAGATCTAATTTCCGGCAATGAGGATTGATGTGCTGTTCTTTTTTCTCTCTTATGAATTTAACGTATTTTATGCAATGCTGAATCTGATTTTCTAAATTAGCATTCATTGTTTTCGGTATCAGAGCGTTGTTTTGATTCATCCAATTGGTAATCAGGGGGGGAAAAAAATTAATGCTTTACTTTGTGATTATACATGGTAAGAAATTGTATAATTTTGGTATATTCCGGTTCGGGGTGTTGAATAAAAAAAAAAAAAAAAAAAAAAAAGAAAGAAAGCAGAAAAAGTTAGGGTTTAGAGTTTCTCTGCATTCTAATTTAAGGCCCAACATTTTGTAGGTTTTATTGTCTCTTGAGCAGTGCTTTGTGGATACAGGCTGCTGTGGCTGCCCAGACAGCAGCAAAGAGCATTGCGGACCTGCAAAACACTGCAGAGGAGTCGGAGGAGTCTTCTAAGGAGGACGAAGGGGCTGAAGAATCTGCAGCAGAATCTGAAAAGGAGAATGAAGAATCCGAGGAAGAGAGCTCGAGGCTTCGGAAGTCTGCTCTTGACAAATTGGAGAAAGCTGGTGAAGATTCGATCTTTAGTCAGGCAAGTTTATGATTCAGCATGAGAAAATTTTTGCTTGTAATCAGGGTAGGTTTGTGTTGCAGTGTGTCTAGAAATGTGGGATATTTCTGGTTTAATTAGTTACTCTACTATCACGGAGAATAGTTTAGCTTCTGAGAATTTTGTCTTTTTAAGCATGTATTGCTTGTTTCAACGCTAATACGTGCAGGGTTTGAAGGTTTTTGATAATTCCATGGAGAATTTTGCTTCAGGAGCATGGCAGGCATTTGGAAGTGCATGGAAAGGGGGCACAGAGTTAGTCCATAAGTATGTTCTGCTACCGTGGAATGTCTTATTTTCGAAATCTGGATTGAATAGTTTATAATGCCTGATAGCCTTGAGTTTGGTAGAGAATTAATGTTCTGGTCAGTTTAATTTGTGCCTCAGTGTACTAACTTTTGAGAGATGATAATTAATTCCATTTGTTTTTTCACCTATTAATTTTTCAATTATGGTTGCTATTTGTAAGTCAACATTTATTTCGTGATTTTACCATTTTTAAACATGAAGCCAGATTGAACTTGCAACGTCCCTCCTCAAACCCACCCAAAAACCCCCCCGGTGCCACTAGACTAAACCGTCTTGGGTATTTGTGATTTTATCATTGGTTACATTTTTTGAGTCATCTCCTCCATTTATTATTATTTTTAATTCCTATTATTATTATTTTTTAGATGGATGATAAATCTATTCATCTGTTTCTGGATTACCGAATGGAGTGTTTTCTGTATAGTGTATTTATTTTTCATTTTGTGTATATAGGTCTGCTTTCAAATCAAATTCAGTGTTAAACTGTAATTGCACATTTCTTTCCTTCTCTTGAATTAATGAATTTCGTGTTGCATCTCTTTAGGATTGAGCATTCTGCTGCAAACCTTGCAGAATCTATTCAGCACAGTGGTCCCATGGCGCCATCCATATTAGAGGTTTGCATGACTCTTTAACATCTGGGTTGCTCACAAATGTTGACATCATTGCTCATATTTTTTTGCTTTTTGCAGACTGGAAAAGCTTTTACCTCAAAGGGGATTCAAGTGCTTGAGCTTGTAGGCAAGGAAACTATGGATCTACTTATCTCAGAGACTGGTATAGAAGTTGAAAAAAACTCTAAAGGTGCTGATGGAAAAGCTGACGAGAGTCAGTTATTTGAGGAAGTGACATTTGACCGATGCTTTTACATATATGGAGGTCCCGATCACTTGGAGGTCACTTTCCTATCCTCGAAATTCATATTTTCATTTGGTGTGCTATAAACTGTTTATTAAAATTCTTAAAATCATGACATCAGGAACTGGAGGCATTGTCCAGCCATTATGCATTGTTATTTAACCGAAGAAAAGGGAAACTGTCAACTGAACAGAAGTCTGTTTATGATGGAATGCTTAAAGAGGTTCAGCAGATTTTCAGTTTAAGTACTGTGCTGGATGGAAGTGGTGTTGAATCGGGCAAAGGAAAGAAAAAGGAGACGGGGGTTGATGGAAGCAGTGATGAGATTAAAGATTTGCATGATTCAAGTGTGAGCAAGGCTGCTGACATGGCTGCAGGGTAATTAACCTTTAACAACACACACCTTTACATCCATTACAAAATTTCATCTATGTTGCAATTGATTATCTTAAGTAGGATTATATTTATAAAACGTCCATTTGTTTGGTGCTTCTGTTTGGACCTTCATTTCATTTCTCATCATAATTTCTTTAATCTGATTTGTCTTTTTAATAGACTAGTTTAAAGCATGTGCATATTGGATATATTTGAAAAAATTTATCTATATAGGGAAAAATTAAAATAATAAATGAAAAAAATAGACACAAAAAAAAAAAAAAAAACAAAGGACCTGAAAAAAAAAAAGATAGGCATGAAAAAAATACTAAAAAAGATAAAAGTACTAAAATGAAATAAAAAAATTGACCAGTACAAAAATGGGACTAAATTGTCAAAAAAAAAAAAAGGCTGAAAACACAATAAAAAAAAAAAGAAGAAGAAGTTGAAGGACTAAAAATTAAATTCAAAACATTTTCGTCTAAAACGAATTGTTTTGGACGAAAATGCCTTGAACAGTAAAAAGTTTTGTGCTTTCTATATATATTTTATAGATTCTCTGATAGTGGTCTAGCCAGGATTGCTTTATTTAACTCCTAATCGTATTAGTCACTATTTAGCCTCCGTTTGGTATTACGGTTGGAGTTGAAATTTTTAAGTTGGAGTTGGTTGACTGTTTAAAAACTAGTTATAATTTTTGTTGACTTTTTAGAGAAATACAAAAATTGAGACAAAATTTAAGTTTGAGTTGAATCACCAAATGGAGCATTAGTCATTCAACACATCACATACACAGAACAGTCGCTCGGGAAAGTTGTTATAACTTATAAGTCTCCTGCTGCTTTCACACGATCACAGATTTAATGCTTCTTGAGAGGCGTTACCACTCCACCAGTACTCTGACAATGTTAAAAAGACACTTCTGTTACACACCACAAAAATGAGAAGAGTGCTTTAATTAAAGTAAAACTCAATTTCAAACTGGTTCTTGTCTGGGTTATCTACGTGAATCTTACAGAATGGTCATCATATATCTTACGATATGCCAGTTCTAGATTGCAACTTGATCTGCGCGTACACACGTGTACAGACATAACAAACATTGATCTAGTCCCAGTAGTATTACAATTGTTATGGAGATAATTGCCTAAATTAAATTAACTGAGGAGCATCGGGATCTTCAATTGTGGCTGAAGCATGTCAATATAATTCGTATATATGAATCATCCAGAAAGCGTCTTCTTTTTCTTTTTTGTTTCTTTATGTACTCGGTATAAAATATCCCATGACTCAATGAAGTCTGATGTATTTGACATATGCAGGTTTACCAGTGCTTTAGCGGGCCTAGCTGTTAATGATATCATACACAGGACTACTGGCAGACTGGAGTCTCTACATTCAGAGGGTGTTCATGTATGGAGATATCTTGGATTCTCTTGCATACTTTTGTATTAAAATCTTGTCACTGGGGTTTAATTGGAATGTACTAACCTGGTGTTCCTGTAGAGACTCTCGGAGATGTGCTGCTCAGCTGTCTCCCAACTTCTGATGCTTGGTAAGTCCATCATATCTGGAGATAGCAAAGATCAGGACGAGGATGCGGATGCTGATGTGCTGAATATTGATTGGCCTGAAGATTCCGTTGAAAAGGCTAAAATAATCAGATCAAAAGCACAATTAATGACGGGATATGTGGAAGCGGTTTCCAACAGTTTCATCACAGGTTGATTATCTAGTGCTCCATCTCTTTCAACTTCTCTCGTACATGATTTTTTTAGTTATTGAAGCAGAATCATGAGCACCATAATGTATAAGGTTCTCCGTAGCAGCAGAAATTAGGTAAATCAGTGGAAGGAAGCGATATAACTCAGCGGTAAGGTGTTACCTTGACGTGGTGGAAGTCACGAGTCCTATCATATGCATCTTATTTTCGAAACATGGTTGTTTTTAGCTACTTTTTCATGGCATAGACACTTTTCCATGCTCTCTCTTGTACACGGCACGTGATATTACTGCTGACGGTTTTTGATCCTTGGACTCCTTTTTGTCAGGAATATCCGATGTTGCTGAATCTTATGTAGCGGCCATAAAGGGTGCATCTGGCGAATCCCTTGAAGCTCTGTCACAGACATCAATTCAAGAAAAAGCAAATGCCTTTTCCGACCACCTCCGAGTTGACCAAACGACAGCCGTGGGCAAAATCCAGGACGGCCTCCAATGCTTGTCTTATCTTGTCGTTTCCCGCTCCATTCCTGTCGTCTAAAGAAGGGAAAAAATGGAAAAAAACTAGGATCCTTTACCCTTACTTTCTTAGACCTGAATTAACTTGGTTTATTTGTACATATAGTTATCTTTCAAAGTGGGTTTGGACGGCGGTCACATTCAAACTTTTTTATGTTTTTTCACCAAAGATATTGGGCTCTTCTCAAAAGCATTAAATGTTATTGTGGATCGTTTTTTAAAGCCATCCATGGTGACTTAGAAAAATTGGGAATATAACTGTGTTTTGGTTTCAAGTATACATTGTAGAAATGTTGTTGTTATTGTTCTTATTATTATTATTATTATTATTATTAAGAAAATGAAATTGTGCGGTCTTTTTTAGTTATTTAATATAATAGATGATTTAATTTTTTTTATTTAACAAAATGGGTGTTTGTCATTTTTAAGATTTGATTAATCAGTTATTGATTATAAAATTTAGTGATTTATTTTATGATTAATTAATAATTGATTATTATATGATTAATTACTGATCGATCATTTAAGATAATTAATTTAACTATTTAAAAAAAATAACATTTTAATTAATTTTTAAAAATTTAACAATTTATTATAAAACTTTTTTAAAAAATATTATTTAGTTATAAATCCCTTATTATTATTATTATTATTATTGTTTTGTTTTGTTTTAGCCTCTCACTCTAAGGAATTGTCGTTATATGCATTTAATTTTGTAATAAGGGTGTTGAAGGGTCTTAATTTTTAATTTTTATTTTTGGATTATTCTTATTTATGTCCCTGAATTTTATAATCATTCTCATTTTATTCTTTTGAGTTTTAAAAACTCACACTTTATCTTATGAACTTTAAATCATTACTCAATCTATTCTATTATAATTTTAATTAAAAATAAATGAAAAATTAAGAAAATTAGTCTTACTAAATTTAATATATTAGTATTTATACTAAAAATAAATGAAAAAAGATGATATGATTATACTTAATTTATTTATTTTTAATTATTTTTAATTGAAATTATGAAAGAAGGGTTAAGTTCTAAATTGTTATAGTTCTTTTTTGGTTTTCAAATTCATGAGTAGTACAGTTCTCCAAGTGTACCCTCATACACGCAAGTTCAATGGGAGCAAGAGACAAATATCGACCCAGCTTTAACTTACAACAACATTACCTGTCAACCACCCAACCAAAACTTCCAAACAGGTAACACAAATAATATTGTCTGCTTCAAAAACCCAACACATATTTAATTTTTTTTTTTTTAACTAATAAAAAGTGTCCATGTTCAATGTACAAACAAAAAAGCCATCCCAAAACTTCCCCCACTCTCACTCTTTCCTTCCACTGCCACGATGGGAGAGCTCGATCCAGCCTTCATCCAAGAAACCGACCATCGACCAAACCTCGGATCCATTAACGTTGTCGCCGACGAACTGCCCATCATAGACCTCTCCTCCGGTCCAAACGACGACGTCGTTTCGCAGGTCGGCCAGGCCTGCAAGGAGTGGGGATTTTTCCAGGTGGTGAACCATGGAGTGCCATTGGAGCTGGTTGCGAAGGTCGAAGACGTGGGCCGGAGATTCTTCGAGCTAGAAGCCGTGGAGAAGAAGAAGGTGAAGCGCGACGAGGTTAACGCCATGGGTTTCCATGACGGCGAGCACACCAAGAATGTTAGGGATTGGAAGGAGGTGTTTGATTTCTTGGTGGAAGATCAGACGGTTATCCCGGCTTCTCACGAGCCTGATGATCAGGAGTTGAGGACTTTGTCCAATCAGTGGCCTCTCCACCCCCCTCAATTCAGGTAACTTTTTTTCAACTTTGTTTGTGGAAAAGTAAGAAAATTTTACGACAGGAACTGTATTTTTGTCATATCAGTAAGTTACATGATGTTTTAATGGTTGGACTAATTTTTTAAGGGCTTGATCTACGAGTGTTAATGTTAAGCATTTTCAATGCATGACGCATAATTACTTCCGGTTATAGACTTTCGATTGAAAAGTTTATCGAACAGCTAAAATAACAATAGTAGTAAGACAAAACTATAGATCCTATCATAAGTTTTGCTAGGAAAGCATGAGAATGTGTTTGGCATCTTCATTCAAGTTGAAAAATTACAGTTTTTGCTGTCTTCTAAAAAGTTAACTTAGTTTCACTATTCATAATTTCAAATAGAACTTAAAAACTCAAATTTTAGAAATTCAAATGCACAACTCAACTCCAACTCAAATTTTCACTCAAACGGATGCTCCATATGCATGCGAAGTATTGATAAAATTATTACCATATTTGATAAAATTATTTTATAAAAATTTGATAAAAATTGTTTAGTATTATTACCGTATCAGTAGGTCACAGTTATACTAGGATTGATAAACTTTGATAAACTTCTGTACTAATGAAGGATTGTCAAAAAGTTAAAAATGCTGGGATTTAATAAGTTTTAACCAACTAATTAAAAAACCCATTTGGTAGATATTTCATACTATGATCATTTGATTGTATTGAGCAGAGAGGTGTGCCAGGAGTATGCTAGAGAAGTGGAAAAACTGGCTTACAAGTTGTTGGCACTAATTGCACAGAGCTTAGGCTTGCCTGAAAACAGGCTGAATGGGTTCTTCAAAGGGCAAACAAGCATGCTCAGATTCAATTACTATCCTCCATGCCCTTTCCCCGACCTAGCTCTAGGCGTTGGCCGCCACAAGGATGCCAGCGCCTTAACCATCCTTGCCCAAGATGCTGTCGGAGGACTCCAAGTCAAGAGGAAATTCGACAACCAGTGGATCCCGGTTAAACCAACTCCTAATGCTTTCATTGTCAATGTTGGAGATGCTTTTCAGGTAACAACATTTCACTGAACCAAACTCAATTTGTGCATGTTGCAGAAACAATTTCATACTGTTGTCAAAAGAGTAATGCTAGGGGTCCCATGACTGGTTGATACCAACTCATGTGGCAGTGAATTTTCGTATTTTCATTGATAGTTGCAATATTTTAATGTTGATTGATGTGATGACTTCTTAAACACCTAACCGAAAGGAAAAAGATGTCAAATTCAAGTGCTGCAACGGTTGGTATAAGAAGTTGGTCTCCCTAGCATTTGAACTATGGAACAAATCAATCGAATACGTTACTGGCTGTGAAATAACTTACATTGTGGTAACAAATCTAAAATGGGATATTCTTCTAAACAGGTTTGGAGCAATGACAAGTACGAGAGTGTGGAACACAGGGTGGTGGTGAATTCGGAGAAGGAAAGGTTTTCGGTTCCATTCTTCTTTTTCCCAGGACATCAAGTTATGGTGAAGCCCTTAGAGGAGATATTGGATGGAGATTCACCTAGATACAGGGACTACAACTGGGGCAAGTTTTTTGCCAACAGAAACCGCAGCGACTTCAAGAAACGAGCTGTGGAGAACATCCAGATTAGCCATTTTAGGATAGAAGAGAAGTGAGGTTAGAGAGAAGTAACTCTCACCAAAAGGGTAGCTTTTATTAATTTGGTTTGCCTTTTTTAGAAAGAGCTTTTTACCATAAGATATTTTTATCGATAGTGTTTGTTTTTGAACGTTTAATCTGATCAAAATAAATTTAAGAAAAAAGAAATAAGAATAGATAGAGTTATGTACAAATCTGACGGTTATGAACAAAACATTGTGAATTTTTTTCATACCTTATCATAGAATTCTACTTTTCTAAATTCATCTTATGTCCCGTGTGAAGTGCTAGTTAAGGATACTTGCGAGTGAAGCAATTGTCAATTTACTAGTTTGGATCGCACATGATATTTGGTAGCCGGTCTATGAACATGGACATATATATATATATATATTTGAATTTGTACATTAAAGAACATATTCTTGTACAACCGCAGATTCAATGGGATGCGTAAATCTCCTCCAACCGAATCATTTCATTCTCTAAGGTGAGAGAGAATTTAGCTAACCTATGAGCAGTCTTATTGGCTTCCCTACAAATGTGGCTAAATCTAACACATATGTACATGTACGTATATATTTCCACCACTTGAAGACTATGGCCTGTTTGGCAGAGTATCTTAGAAGCCATATTTGACTTCTTAGGTCAAAAAGATCTGTCAAAAGAGTTTTCAGTTTCCGGAAGTATTTCCTGTCAAAGTCAAAAAATATAACTTATGGCAAAAGCTCTTTTTAGTAGACTTTAAAACTTATAACAAAATTTAAATTATATATTATAAACTTTATTTAACATTTTTAGTACTTATTAGAATATTTTAAAAATCATTTTGACTTCAAATACTTATTGAGAATTCACAACTTTTGTTTTTCTTTTTTTTAATGGCTAGAAGTAAAAGTAAAAGCTCTATTAAACGGGCTATACACTAAGATCTTTGGCCCATTTAATACCACACAAGAGAGCAATTGTTTCTGCATCTCAAGATTGTAAAGATCCACGGAGGTTCCTTGCTTCTGCTGCTAAAACTTGACCATCGACATCGGTGTGTGAGTGCTCCAATTCCGACCTCCTGTTTCTGCCGTGAAAGAGCAGTGTTAGTGTTCATCTTGTACAAAGTCAAGTGTGTTCTCATGAACAAAACCCTTGAGAGACCATGAGAAAGCTGATCGGATTTTGGTTGAAAACTTGATGCCTTAAGAAAATTTTCCTAGCAAAGTTAAAAGGGGAAAGGAGCGAAGTGAACATCTATAATTTTCTTTCTATGCAAATCTAACTGCTACTTTGGTAGTGCAACATTGCAAGCTCTTCATCCAAATATTTGAATTTTTATTTGGAAACGTCAGTGTTTTTCTCTCGAAAAATTTATACGCCATCTAGAAGAGTCTGGAGTGCATGACATGACACAAAAGGATTGGTCCGTGGATGACAAACATAAGATATATATTTCCCATTGTAGTTAGCATGTCTTTGTCAAATGATGAAATGCAATGAAATTAGTAATTGTACGACAAATATTATATTGCTTTCAAATTTTTTTCTCACTCACAGAAGGAAAATATATAGCCAGCGTGGTGTTTCATTATTCGATGAGGATGCTGACACACAAAAGTAACTCAAAAAATATTTTTTTTTAGATAGATTTATACTATATATATGACTTGAAAAAATATACTCCTTATTAAATTTTATTTTTCAATTATTACATCTATATCAAAAACTGTTTGTTCTATATATTAAATGAGAAATACGTAACGCATTGTTAAAAGACCCCTTTTTAGGGTATCAATAATTATGAGTTCCCTTGAGTGTTTTGTTTTGTTTTTGCTTTTTTATTTTTAAAGGAAATTATGGTCGCTTTTTTCTTGTAAGCAAGCAAATGCAATTTTAGATGCCAAAGAAAAATCCAACCATAGTAAATATCACCACCATTCAAAAATGATAACGTACCACACCCTCAATTTCCCAACTTTGTACCGAAACCCGTCCAAGTTCAGTATATGATAAGCAACAAAAATCATTGTCTAAAAAGACTTCAACTACTCCAACTACCAACATTTTTCAATTACCAAAACTCTTAATTCATTAGTAAACATCAATAATTGAAGTGTAGCTAGCGAGGATAACTCACCAAAAACTCTATTACTATTAACTATTTCAAGCTAAATAACAAATTCAGTGGTGGCCATGGGAGAGGTTGATCCAGCTTTCATCCAAGACCCCGAGCACAGGCCGAAGCTCTTCGTCACCGATGACGACGATGATGGCGTGCCACTGATTGACCTCTCTCCGATCCTACGCTCCCCGGACGGCGAACATGACGCTCGAGAAATGGAGGGGCTGGTGAGAGAGATAGGGAGGGCTTGTGAGGAGTGGGGGTTTTTTCAGGTGATCAACCACGGGGTGGCGGCGGAGACTCGGCGGAAAGTGGAGGATGCGGCGAGGAAGTTCTTCGGGCAGGCGGCGGAGGAGAAGAGGAAGGTGAGGAGGGATGAGAAGAGTGTGTTGGGGTACTTTGATACGGAGCTCACCAAGAACGTTAGGGACTGGAAGGAGGTGTTTGACTTGGCTGTCACGGAACCTATCCTAGTCCCTGCCTCACCTGATCCTGAGGACCACGAAATCATTCAGTGGTTTAATCGCTGGCCAGATAACCTTCCGGAATTAAGGTAATTGAGTAATTCAAGTTCGTTTTTCTCATGAAAAATTATGTGAGAGAGTATGAAAAAATATGTTATTATATATATATATATATATTTATTTATCTTTTGATCTGATTATTTATTTTTGATCTTATATTTGAAACCCAAAAAGAAATAGGAAAGGAGAAATCTCTCTGACACATTAATTGAACAAGGACACCCTTTTACAAAAGGTACATAATTAAGTCACTTTTTTAAAAAAAATTTTTATTTTTTCAATGAATCCTTGAACAGGGAAGCATGTGAAGAATATGCTAGAGAAACAGAAAAACTAGCAATTAAGTTGATGGAACTTATTGCACTAAGCCTCGGGTTGGAAGCAAACAAGTTCAGGGACTACTTCAAGGACCAAACAAGCTTCATGAGACTCAATCACTACCCACCTTGCCCTTCCCCTGAGTTGGCTCTTGGTGTTGGTCGCCACAAGGATGGCGGTTGCTTGACCGTGCTGGCTCAGGACGATGTCGGAGGATTGGAAGTCAAGCGAAAATCTGATGGACAATGGATTCCTGTCAAACCCACCCCAAATTCTTATATCATCAATGTTGCTGATATCATTCAGGTAATATACCTTCCTCTGGTTCTACCCTGTCGGATTGAATTACGGTTACTCACACCAAAAGGGATCTAGGCTCTCCCAGCACCTCACAAAATGGTGGGTCCAATGAGTAATTGAGATTCAATTCAACGGAGTTCGATTTTTATTTTGAAACAGAAAATTACTATGGACGGTACATAACTACATGTGTGATAACATAAGATACCATATTAAAAAGTATAACTAATTGGATCTCGCACAATAACAATTTTCATATGAATAATGACTGCATTAGTAATGAATATTCTGCTCTTTTCCTTTCTAAGAATCTCTATTTTTTTTTATTAGACGCGGTAGAATATCTCTATGATCAATAGTGTATGTTTTTTAGTGAGTAAAGTATTCTTTTTTGCCCAATAATTCTCAATTTCTTAGGTTAGTTATATATATTAGCAACCGAAATTCTATAACAGATCATACATTTGCATACATATGAAAATCTTGCGTCTATTCAGGTTGAACTAGATCTCTTAGTAATGTATGTACTCTGATACCCTGTTGAATTTAACATTTTCGACAAATTAAGCGAAAAAACGAGCTGGTTAATGATGGTTTATGATAAATTATGGTAGTGTAGTGTATTAAAAACCAATGTTATTTTGTCTAGGTTTGGAGCAATGATAGATATGAGAGTGTGGAGCACAGAGTGGTGGTAAACTCAGAAAAGGAAAGATATTCCATTCCATTCTTTTTTAACCCAGCACACTACACTGTGGTCAAGCCCTTGGAGGAGTTGATTGATGAGCAAAATCCATCCAAGTTTAGAGCTTACAATTGGGGCAAATTTCTCATGAACAGGGGCCTCAGCAATTTCAAGAAACAGAATGTTGAGAATCTCCAAACTTATCATTTCAAGTTGCAGGAGCAAAGCGCTGTTGTTGGAGCCTAAAACTATATATTTACTCCAAATCTACGTGAGAATAAGTTGCGCCAAGCTTCCATGCTATATATGCATGTATGTTATTTAGTATATGTATCGACGAAATATACATTAGCTTGCTGTGAAGAAAGAAATAACTGTTGAAACAGCGTGTGGTTTTCGATGACAAATCGTGTAGTGGGTCATGTTCATTAATGTAAGACAGCAATATTTACTTACTTGCTTAAAAAAAATAAAAAATAAAATATAAAAATTTACCCATATTTACCATATTTACTCTAATATTTATCCATCGGTGGTTACTGTTATTTTAACCATTTGATGTAAATTAGATGATTATAAAGAATTGGATAACAAACTAAAAAATATTTTTTAACAATTAATGAGTATTGAACTTATAACGTTTATTAAATATGACGTGGATATGCAATTTATTCTTAATCTGCTATGGTTTTTTATTTTTGGTTTTATTGAACTTATAAAGTTCATTGCTTAATTTTTCAATCATGATTCATTTCCCTTCCAGATTTTTTTTTAATTTTGTTAATTTTTTGCTGCTTCGTATTATCCATTTTCTTTCTTCGTTACTCTATTGCATGTAAAAAAAAAAAAAAAAATCCATATGCGTAAGAATATGTACATATAAGGAAAATAAAATAAAATGGAAAAAAAAAAATCGTTCCATATGGAATCTGGATTTTGATTCCAGATATATAATGGTTCATCTTTAAAAAAATCTTTGTACTTAAAATTAGGTGAACTAGTTTTTTTTACCTATTATAATAAGTCATAAAAAATGTCATATCATCAAATGCAATTAAGACATACACTAGTCTCTATAAATTTATCTGTATAAATAATAACCATTGAAAACTTTTCTATTTATATATATATATATATATATCATTTTTGATCCATACCAAGTAGTTTTGTTCCAATAATTTTGTTATTGGGATGAATGTTTTTGCCCAAACTGTATAAAGAAATACGATCATGGAGATCATCCAGCTCGTCTTGGCAAATATTGCTCTCATATTGCTAGAATTAACCCTGCGGCAGCCACTCCACTTGTAAAGTTTTTTATTTTTATTTTTTATTTTTTAGTTTTGGCAAAAGATATTTAATGGTTTGAGGAAAATACTTCTTCATTTGATGATGATGGGGTGAATTCCCTAATTAATGAAATCTATACATTCGCTTATATTACCTAAACGCTATTGTGTTTATCGAAATGACACATAGTGTTTTTAAAAAATATAATAATCATCCTTAATTTATGCCAAACGTCTTTTGCTTAACAAAAATTTGATTAAATTTTAAAGTTCAAAATGAACATTTTAACCACGAATTTGACCAAATTAATGAAGTACAAGATGTTATGAAGGTTTTTAAAATGGTCTTTTCGCATTTTAAATTGAGTCAAATTTTATCTAAGAGAAGTTTTTAACATGACATGATAAACAAGAGTTTTCCTGAAAACACAGGATTAAACATGACATTTTCGATAAAATAATGGAAGAGGTTTAGATAATTATACTCTTAAAAAAAAATACAAAAGATTATCATTTTTTTTTTCAGCGAATCCTTTTTTTTTTTTTTCCTAAGCATACAAATCGCACTTGATGCTAGGAAAAATTGGTTATACACAGAATTTATTGCGTTTGATAAAAGAAAATGATGGTCGTTTTAAAAAAGAAACCCCAAAAATCATGACTTTGATATTCAGAATTTCCACCATTTGCGTATAATTATTATTGATTTTCAAGGAAGATTGGTTTCACTAAATTCTTGACAAAGTTAATGTCATTTTATAATCAAAATCCAAAAGTATGATATCTTTTTTTACATTTTATTTTTATCTAAATGGAAACATCTATTAAGCATGTATCATCCTGTAAATAAGAAATAAAGATAATAAGTGAGATCGAATCCACAATTACTGCCCAAAGCCCTCTCCAAACCTCCCCATATAAACCATTAGACCAAAGACTTTCCGATAGTCTTTTCAACAGTTATTTTGATCACATCTTCATCTAAAATTAGGGGTAGATTTTTATTATTACAATCATGATTAAGTATTTATTATTTTTACTATTCATGTAGTTTTTACTCAAAAAAATTGAGAAATTGTTATAAACAATTTTCTTCTTTAAAGGGAAAACTAAATGAATCTCAATATTTCATAAACTCAATACGTCATTTGATAAAAGCCGTAAATTAGTTTTTTTTGTTCTTAATTTAAGGATAAGAGATTCAAATTCTACATTTTATGATGGAGTTAGTTTTAAAGTTATTGCTAGACCATGCTTTGCAGAACCGTAACAAATAAGTAATTGGCAGGTAAACTTCAACTTCGTTTTGTCTTGATCTATAAAACACGTCATTTGTCACTTTTGCTTCCATGTCAACAACGTCTCCCTGAACTGCATGACATTTATTTTGCTGTTATTTACTTGTTGGAATTGAACATTGAAACGACTGTCATTTATTTGAAGTAAACAATTACTAGGATTGTACACAAGCGACATGTTGTTTCTATTATGAGGAAAAACGATTACTAGGATTCAAGTTATGAGGAAAAACGACGTCGTTAGCCTTCTATTATCACGACTTGAATTATAATCAAATTGCTATACGTCTTTAATGTTGTTTCTACTTAAACAATGAGCCTAATTACAATGTACCCCAAACTTTAAAACCTAATTTCTGTTTCACCCCCCTAGATTTTGAGATCATAGCAAATCTAGCCTTTTCGTTAGTTTGTTGCCACAAGTCACCATGTGACAAAAAGGGATTTTACGTAGAAGGATACAAAAAGAAGGGGGGTTGGAAAAACCATCCCCGATCACACGACGACAACCACCCCCTCCAAAGTGTGTTTGGATGGAGGGAGAGCGGTGGAAGGAGAGAGATGGAAGGAGAAACAAAATGTCTTGTTCAGTTGGAGGGCGGAGAAGAGGAATGAGCTCTCTCCTCTTGAGTCCAGTGATGGAAAGATTCCTGAAGTCGATCACTTTAAATTTAAAATACCTATTTAGTCTTTCTAATTTATTTATTTTTACTAATAATAAAGAGGGCAACATAATAGTTACCAATAATTATTCATTCATTCTTCCATTTTTCCTTCTTACCAAGGATTACTATAATCATCTATATCCTTCGTAATTTCCATCCCTCTAACCAAACAGAGTTTAAGTTTTTTTTTTTTTCCTTACCCAGAATTACTATAATCATCTATATCCTTCATAATTTCCATCCCTTTAACCAAATAGAGTTTAAGTTTTTTTTTTTTCAATTTTTATAATACGATGGGCAATTCTATCAATTCAAATTATTAAACTAAAAAAAAAAAAAAGGATAAAATCGAAATTCATATTTATAAATCTCATTATCGAGTGAAACATGGTTATTCATGTGGCATATGTGCAAATAATTATCTTTTATTTAATTAAAAGATAATTGTGGTTTAATAATTATTATGTGCTAAATTCTTCTTCGTCAATGGAGAGATATTTTCTAATAACTGCACACAATAATGGAACGTGTATATAAAATTATTAATTAGAAACTGATCTTCTCTCTACCTACACATCGATAGTTTATCTCTATCTGAAACGTCTGTCAAACTTAAACTAAAAGGGCTAAGAGAGAGAAACCTAGTGTCCTGAGATTTCTCATCTCTATCAATTCCTCTGAAGGAAGTCATCATGGATTAATTTATGTTCTCTCCTAATTATTGTATTGTGAAAATCATATTGTTCAAGATCTTGGATGTTAAGAAAAACCTAACAATTCCATCTATAAAAGTAACGAAAAGAAAAGTTTTATTACCGTTTTTTAACTTTAAAAAAAAAGAAAAGAAAAGAAAAGAAAAGTAAGATAAGAAAGTTAATCATAAAATTTAGAGGTGCATTATTAAAAAAAAACCAAAAAGTTTAGGGGGGAAAGGAAGCAAAATTTTTCCTAAAAAATGAAATACCACAAAGTGGGTTTTCAAAACGACATGTCGCACATTCAAAGAGGAATGGCACGGCTCGGAGTCTTTTTTTCACATGTAACGCCAAACAGACGAATTTTCAGCTAGTCTCTTATCACAAAAACCATCCGAAACTCCAACATTGGTAATCATCGACTGGGCAATGAAAAAGACGCAATACATGACGTATCAAAAAACGTCCAAGTTCAATGTATCCAAAACTACTTCTACCACAAATTTTATCTCCATATTTGTGTATATAAATAGCCTTAAATTGATAGATGGTGATATTCCAAAACCAAACATCAAACAGAAACAGCCATGGGATCCGAGGTGGTAGTTGATGAGGCCTTCATACAAGCCCCCGAGCACAGGCCGAAGCCGACGGTAACCGAAGCCGAAGGCATTCCAACGATAGACCTCTCAAGAGATGAAGAGGAGGTGGTGAGAGAGATAGGCAGTGCGTGCAAGCAATGGGGGTTCTTCCAGGTGATCAACCACGGCGTGCCGGCGGAGGTGCGGCGGAGGATTGATGCGGCAGAGAGGGCATTCTTCGCGCTGCCGTTGGAGGAGAAGAGGAAGGTGAGGAGGGACGAGACGAAGGTGTTGGGATACTACGACACTGAGCACACCAAGAACGTGAGGGATTGGAAAGAGGTCTTTGATTTCACGTTGGTGGATCCAACCTTTGTTCCGGCGAATCCGGGTTCGGATGATCACGGTGAGGAAGTCAGTACGTGGACTAATCAATGGCCTGAGAACCCTCCTGAGTTGAGGTAATTTTCTATGTTTTTTTAATTCTGACTATAGCAGATCGTTATGCTAATTTCACTTTTTCAGGTTGTTGGCAAAATTTTTTTACGGTGACTCTATAATTTTAATGTAATTGATATGATCATGAGTTTATTATGTTACTTAAGTTACTTCAGTGGAAAAGCTAAGAATTTAGAGAGGGAAGAAGAACAATATAAAATTAATGTGGATATTCAATGTCAAACATCAAGATTCAAAATGGAAATACAATCCCTAGGTTTATTTATAATTGAAAAAACCTTAGGATTATTCTCATTTATACCCTTGAATTTGAAGGTCATTCTTACTTTATTCATTAAACTTTAAAAACTCGAACTTTACCATTTGAACTTCAAATATATCTCACTCAACCCATTTTACTAGAATTTTGATTAAAAACAGATGGAAAAATTAATCATACTAAACTCATTCTCTTAGATTTATGCTAAAAATAAACAGAAAAAGATCATATGACTACACTTTAACTCTTTCTCTCACTCTCTCTCTTTTCTTGTCTTTTTTTAACTGAGGTTTGTTTGGCATCTAAGTTTAACTCCAACTAAACTGTGCTTTTTCATATCAGTTTTTGTCTTTTTCTGAAATGTTAATAAAATTTATAACTATTTTTTTAAAAGTTAACAAACTCTAACTTAAAAATTTTATCTCCAACCAGTGAACTAAACGCAAGCGAATTCTAATGGAATAAGTTAGATGAATTCAAGGGGGTAAAATAAGAGTTTATAAAATTCACGAAACAAAGTGGGAACAACCTAAAATTGAGGGGAATATATTAAAATATCCTAAGCCTTAAAATAAAAAAGATAACCATAATATAATATTATACTGAAACGAAGCTAAATTAACTTCCAAGTAAACTAATTAAGATAAACATGAAATAGAATAACAGTAAATCTAGGAAATTTGGTGTGGACCTGATCTCATGTGAGAATACCTTGGTCAGGGAGGCATGCGAAGAATATGGTAAGGAGGTGCTGAAACTGTCTCAAAAGTTGATGGAACTTATTGCCCTGAGCTTAGGATTACCAGCAAACAGGTTCAGTAGGTTCTTCAAAGACCAAACCAGCTTCATCAGGCTTAATCACTACCCACCCTGCCCCATCCCTCACCTGGCTCTTGGTGTTGGCCGCCACAAAGACGCCGGTATCTTGACTGTCCTTGCTCAAGATGAAGTTGGAGGACTTGAAGTGAAGCGCAAAACCGATGGGGAGTGGATTCGTGTCAAACCGACACCAGATGCTTTTATCATCAATGTTGGTGACATAATTCAGGTACTACTTTACAACTTCAATGCTTTCCTGAATTGGTGAATACACTACTGCATAATTTTTATATGTTCTTCGAATTCAGTTCATATCATGCAATTATTAGGCTCCATATATTAGTCGTTAGAAATTAAAAGCACTAATTTCGATTATCTAATAGCAATAAAAATTTGAGAAGATGTACGAAAATAAACAGATGCGACACACACAGAATTGAGAGTTGCGTTCACTTTCAGCAGTTGTATGTTTTCACTCTGATGAACAAGAAAATAATTGAAACCATGGTCAGGTTTGGAGCAACGAAAGATACGAGAGTGTGGAGCACAGGGTGATGGTTAACTCTGAGAAGGAAAGGTTTTCGATTCCGTTCTTCTTCATGCCAGCACACTACACGATGATCAAGCCCTTGGAGGAGCTGACAAATGAGCAGAATCCTGCAAAATATAGAGCATACAACTGGGGCAAATTCTTCACCACCAGAAAGGCCAGTAATTTCAGGAAACTCGACGTCGAAAACATCCAAATTCATCATTTCAGGGTATCTGAATAAGTCAAGACTCAAGACAGATGTTTTTCAGCTCATTGTCGAGCAATGGTCACCTTATCTATATATCACTGTAAATACCATGTTGTACTATGAGGAGCAGATTGCTTAGATCTAGATTAGGTTTTGAGTCTGTTGACTATCATGAACTTAGAATAATCGTCTGCTCCAAGCAATAATCCATATCAATGATATATATACGTATGTAAATATACATATATATATATATACACAATGTTCAATGGCAGACATATCTTATAATAAAATTGACTATACAGTTGAAGAATATACCATCCTTGCAAACAAAAGATTTACCTCATGATCAATCAAATGGTCACAAACTACTCCACAAAGCTCAGAATAATTGGTCTCCCTATCTTAATCAGATTGTCACAGGATTTGAGATTGGCAAGTTTGTCAACCAAACGAGGAGAATTTTGCGATCAGTAATTAGTCCATATAGTTAAAGATGATGGTTTGGTACCTTTTTTTTTTTTTTTTGCTGAAATGACCTTGAACTCTTAAAATGTTGGCCATGATAGTCCTTTCCATCCAAATCCATTAAGTTTCTAACAAAATCAATAATGTTCAATGCATATGATCAAATTTGAGAAGGCATTTTCGTAATCTAATAATAATTGATTTAACAAAAATAAAAAAAAATCAAAAAACAAAATTCCTCCCCCCTCCCCCCCTCTCTCTATACATTTCTCAAAACCAGATCAGCTTCAGCGGGGGGATCCGGAGGGAGATTTTTTTTGGGGGGGGGGGGAAGAAATCCAGAGACAGAGAGAGGACCTTTTAGGATATTGGAGGATATTTTGGTCATTTTACTATAAAAATTATAAGTTTTGCAAGACTTCGTTAGAAATTTAATAGAGTTTAATGGAAAAAACTGAAATGGCCAAGAAAATAGAAGTTTATGGTCATTTAAGTAAAAAAAAAAGGGGGGACCAAATCGTCACATTCAAAAGAATTCAGAAAACACGTAGGCAGATTACTCTTTTGTGATAGCGTATGAAAAAATGTCCTACCAATAAGATACAGTTTTTAATCGACATCTCACACCCAAATTATACCAGATTTAGACAAAGTACGATGGAACTTGACTTTTCATATCCTATCATTAGAATTATTTTTTAGGGTAAATTGTTCATTTAGTCCCTAAATTTTTAATCTTGTACAACTTTAGTCCCTTAACTTTTTTTTTTAGCTAGAATGCCCCTAAACTTGTAAAATGTTGATGTAATATTTCTTTCCATCAATTTTTAGATAGAATCTGTTAATAATTTAGTCAAAAAATGGTACTAACGATAGATTATGTCTAAAAATTAACGGAAATAATTATTGTAGCAACGATTTTAATAGTTTTTCGTAAATCCAGTTTACAAAAAAAAAAAAAAAACATAAAATGCCCCTATTGTTAATTTTTAAACGGAATATGTTAGTAATTTTATCAAAAAATGATGTTAATTAATAAATTTTATCCAAAAATTAATATAAAAGATTATTATAATAATATTTTAATAATTTAAGGATACTCAAGTTAAAAAAAAAGTTTTATGTACTAAAATTATATAAAATTAAAAACTCACAATTTACCCTTATTTTTAAAAGTGACTATCATAAAGTAACGTCATTGCTTACAAAATTTATATTAAAAAATTGGGGGTTCTTTCGGTGGTCGGATTATTTAGACCAAATCATTGCATTTATGATAGATAAATACTTTAAAATCTCCAATACTGACGATACCAAATAATTATATATTTTCAATTTGACTTAAAGCTAGTAAAAAAATTACCAATGAGTTTTGAAAGAAGGAAATGACAATTCTAGAGGAAGTTCTGACCTTTGATCCTTTGCATATTCGATAAATCCACCAAAGATCTGAAATCAAATTCAAACAGAGCAAAAATTTTTAAAAAAATTCAAATTAAAAAACTTATGTATATTTGAAATTTCTTTTGCCAAATATCAAATCCAGAGGAAAAGGAAAGGAAAACACAAGAAAATGAATCGAAGAAAGAGTTTACTCTCAATATCGTTTCTGCTCATTCTTCTCGCCTCGGCAAAATCAGAACCTCCGAAAACGGCCAAGCATTTCGTGCTAGTTCACGGATCGTGCCACGGCGGTTGGTCCTGGTACAAGCTCGTGCCGCTGCTGAAATCGGCCGGCCACGCCGTCACCGCGCTCGATTTGGCGGCTTCCGGAGTCGATCTGCGGCGGCCGAAGGAGCTCCGGTCGATCTCCGACTACTTTAGGCCGCTGAGGGAGCTCATGAAGGATCTTCCGGTGAACGAGAGAGTCGTTCTAGTCGGACATAGCCTCGGCGGATTAGCGATTTCTCAGGCAATGGAGCTTTTTCCGGCGAAGGTCTCCGTGGCAGTTTTCCTCACGGCGTCGATGCCTGGACCGGCGCTGAACATCTCCACTCTGAATCGAGAGGTAATTTTTAATTATTAAATTTTTTTTTCTGTAAGGATGGGTTTTGGAGGGAGGGAATAGTTAACTGAAAACGGTGATAAAAGCGGGTAAAGCTTAGTAGTTTTTTATTTTATTTTATTTTTATTTATCTGAGGTGGGGCGGGATTCATATTGTACGTGAAGGTAAAATATAAAGGTATTTGGTGAATGAATTGAGTTGAAATTTTTAAGTTTGAATAGTAATTTTTATTGATTTTTTAAAAAAGATAAAAAAAAATTTCAGAAAAAGATAAAAAAATATAATTTAACTTGAGTTAAACTGGAGAACCAAAC
This sequence comes from Ficus hispida, assembly GCA_025413025.1. Classification (NCBI taxonomy): domain Eukaryota; kingdom Viridiplantae; phylum Streptophyta; class Magnoliopsida; order Rosales; family Moraceae; genus Ficus; species Ficus hispida. Next base: position 11,241,494 of record CM046370.1, on the reverse strand, counting down.
TCTCCGTAATACTACATAAAATTTTTTTGGAAAGAATATTATGGTAAACGGCCGTTTTTTAAAATTTTTTTTTTTAAGATAAATTTTGTGAATTTTTCTTGATTTTATTACCAATGTTAACATGCCTATTGAATTTTGAAACATTGAAATATTAAATTCACCCCCAAACTGCAAGACATGTTCAATTTTTTTTAATGGAATAGCATATGTGACACATATTATTGAAGCACAAACTCATCAATTTCTTTTAATAACTCTTTTACTATTCTAATTGAATCAAATTTTGCTCTCTACTTGTTTTTTTCCCTCCTCTTTTCTTACTTCTAAACAGGTACTCCAAGGAGATAATATAATATATATATATATATATTTTCAAAGTTGGTGATAGGGAATTTGAACTTTACATTTTTAGACAAAATAAGATGTATTGTTATTGTTAGGCTATATTTGTAATTATAAATATATAGTATATCTAAGTGAGGGCATTTATTAACTTCTAAATATTATGCCTACGAACCAAACGATAACTTAACAACTCCGTTCAAAAGATAGAACATGTCAAAGCTCATTTGAGAAATTATAATAGTTCAGGGATGCAATAGGTATATTTTATAGTTTGGGAGGACATGTTTACAGTAATGATATGATTTCGGAGAAATTCGTAAAATTTTTTCAAAAAAAAAAAAAGAAGTGGCTAAATTTTTTAAAATAAAAAATATGGCTATTTTTGATAAAATAATAAATCAAGTTTCTAAAATGATCGATTTTATTAATTATATATCAATATATGTTTTTATCGGTTACCGAGTAGGTCAATCAACATTTTAATATATACCAATTATTTTTCTTTTAAAAAAAATGACTGCCACAAACTAGTAAAGGTTTCTTTGATGTTTATAAGAGCTCGTTTGAGGTTCCATCTTCAGATGATATTTTACTATCTTAACTTTAATACTCTCAAATCTACAAATCACTTTCTCTTTCATTTTCAAAAAACTCAAACTTTAAAAGTTCACAACCTTCATACTTCCAATCAAAATGAGATGATTTTTATGTCAAAATACTCACAATGACATGATGAATGGAACAATATTCATTTTGCATATTTTTCCCCGAACACTAATAAATTTTCGCAGTTTTTTCACATCATAATTATTTTTAATTCATATTTAATTAAACATATATTTTTAAACTAACCTTTAAAACTGTGTCTCTAAAAGTCCCCTAATTTCCTCCAATTGAGGTTCGTTTTCTTTCTTTTTGTTGCAGTCATTCAAAAGGCAAGGTTCACTGATGGACAGCCGTTACACATATGACAATGGCCCAAACAACGCTCCGACTACTTTCACATTTGGCCCACTTTTCCTGGCATCGAGGGTGTATCAGAAAAGCCCATTGGAGGTATGTGCTTGAAAGATCTTCTTCTCACTCTTAAAGGGTAGTTTAGTAAAATTGATTCTTATGTTTGATCCCCTACCATTTTACCTGTGATATCCTTGGCGCTGAGAAGTTAAAAAAATATATAGATATATATATATATATATATATCTAGGACAATGGTTGGCTTTTAATCAAAAATTTTAAAAAGTAACTGAATTTTTCAGTAGGAAAAAATGATTTACTAAGTAAATCTCATATTTATAAATTAAATACCATTTATATTGATCAAAATAGTTGATAAGTTTGTGTAAATACCATATTTACCGATCTAAATCTTATGTCTAATTTTTTTTATCTCAAATGATATCTAATCAATAATATTATGTCATGTCATTTTAAGAAGTTTTAAATATTTTATAACTGATTTTTTATATCTTAAAATCTAACTTCATTTAATGGTATGTCAAAATATAATTAATTAAAAACTATTTAGGACATCAAAATTAAATAAAGGATATTGTTCATATTTATAGACTAAATTAATCGATAAATTCATTATATGTTTCCTTATTGATGAATGCCGATCATTTACCAAACAAAGAAAAAGCTATTTACTGCAATCTCTTCTTTGAAACTCCGAAGTACATCTTGATTAGCCTAATGTACAAGGTAAAATTGATCTTAAATCTATGGACATGTTTTGCAACAGGATTTGGCACTAGCCACCACCCTAATGAGACCACTTCCTTTGTTTAGTGACGAGGACATGTCCAGGGAACTAATGTTGTCCAAAAACAAATACGGGTCGGTTAATCGGGTTTACATAATGTCCGAGAAAGATTTGGTGTTTAATAAGGAGACCGAACGGTGGATGCTCAAGAACAACCAACCTAACGATGTGGTGAAGATCAGAGGATCCGACCACATGGTCATGATGTCTAAGCCACTAGAGCTATTCCTTCATCTCCAGAGCATCGTTGAGAAATATTCTTAATCGTGCCACATAAGCAACCAAAGTATTTTATATATGTCCCAAAACCAAATTTGGGCATAATATGTAGCTCATATGCCTAAGCTAGTTTGCTTATTGATTGCATCCAAAATCTTTTAGGAGGTAATATTTTGGATGGTCCTTGGGATGGGACCGGATTTAAACTTTATGATTTACGCTTTAGCTACTTATGAAATAAAATATATATATATATATTTTAAAAATATCAATGATATTAAATATCATAATTAATAAAAGTAAATCATATCTATTGATCTTATATTATGAGACCATCCCTATGTATTATTGTACAGTGTTAAATATTATGGATATCTTTTAATGTTTATTTTGTGAAATTAAGATTAGGTTATATAAACATGGAACAAATATTATGTCAAATTAATTCCCCTATCCATCCACTGAAAAAAAAAAAAAAAAAAAAAAACGATACCACTTGTCAACATGGGCCCACCTATTTCTTAGATTGTCCTACTTATACACACGTCCCTCAATCTATCCTATTTTTCCAGGACAAGCAAGTGGGTTATGTTATGTTTTGTTTGTTTGATAATCAGAATACTGAAACATGCTATCGTTTAGTTCAATTAGGTGTTTGGTTCACATCAACCAATACAACTTACTGCACTAAGGGCCCGATTGGAGCCAGCTTCATATGGTAAAATATCATATAGATTTTAAAATACCAACTTTTTATCAAACTTTTTATCTATTTTATTTTTAAATAACTCAAATTTTAAAAAGTCAATAATTTTCTTATTTTAAATTGAAATAAGATGATTTTTATGTTAAAATACTCATATCGACGAAACGAACAAGACAATATCTATTTTACATATTATTTTAACACATTTTAAATTTTGTACTATTTTCTAGATCACGTAACTTTTTTTAAAAGTTTTTCTTCAAACACATATTTTTAACTCAATCTTTAAAACATCATTTCCAGATATCCCCAAAACGGGCCCTAAGTCATTACCATACAAGATTACATCTGCAGATTTATTTTTGGAGAAAGAACCTAAATGATATAAATTTAAAGATCATTTAACATTAGACTAATATGACACAAAATTAAACTAAAATTAATAAGATTTATGCCTTGTTGATCAAGAATGAGAAATTTGTGTCATATTGGTCAATAAATGAAAAAAAAAATGTTGTTATTTAGGTAATTTTCTCTTCATTATTTTGATAGAGAGATTGTAATGTATATATATATATATATATATTTTAAGTTGAAATTGTAATATCTCTGTAAAATTAAAAGTCCAAAATGCCTGATATTTTAAATATTGTATGTAAACATTAAAAAAAAAATTTATTACAACTTCAAAGTAATTACTGCAAGTCTTTATAGATCCATTTAATTCTTTCTCATAAAGATTTTTATGGTGAATCTGTCCATAAAATGTGTGCTTGTGGTTATGCTTGCGGGTGTTCAAAAAAAAAAAAAAAGTCGTTTATTATGAAACACATGTTATTACTTGTACAGAGGTTGGTGTATGCTAGCGTGCATATGTACACAGTACACATAGCCGTGAAGTTGCCATTTTCTTTGTTTGCCTACTATTAATATGATCGGTTATGATTAAATCCAACAAACAAGATTAAAATTTTTCAGATTTAATATCAATTAGGACATTTTTACTAAAAGTTGCGTCCCCTCACGAACAAACACGTATATATTTAGTTTTTAATTCTCAAAATCGAGATGAATTTTATTTGTATTTTAAGAATTTAATAAGATTGTTATTTATTAAATTCATAAATTTATTATATTTTAGAGGAAATTTATCTAAATATCAATTAACAAACTTTAATAATTATAGCAAATAACACTCTTAAGAAATATTTCCCATGCCACAAACACTCGGTTTTTTCCACCTATTTTTTCGTCAACAGAATTTGTATTAAGGGCTAACAACTCAAATCTTCATGTCACAAGGGTGAAATTCAGTCATCTTTAATCAATCTTAGATAATTTGCGTAAGAACAGTAAAATGTATAAGATAAAAAAGAACACAAAAACTTATGACAGTCAATCATCAATGTAAAAGTTATATTGTTTTAAAAGCTATCAATATTTTAAGCACCTTTTTATAATTTTATTAACTTTAATAGTTATCAATTTTAATATGGGTATAAATACAAGAAGGTGTTATATTTATGGTATTCATACGTATAACCCATAAATATATATACTGCTCAAGTACATAGAGTATAATACAATCCCCTGTTTTTCAGGGGTGAAGAAAAGGACATAAAAAATAATAGAATGCTAGAAAATGTCCATAGGTGTGAAAAATCTGTCCGCTAGGGTGGGCCCTTCCTTCTAGAGATAAGGTTATCACAAACTAGTTTCTCGATTTTAGCGAAAGATTCGCACCGTCCTAGTACTTTTCTTATCTTGAATTAGTTCAATTTTGCTTATAGAATTCGTATCCGCCAAACCTAAAGAACATAATTTAAAACAAAATTTTCCTCATGAATTCCCAGAATGACAAATCTGAGACCATATTTCGAGCAGTTGACTCGATGTAATTTTTCAAATCCTATCTTAGAATTTCATATTTAATTAATATTAATCATTCGCATGTGAGGAGTAAGGAAATAAAACAAAAATAATAATAATAATAATTTTTTTTGTAAAAATCCACGTGGCCACCACGTGTATTCTCTTATCTGCAACTCTGCCCTCGATTTCTTTTCCCATCTGTGCTCTGGTTGTCTTTGTGAAAGCCATAGAGCAGCTTCAGCTGCTTTTTTTTTTTTTTTTTTTTTTACCATTGTGCTACAGAGGATCATCATTTGAGCTTATGCAAAGCAAAGGTAAAATTGTTCACTTCGTTTTTTTGAACCCCTCCTCAACCTCGCCCGACCTTATCCAAATCTTATTGCTCTTTTTTTTAATGCTAAAATTTGAATCGAAAAAGAGCAAAATTCCTTTCACCTTATCCTTATTGCCTTTTATTTATTTTTTAATTTTTTTCAACAAAAATTTTGATTGGAAACGAATTCTCATTTATTTAGTTGGCCTACAAAAAAAAAATTCAAGATTGCAACCATTTTCACACAAAAAAAAAAAAGAGTACAATTTCAATTAAAAACTGAAAAAGAAAAAAAAAAGTGTAATATCTGAAGAAGGCTCTGAACTAAACAAGCATCCACAACAAAATTCAGGAACACTTAAATAAAATTAAATAACCCAAAATTAAGGCAAAAATAAAAAATAAAATATAAAAAAAAGGGACACCTCAAAACTTTACAGTAGCTGATTCCTCCACATATCATACATGAACATCAAACAAAAATAAAAATTTGAAAGGAAAATAAATGAAAAAAAAAAGGGAGGATCTAAGGAAGAAAGCCGACAAATGGAACCGGAGTGGTGGCTGTTAGCGCAGAATTGGTGGCCGGAAGCGCAGGATTCTGGTGCATTACGACGACCACGGCCTCGGCCACCACCATCACGAACTGTATGGCCATTTTCACCATCTCTCGGCACATTTCCAGCTTCTGGATCACCATTTTTCTTCTTTTTTTCCTTTCTCTTCTTCTCCGGCCTCTCTTCACCAAACAAACCCCAATTACCTCTCTACAGCTTATATACTGTTTGTATATGTGTGTGTGTGTGTGTGTGTGTGTATATGTAGAGCAGTGTAATAATACGTATAAATTATGTGCACTTTTTAGAGATGAATGACGAAGGCCGGTCTCCGCATCTCATGCCGTGAACTGAAGGAAGAGCTTTGTATTTATATTGCGAAGGGTATTGGCCGTACCAAAGCTGCGGGGAATTCGCCAACGCGTCAATGATCATTAACTGCTCTCAATTATTATTACTATTATTATTATTATTATTTTATTTATTTTTGATTGGAGAGATAGAGATGGCAGTTTGAAGTGTTGCCGTTGGTGCCTGCCTTTCTTAAAACGGCTATTCGAAGCCTCCAAAGGACAACTATCTATCTCTTGCTCCCACTACAATTTCACGTTGTAGCCTAACTTCAAAATAGTAGTGAGAACATAAGGCCGATTGGAGACGGTATTTTAGAGATCGTAAATAACTTGAGTTTTAAAAATATATGTATTAGTGAAAATGAATTGTTTAGAATAAAAAATGATAAAAACTTAAAATATATTTTGTAAAAAAATAATAATAATATAGATCTTATTTCGTTTTTTTTAATTTTGTGTAATTTAAAAAAATCATTTTAATTCAACTTAAAATGATAAAGTTATGAATTTTTAAAATTTGATTTTTTTTTGAAAATATTAAAAAAATGACTGGTAAAATTGAGGAAAATGACCAAAAAAAGAATTGGAAAGGTGTTTTAAAAAATGACCCCAAATGGCAAGAAAAAAACTTAAGTAGAATCTATTTTTTATTCTACTAGTTGATTTTGTTATTTTAATCATTAGATTAACTTTTTCACGGCTTACACATATTTGAATGGAAGAAATTTTGCAGTGTATCTATCACAATGGTGAAAGTATAATACCTACCGGTTCATTTACCAAAATTTGATATTTACCTTTGCTTTCCCAAAAGGGGTTCTAGGACAATAGTTTGAAGAGTGAGGCTTCATATAACGGAGTGGTACTCAAATAGGAGTGGTACTCAAATAGGCTACAGATCTATAAAATTACGGTTCGAAACTTTTTTAACAACTATGTTCTTTCTCACAAAAATTTATTTATTTATTTTTTTTGCACTACACAAAAATTTAATTTTAAGAGAAAGTGTAGTACTCGAGGTGGTGAAACCTATGGTTGAAATCATAGTTGGAGTCATTGAAAAAACTGTATAGGCCGGTTGATTTAGATGAGGCCTATCATTATTAAATTTCAAGATAATAAAGAGAGTGAATTGGAATGAAATCTGACTCTAGTCACTAAATAATTGACGTGAAAAGCATGAAAAAGGCATAGATAAATATATAAGAATAATGCATCCATGAAACCCACAGACTCTTTTATATTTAATAACGTGAATCAATAGACCAATAGACGTCATAAAGATTGCTCCTTTTTTCTTTTATGAGCTTCATTTTTTTTAATATTTACAAATGTATAAATCATTATCATATTAATCATACAATATCTATCAATCAAAAATATAATTCACTATCATATTAATTGGTATTGAAAAATTGATATTAAAATTATGTGTTTTCTAAAATACTCTCATCATTTATTTTGTATTTTGTTTGCTAGAATATTCTCAAGTTTCCAATGTGTAAGCTCTTATATAAATATCTCTCTTCCTTTTGACCGAACCAATCCAAGTGAAGTTACTTTTTCTAGTACAATCATTCATTATTGGAGTTGTTACATCCAGCACTTTTTTTTTTTTTTTTTTTTTTTAAATAAGAATCACATGTAAACCTTATATAGACCTCATCCGATGCCAAAGTCCACAAAAATCCAATTTACAATGTGATTATAAGTTACGTAACAAAAGTCTCAGACAAAAAAGAAAGTAACTTAACAACGAAGAAGAATCTACCCCCAACAATTATGGTTAAAGCTGTTAAGCAAGCTTGTCTTAGTTAAGACTAATTAAGATCACAAAAATCTTGTCTCCTAAGTCTTCGTTTTCTGCCATTTTGCACCGAGTATTTATTTGAAAATTCTTTGACAAGATACGAAAAAATAACTAAATATGATGAATCTCTATCGATAATAAAACACATTTGAACCGTCAAATTAATATTAGATTATATTTTTTATGTTTTAATATGATTAATTATGATTTGATTCAATGATTTAAAAATATGTTCTACTAACAGGATATATATATATATATATATTCGTATACTCTTATAGAATTCTTTTGTTATACTGTATTTTAGTATTTTTATTTTATTTTTTTTACACTTTTCCACCAATACAATAATTCATCTATTGAGCCGGTAAATAACTCTAAAGGACCTCAAAGCCCAAAAAGTTTATTATAGTGTCTAGTTGATAGCCACGGTTGCCCATACTTATCCACAAAGGATACAAGATAGGGATTAAGAGATTGTCTATGTATGAATGAATGTGACATTTCCAAGGTTATTAGCTTAAAATAAACATTTTATTTTATTTATTTTATTTTTAAAGTCAGCTTCAAAAATCATTGTAAGTAAATGACAAACATAAATGAAACATATGGGTCCATTATTGCAATCTAGAAAAAGAAATATAAGAGCATCCAAGAAAAAGCATCTTAATGCATGCCAATAATGTGACAATAGAATATTATGCAAGTTTATGTGTTTTTCATTGCAAGTGTTTATTTTAGTTGCTTAGAAGGAAACTAAAGGTTATTAAACAATCTAAGTAGATTTTTTTTTTTGCCATTTTAATTCATCATGTTTTTCAGATGAAACTAAAAATTATAGTATCTTACATGGGAAAGTCATTCATTGTTGGCTATATATGAAGAGTAAAGGATATATATATATATATATATATATATATAAATATTAATATACATGTACATATATGTTCTATATTGCCGATATTTTTGCAAGAACACATTTTCTTTTCTTAGAAAATTGAAATAAAAGATTCGAACTAATTAATATTTAAAGATAGATTCAGACGTAAATTTATTACTAAACAATATTTGCCACCATTTACAACAAGAAATTAAAGCAGAGAGAACAAGAGAGTCCGTACACGAAAAGCAATATTTTCCTAATTTTTTTTTTCCTCCACTTAAAATAGTTTGTGACATATAAGAAAAATTTTTGTCTCTGAATTTTTTTTTTCACTTAAAAAAAAAAGGTTATATATGTAACTAATTTATTAGTGCTCCTTGAATTATTTCATTAAAAAAATGTTTCTCTTTGAATTTGTAGATCTGTCGATCTTTTGATTTATTTGTTTATTCAAATCGTTGCGTATCAAATTATTCATCCATGAAATGTCCTCCTCAAACAAAATTAAAAACAAAAAAACAAAAAAAAAAATGTGCCTGAAATGTAGAATCAAGAGCAAGTAATGATTACTTGACATAATTTGTAAACTAAAAAGTTATTTTCTTTTATTAACATTTGTGAGCAATTTTACCTCCAAATATACATACAAACACACACACACATATATATATATATGTATATATATATTGGCGAACAGTTTTGTTAATGTTTTGGTAAGAATTTATTGCTAGTCCTACTTAGTTGTCCCTTTCTCATAAAAGCGTGTCGATCTACATATAAATTAAAACTTCGTAGGTATATAATTTCTTACTTCACAATCATATTTGTCATTTGCATATATATATATATATATATATATATAGATAATTTCTTACTTCACAATCATATTTGACATTTGACATCTATATTATCCTGGAATCTCTAATGCTTGATAATGTAGAAGCATTAATTTATCTTTCAGAGTAAGCTAATTAAGATCTCAAATAAGTTTGTTTATTCACTAGCCAACAAATTGAAAAAGTTGATCCTGATTGAACTATTGTCAGAAGTTTAAAAATTTTGTCCCGCAAAATCCACCCAAATTTTCCAGCTATTCTCATTACAAATTGAGCTGTCGGTTAAAATTGGAGCTTACCTCTCTTTCTCTATCTCTTTTTTAACCATCGATGTGATAACCCAGCGGACATAGTATATTTTGAGTGATTTGGTAAATAGAAGATTTTAAGGATTTGTTTGGAATAACCACTTATTTTAAACTAAACTGTATTTTTTTATCATATTTTTTATCTTTTTCTGAAAAAGTTTTTTATCTTTTATGAAAATGTCAATAAAAATTACTATTCAAACTTAAAAATCTCAACTCAACTCAAATTGAACTCATTTACCAAACACCCCCTAAGTTTCTAATCTTACGACAAATATTGAGACTATTTTTAGGACACCGACTCGATATTTAGTAGCTCTTAATGGGATTAAAGTGATACATTTCGTCTCCTAACGTAAATAGTTATAATTCAATGCAAATATTTCATAACATGTGTGTGAGCCCTTAAAGTTGTGCCTATGAGAGATTGTGAAACTATATAGTATAACTACGTTTCATGGGGGAGAAAAAGGAGAGAAATAATACGCCTCAATCATTTTTTTCCCTTGTCGTTTTGTGTTTGGTTTAGACCAAACCATCAAAACCAACCAATAATAATTTTTACTTGGTTGTTGATTTATTTTAAACCTTTAGATGGTGCATTTTAGTCACTTAAAATTTTTGAAACTAGATTGTGAATTTTGGATAGTATCTTTTATATATATATATATATATATATATATATATTTATGAATGGATAACTATGTAATATTTTATGACTTTTGATGTTATCTTAACCTCAGAGGACAACTTTTATAATGTTTGTAAAAAATCGAAATTTCTTTTAATGACATAATGCTTATAATGACATAATGACATAATGACATAATGCTTATAATTCATGACCTTTTTTTTCCCCGAAATACCCTCTATTGTCTTCAGATCATACTTAATTGTTTGGGTTTATAGGCGGTTTTGTTTTTAGTTGTTGTGGGTTTTAAATAATAAATGTTGAACGGGAAATTGAAGTATCAAAATTAACATAGGCATATCTTAGCAAAAATTTCGCCTCCAAATTAAAAAACAAATGAAGTATTAAAAATACACTTCTTCTCTCTAAGGTTATAGAAGGGGGAAAAAGACACTCTAGTACCACGTGTTGTATTTAATTAGTGAATTAACAATTCTATGTTTCAATAATACCAAATAGGTACCAAATAGCCTAAAGGTAGTTTTGTGTTGTTTTTTTCCTTTTATTTTTCCCTTTCTATCATTTAGTCTAAAAGCATTTTAAATAAATATATTATTTTTACAAAGACCCACAACATTCTAAAAGTTATATATATATATATATATATGAGTTCTCAATATGTGATTTCATTAAAATACTAATATACCAATACATTAATTAAATAAAATACCAGGTACCCAAATGAAAATTTTCTTAAATATTGCTATAGATTGCCAAATATGATAACAATTTTAACAAAAAATTATCATATTTTGTAAGTGAATAAGAGCATATCTTTGTTTGAAAAAAAAAAAAGAAAAGAAAAAACCATTTCATCATCGGTTATTTCACCATGTAATATATATATGTGTGTGTGTGTGTGTGTGTAATTGGCTAAGTCCTTGTGTGTTCGGACAACGGAGCTCTTACATTTACTTGGTTGGAAGAAAAGAAAATAAAACAGAGAGAAGAAAACTATAACGGAAAGTGGAAAGTTGTTGTTGCTTTGGTATGAAAAAAATAAAATAGAAAAAGGCAAAACAACACTCTCCTTCTCTTTTCTCTCTCTGAATATGAAAAAAAGTTACAATGTTTGGTCAGAGCTTTGGTGCCGCCTCTGGATATATCGTCGGGCTTCCGATGCTGAAGTTCAGTCCCTAGACTCATCTCGATGTCGGCTTTCTGGTGATGGTAACTGTGTGCGGAGTAGCACATCCGTTGGATAGATCTAACCTATGATAGAGGTAGGTTGTCCTTCTGGGTGACTCCGCTCAGATTTGGTTTCCGTTCGACATCCGATGATTCACTACTGGTGGATCTTTCTTTTTTTTTTGTAATAAGTTCGTTGATATTTCCGCTCTTTTGGTGTGTTTTTTTTAAATTTACTTTGGTGTTTTTGCTTTCGTAATAATGGAAGCGATGTCCTCCGCTTGTGTCTTTCATCCTTTTATTATTGGATGTTGTGATATGAGTGCTCCCGTTATATGGGGATTGGTTTCGGTTGATTAGGCTAGTCCATCAGCTGTTTTGGTGTTTTTAATGAGCAATGGTCAAACTCGAAGTTTATGTGCCGAGCGGGTCTTCTCCCATTTGAGTCTATATACTTGTATTTACAACTGTATTATTTTGATATTTATTGATAGATTTAATCTTTGTTTTGGGGTCGAATTCCTTTGCATTTGGGGCAATTAGTGTTTTATGTATTTTGTTTATTGTGAAATGAAATTTTCCTTTTCAAAATAAATAAATAAATAAATAAATAAATAAATAAATAAAGAAAAATGGTTGTGATAGTAAATTTATTTGACCCCATCATAAATTGAAGATTTCAAATACCTCACTCCCAAGTTCAAGAAAAAATAATAATAATAAAAAAAAAGAAATGGAAATTTTTGTTTAATTTTTTTTGTCCTTGTTGAGTTCAATAGAAGTAAAGAAAAAAAAAAAAATTTACATAGACAGTCGTCATTATATGTTTAATGACATTTCATTTTCAGAAAAGAAGAAGATAATTGAGTAATTTTATCGTTACATTTTGCTTTCATTTTTATTTTTTTTAGCTTTTTCTTTTTTCTCTACAATCGGACACACAGAACATACCAGTTGACATCTTTATCTTCCTGCTTTTCCTTTTCGCTACAAAAATCTTTCCATACCAAACAACTCTATTATTTCATTCCCTTCACTTTTCATTTCTACCAAACAAACATAGAGTTGAGATGTCAATTTTGATTGTTTAAAAACTTGGTAGCTGATACATAAGATAACTCTCTATATTATACTATGAAGTTTGAAAACTAATAATTTAACTTAAAAAACAACTTTTTTATAATAAAAAATAATGATAAACCATTTATCTTTAAAAAAAAAAAAAAAACTAGACAAACTTGAAGTTACAACCTCAACAATCACAATTCACTTGTCAATCCTACATTATTCATTTAAGTAAATCATTTCATATCACTGCGACTTAGATTACTTAATAAAACTTGTTGATATCTTAAGATTAACCTAAAATAGGACTCATACCCTTACAATTTAGGTAAGGAATTTTTTTTTTTTTTTTGCTAACTCACCTGAATTATGCGGATATATATATATATATATATATATATCAAAATGACTCTATTTATCGATACCATAACAATGCAATTTTCACATCACAATGGTTAAATAATATAATATTTCTTAAAAAAATTTAGCGCATGAAAATACAAATATAAGTAATTATAGATTCAGAGTACCTATTAAACACTCTTAGTTCATTTGGTAAGTTAGCTGGAGATGAAATTTTTAAGATGAAGTTAGTTGACTTTTCAAAAACTAGTTATAAATTTTGTTGACATTTCAGAAAAAGATAAAAATTAAGATGAAATATTAATTTAATTGAATTAAACTTGAGTACCAAACAGAACCTTAAAAAAAATCTATTAAACAACATATAAATATAAAAATTTGTAAGCGCAAAAACTTAAAAATAGATGAATCTATATTACTTATTATTATAAATTAAAAAAAAAATCTACTATGCTACTAGCATGATCAATTCATCATAAAAAGCCTTTTTAGATTAGGTTGTAAAGAAAAAAAAAAAACTAGAAAAAAAATCTTTAATTTGAAACTTGGGCACTCAAATATTTTTTCTTTTTAAACTTTTTTGTCTCTTCGCATCTCGTGGCTTTGTTGGCAATGTAGCCGTTGGAATTTGAAATGTAGCCATAATTGATTTTTAACGCCCAAATTTCGAATCTGAAATTTCATTTTTTGACCAAAAAGCCCCTGTGCATTTCAAATCCCAAAACCGCGGTCCCATCCACTGAGTTTCAAAATCCAGATCGCATCTCCACCGTCCATTTCTTTCAAAGCCCAGTTTCAAAGACCTCCAAAGTAACTTCTTCTTCTTCTTCTTCTTCTACTTGGATACTGTTAAAGCTCAAACCCAAGAAATGAGTTTTTGAATCAAGACCCACTTGATTTTTACTTTTTATTTTCTGTTTTTATGTGTTTTTTTGTTGGGTTTTCCAAGATTTTTCTCTGAAATATTTCAGGAATTCCTCAGCTACGGATTCTTTTTTTCAATTCCTCTTTCAGGTAATACAAATTTTATTTTATTTTTAAATTTTTTTTTAACGAAATCTGATTTAGAATGTGTTGTTTTACAAATCCCATTTGCTGATTTTTTTTTTTTAATAAAATTTTTAAGTAGAATGTTGAGGGATTTCAAATTCCTGCGGCGGAATTCGGCGAAGAATGAGGAAGCGGAGAATATCCCGGCAAATCGTAAGGATTTGTCGGGTGTTCGGATCTCGTCGGACTCGTCGAGAGCTCCTCTGAACGCCATTCAAGAGCCGCCGCCTCCGAATCCAAAGCCGGAGCAAGATGTTTCTATCCGGAGTAAGGTCGATAAGACCCCGGTTAAGGCCAAGGCAAAAGCTTCGGATCATCCTGCATTGCCTCTTCGGACACCGGACAAGCATGGCGGTGCGACATTGGCGAAGAATCGATTCGGTTGGGCGCAGAAGAACGAAGCTGGATCGGCGAACACTGACGATTTCGGAAGCTATTCTGCCCGGGGAGCTGGGATGGGGAACGGGGGTTTCCCGAATATGACACCGAGACAGACGAGGACAGTTGGGAGAGCTGCTCCGAGCTTTTCGGAGAGCAATTCGACGCAGAGCACTCCGACAAAGAGCGTGTCGAAGCCTCCAAGTTCCACTCTTCGGAACAAGGCGGACGGAACCATCAGCGCTCGGACAGGGAATTATGCTGCATTGTACAAAGGATTGCCTATGTCTGCCGGGTCGTCGTCTACCGTGGTTAATACGGTCGAAGTTCCTCACTTCAATCTCAAGGAAGATCCATCCTTTTGGATGGAGCACAATGTACAGGTAAAGTTTGCTTTTCGCTTTTCTTTGATTCTTGTTCAACGATTTTTTGAGCTTGATGTTGATTTGTTCTAAGATTATGGAGTAAAATCCCAACTGGGTCTACAAAATTTGCTAGTTTTAAGTGAAGAAGTTTAGGAAATCCCAATGCCAAATATAAAAAGTTAGCAAACTCTACTGAAATTTTCAACATTGCTGACAATTTGTAATGCAACTTTCAACATAGCTAACTATCATTTTTTTCTTCTGAGCCTCGATTTTTGCTCAATCAGAATGAATAGAGTCGCTCTTAAAGTTGTATATTGCTAATTATGGTTACGCGATTGAAACTTTGTGCAGGTCCTTATACGAGTTCGTCCTCTTAATAGCATGGAGAGAAGCACAAATGGTTACAACAGATGCTTGAAGCAAGAAGGCTCTCAGACCATTACTTGGGTTGGCCACCCCGAAGCTCGGTTCACATTTGATCATGTAGCCTGTGAAACAATTGATCAGGTCTGGTTACAAATGAGAGAGAGACATGTCGTTTCGTGTCCTTTTTTCTTTGCTGATTTAGTGAGTTATTTTCCTATTTTCGGGAATCTTGCAGGAAATGCTTTTCAGAATGGCCGGGTTGCCTATGGTGGAGAATTGCCTCTCAGGGTACAATAGCTGCATGTTTGCCTACGGTCAGGTGTGTTCCCAACATAGCCACTTCATAACACTGTTAAGTTGATCGTGAAAACTATGGAAGATTTTATTGTAGCATGTGGCCTAAATTTTCACCATTAGGTGGGAAAACGATCTCAGTTGTTTAAAAATTTGTGTTTTTCTAGACTTTTCTGCAATTCTTACGACTGGGTGAGCTTGTTTTGTTTCGTTTTTTCCCTCTGTTTTTCTCAAACTGTTGATCATTGAGATGGTTTTAATATTACAGACAGGAAGTGGAAAGACATATACAATGCTTGGGGAGATTGACAACCTAGAACTCAAGCCTAGTCCACATCGCGGAATGACGCCACGCATATTTGAATTCTTGTTTGCGAGGATCCAAGCCGTAATTTTAGCAACCTTCGCTCGTTTCCCTTTATATATATGCATGAGCAAGTCCATACTGTTGTTTCTCATTTATCTTTCCATTTTTTAGGAAGAGGAAAGCAGGAGAGATGAGAAGTTAAAATACAATTGCAAGTGCTCTTTCCTAGAGATTTACAATGAACAGATCACCGATCTCCTTGATCCCTCATCTACCAATTTGCTTGTAAGTAGTATGGTTACTTTGCAGCCTTACGCGGTCATGTATTGAAGTGCTTCTCATTATGCTATATATATATTTTTTTCATATTTTAATTTTTACTTTTTTTCTTCTAGCTGAGGGAGGATGTTAAGAAGGGTGTTTACGTTGAGAACCTATCTGAGTTCGAAGTTTGTACAGTGGGCGACATCCTAAACCTTCTAATTCAGGTCAGAAGTTAGCAACCATAGTCTTTTTTTATTTTTTCCACTGTGTTTTTGCATAAGCCTTCACAAACATTAGTGTTTTCTACGTATAGGGTTCTTCGAATAGAAAAGTTGCCGCCACAAACATGAACAGAGAAAGCAGTCGTTCACACAGTGTCTTTACCTGTGTAATTGAAAGTAGATGGGAAAAGGATTCCACCACTAACTTACGGTTTGCTAGACTAAACTTGGTTGACTTGGCAGGTTCTGAAAGGTAAGGCATCATCTTCAAGCTTGCTCATTCCATTATATATTTCCGAAGACAAGTTTTCTCAATATATCGCTTTACTCGTCCAATTTTCTCTAAAATAGGCAAAAAAGCTCTGGTGCTGAGGGTGAGAGGTTAAAGGAAGCTGCTAACATTAACAAATCTCTGTCTACATTGGGGTACTTTTCTTATAGTTAACTTGATTTGCTTAAACATAATAAAGTGATTTGTGTTGTACTAAACTTGGATTTACGCATTTGCAGTCATGTTATAATGGTTCTAGTGGATGTGGCCCAAGGGAAGCCAAGACATATTCCTTATAGAGACTCAAGACTTACCTTTCTTCTACAGGTTAATTAATATAGGGTTTTTTTTTTTTGGTCTTATCGGCCTTCATCATTCTCACGTTTCTGAGTCATAACATACCTTTTTTAATGAAATAAAATGCAGGACTCACTTGGTGGAAACTCGAAAACAATGATTATAGCAAATGTCAGCCCTTCTATTTGGTTAGTTTTAAAATCTATAAGTTTGATGCCTTGTTTTCCATCTCAGCCTAAAGACTTGGTTGCAACAGAGATGTTAACACTTCCTGCCATACTTCACCTTGTTACTTTTCAGCTCTGCAGCTGAAACATTGAACACTCTTAAGTTTGCTCAGCGAGCGAAAATGATCCAGAATAATGTAAGCTTCTTTCTTTGAAATTTCTTGAAGTCTTCAATCAGATTTTTTTTTTTGGCTCGGTTCTCTTTAGCATGTTTTCTTTGCTGCATAGGCTGTGGTGAACGAAGATTCTACCGGGGATGTCACTGCTTTGCAACACCAAATACGGCTTCTGAAGGTGGGCTTACCTGAATCTTTTCATTAGATTCATTTTTTAGGCATCATGCAGTATAAATCTGTATTTAACTTTATTGGGTGATTGAAACAGGAGGAGCTTTCTGTTCTTAAACGCCAGAATGTCTCTCGGTCTATATCGTTTGGGTTTCCAACTTATGAAGATACAAGACAATTACCAGAAACTAGTTTTCAAGGACATGTTTGTGACATGGATGTAGAGGATGCCGATGATTTTCTCGAAAATGAATCTAAAGGCAGTGTGAGAATGTCTAATAAACAGGTACAATCCTCTGCTAAACCGTTACATGGAGGGACTAGAACGAAACTTCCATTACTTAGAAGCTTGTTCTCTGCTTGTTCTATCAAAATTCAATAGCATGTCATATCTATAATATGTACTAGTAGGATTTTTGTATTACAAGTTATCACGTGTTTGCTAATCAACGGTGAGTTCAGTTGAAATGCTTCGAGACAATACTTGCTGGTGCCTTGAGGAGGGAGCAAATGGCGGAAACTTCTATAAAGCAACTTGAAGCTGAATTAGAGCAATTAAACCGTTTGGTATTTGACTAATTCTCTTCTTGGTTTTTGTTTCTTTTTCAGAAATAGACCTCTGATTTGTTGCTTAAATCACTTGTGTTTTCTCGTTACTTGTCAGGTACGCCAAAGAGAGGAAGACACAAGGTCCACTAAAATGATGCTCAGGTTCCGGGAAGACAAGATTAAAAGGCTGGAGTCACTTGTTAATGGCTCACTTCCTGCAGAGAGTTACTTAATAGAAGAGAACAGAGCTCTATCTGAAGAGATTCAGCTACTTCAATCTAAACTTGATAGGAATCCAGAAGTAACTCGCTTTGCATCGGAGAATATAAGGCTTTTGGACCAGCTTAGAAGGTATTTTTTAATATTTAATTTTTTTTAATCTGCATCAAAAAGTCCTTTAACAGTTAACTCACGTTTACTGATAACTTCATTTTTGGCATTTGTAGATTTCAAGAATTCTATGAAGAAGGGGAGAGAGAGATACTCTTAACTGAAGTATCTAAATTGCGGGATCAGGTTTCATAAGATAAAACCTTTTTTTTTTTTTTTCCTTTTTTGCTTTAATGCAATTCAATTTGTTTCTTGGGTCCTCTGAAACTTAAAAGGTGGCCTTTTATTGCAGCTGCTGCAATTTCTTGATGGAAACTGCATACAGCAAAGTAATCCTAATTCTACAGCGGTTCCCGAGGTGGGTTTTGTTCAAGCTTTTCATTCCACGTTGCAATTTCTATATACCCATGGATAATGCTGTGAAATTCATTTTCTGTTATTTTATTTTTTGTCAAGCTTCTGACCGTAGAGATAAATTTCTAAAATTTCTTAATTGAGATCTCTGTCTAATACTTGTAACAACATTCTTTTTCTCCTCGTCGATGCAGGAGTCCATGGGCATCAACAAGAAAAACGATTCTCTTTATCTGGAGGTTTCACTTAATCCTGTCTTATTAAGAAGTTTATTTTTCTCCTTTTCACATTTGTATCTCTTAATCTGATATCTCATTTTTTCTTTGGTTGTAGTTGGAAAACACTCTCACCGAGTTAGAGGATTGCAGGTGCAACTTGAATGCTTGTTTGGATGAAAATGCAAAACTCAGTAGGTAGGATCAACACAATCTCTTGCCAAATACTTTACTGTGTTCAATGTTCATCTTTTTCTTTTTCTTTTTTTATTTATAATTATTTGCATATCCAAATACCTTTTTTTTTTTTTTTTTTTTTTTTTAATAATGAAATTACATATCTTTACTTGATTCTTGGGCTGGTTTTTCCCATATCTTATGTAGTGTCTTTCCCCACTTGTTATTCTGTAGGGAGCTAGAAGATGTCCGCTCGATGTTGACCAATCTTCAATCTTCATCCCTTGGTCAAGAAGATAGTGTTAAGACTAGTGTTAAGACCACAGAGGTATTTATATTTTTCAAATTATCTTTGTTTCATTAGGTTCTGAATGTTGCTAAAGAAGAAACAAACAATGAGATATTATACATGGAAGAGAGAATACAATGGATTCTTATCCAAATGTACTAATGGGAAGTGATATTATCTTCAGGATTTGGTGAGGAGTCCATCTACTGATGTTAAGGCTCTAAATGCAGCTCAGATTACAGAGATACAGTCAAAACATGAGTCTATTATGACCAAGAATGCAGAAGAAATTGTGAACTTGCAATTGGAATTGGACATTCTGAAGATCATTCTCAAAGAAGAAAAATCTTCTAGTGGCAAAATGGAGGAAAGGGTAATATGCTTAAACAGAGAACTCGAGGTTGCGAAAGGAGAGCTTTTCTCGATAAGCAAACATTATGATGAAGCAAAGACAGATTTAGAAGAGGCAAAGGCGGTCATTGAGGCACTTGAGTCTCAGCAGATTCTGTCAATCAATGAGGTGGAAGACCTAAGGAACAGCAGCAACCATTATATGCAGCTTTTGAGCAAACAGGAAGTTGAAATCACGTTCCTCAAAGAGAAACTTGCTTTGAAGGAGCTAAAAGATGTCCCACGTTCAAACTCTTTGGTGAATGATTCCTCTCTGTTTAAGGAAAAGGTGAAGAGGATGCAATGTTCTCTTGACAAGGCAAAGAGCCTGAACTCGTGGTACCAAAAAGATCGTGAATTTCAGGTTTCTAATGATGAAGAAATGGATGAGGTCCGCAGGCAGGTTGAAGCTGAAACTGCTGAGGTGATTGTCTGTTTACAGGAAGAGTTGGCCGTTCTCCAGCAGGAAGTCCATGATAATCATTTGAAGCAAGTTGAGGGGAAAAAGAATTTAATCCTTTTAGAAACCGAATTGAAGGAGGTTCGTGAAAAAGTGCATGTTCTAACGAAAGATAACGAGAGTTTAAGTGAAAAGCTTGAGGAGAAAGATAGAGAATTAAGAACTTTGTCCGAAGAATGGTCATTGTTGACTAATGAGATCGAAGAAGTTCTTGCAGATGGGTGTGAATTGCTTATTGACGCCTCTGATCAACTCGAAGACATATCTAGTTCCCTTCCACATAAAAGGATTTGGATATCTGACCATGTGGGTATGATGGTAAGGACCATTTCTGAGAAAGAATTGTTGATTGAAGAGCTGAGAGGATGTTTAGAGGATGCAAACAACAAAAGAAGCGATGTCGAGTCCATGCTGAAGTCGTTGAGAGGAGCAGTACTGGCCATCACCGAAGCTCACCAACGAGAATGCAGTGAAAAGGAGAAGGATATTCTGCTCTTGAAATCACGGTTGAACGGAAGACATCTACCATAGAAAAGCTAGAAAATAAAGTGAAACTACTCGAAAATGAGATCGGAAAAGCATCGGTTTGTGCAACAGTTGCGTTTGTCATTGTAAATAGATTAACTGAAGTGAATCATTGTAATTCTGATGCACTTAAGCATAAGGATGCCCTTTTCCGTGAGCAAGCTGCTGTGGTTGAAGAAGCAGAGAAACAGATCCAACTTTTGAGGGCAGAGCTAGTTGAGATGGAAGGAATTTCGGCTGATTTAAGTGAGAAGCTTTTAGAAGAGCGGGAACATGCTTCTGCAGTTGAAGAAAAGCTTAATGATGTTGAAGAAAAGAATATTTCAGAGGCACAGGAAAAACTCGCTGAGCTAAAAACTGGTGTCTCTTCACTAAAATCCTGCATGGCCACACATATGGAGCGTCTCAGAAGTCCTGAAAGGGATAGTTCACAAGAAGATCGTAAATCTTTAGATGGAGAAGATGAAGGCCAGGTAAGTTCATATGTCTAAGCTTTCTCATCGTTGGAGCTGGAAGTTATAAAATGCGTGTGTGCTGCCAATGTCTTTGATGGGTGCCTGATTTACTAGTTGCTAAACCTGGAAATTCTTGCAGATAGCTCCTCAAACATACAATGATGACGACATTAACAACAGAGTTGTCGGAGACTCAAGAAGGGACATGTCTAAATCTTCCCTTGACGTAGGGAAGAGCGGCCATGATCAGGAAACTTTGAAGTCAAGAAGATCTCGCAAGCATGTGCATGACAGAGATGCTACAATTGTACTTCTCAGAAGGGAAATAGAATCTGCCCTTAGAAGTTTAAAAGCCGTACAAGTTGAGATGGAGAAACTGCATATTGAAAATAAAGAGATGTCGAAGGCCGAGCAACAAACAAGGGAAAGCATGAAATATCTGGTGACTCTGGTTCTTAACCTGCAAACGACTATGGATGCCTTTGAAAGTCAATCCAAACTCAAAATGGAAGCTTTGAATCAAAAGCTCGAGGCATTTGAACAGATTGCTCTAGAAGCCAGCTCTCACTGGTATGGAACCAAAGAGGTAACCTGTCACACCTTCAACATTTATGAATTTTTCTTTTCCGGCTAAACTAAAGATTAAATTAAAAAGGTACCTTCCAAATTAAAAAAAATTAGGAGTCTTTTTTTTTTTTTTTTTTTTTTTTTTTTAATAATGATCTTTATGAGCCATTTTTTTATTTGCCTTTTCATATCATGTAATACAAGATAGGAAAATTAACTTTTTCCTAATGTGCATGTGTCTTCGTTTTCGACAGTTGCTTGAACTAGAAATTGATGATGCAAGGTTGGTTGCTGCCCAGAAATCTGCAGAAGTTGCTTGCATTCTTTCTAAATTTGAAGAAGCGCAAGACACCATGAAGGAAGCAGATATTATGATCAACGGACTGATGATATCGAAGGAAAAAATGAAGCTTGAAGTGGAAAAACTGAAGAAACTGAACGGCAGTTTGATCAATGATAAGGAAGTAGTTGCTAACGAAGTTCAGAGCCTGCAGTCTGTCAATGATCAGCTTGTGTCTGAGGTTGTAGATCTTGAAAGTGCGATTTCTGAGGTCAAGACTGCTTTCAAGGAAAACTCCAAGCTTCTAGCCTCCGACTTTCACACCATAAAGGGTCTACTTTATGACTCTTCAAAGCTGGTCAGGACTTGTCTTGAGAACATTTGGTCTGAAATAATTGTGAAGGATTGCGCTGTGTCAGTTCTACACCTCTGCCACATGGGAATTCTGTTGGAAACGATAACTGGATTGAATGCAGAGAACGGGCTGCTTCAACACGGCCTGTGTGAGTCAAATGCTGTCATAGCTGATCTGAGAGAGCACAATAACAAGTCCATAAAAGAGCTTGAGATGTGCAGGGTCATTAAGGGGAAGTTATTGGCTGACATCAAGAATAGCTTCGACCGGATTTCCAAGAAAGAAGAAGATAACCAAGAGCTCAGTGTCAAGATTAGCACCTTCGACAAAAAGATATTAGATTTACAGCTTCAAGAGGAGTTGATGCTGCAGAGGTCTAATCACATTGGATCTCAGCTTTCTATGTTAATGAAGGAGTTAGATTTGAGTAACAAAAATTTGGTAGCGTCCCTCCTGGATCAAGAGAAATTGTTGAAGGACAAAGAAGAAGTATTTGAATCTCAAGCTGAGTTCTTCATGAGAAACTGGTGCCTGAAAGAATTCGAGTCACTTATCTTGGCTTCAGAATTAGAAGAGATGGCTCGCCATAAAGCAGGTACAGAAAGAGAGTATATCGGTTGCTGTGCAATTCTTGAAGATCTGAAGAGAGAAATCATCCTTTTCAAGATAGAGACAGAACTAAAAGATCAGTTCTTGAATGACAAGGAAGTTGAGGATGCTTGCCAATTCTCCTTATTGAGTCGGCAAAATCTGGAGTTGCAAACTCTTTCACGTGAGCTGAAAGACAATTTACAAAGGAAGGAGACGGAGCTAACTAGAGTGATCAGCTTGGAGAAGGAAAATGAGTTGCTGAGAATCGAGGTCAAGAATTTGAAGGCACAGAACAGCTTAGTTCTCCATGATCTGGAGGAGAAGAATTCCGATATTGAATCTTCTTTAAGCCGAGTACATGTCTTTGAGAAAGAAAATCAGAGATTACAAGATGAAATTTCATCTTTGGAGACTCGCATTGCCAGCCTAGAGATGGATTTCGAGACCAAAAGCGCAGAACTTCATGGACTACAGCAATCTCGAGATGCCATTACAGAAGAGTTATGCGTGAAAAGCCTGGACAGAGTTAATAAATTGAAGGAAGAGAATGTTCTCTTGCGGGACGAGCTCGACTCTCTCAAGAAAAGCAAGCGTGAACTTCTCACCATGTCGAGGTCAAACATGGAGAAGCGTGCTGATTTATTGGATAGAAAACTACTTGGTCTTATGAATGAAGAAGGCTTTGCGAATGTGGATAAAATGCTTCAAGAAATCTGTGAAACTGTAAAGAGGTCACAAGAGTTTATGTATTGGGTTGAAAGCTTAGAATGCCATGTCAAAGAGCTGGAATCCGAAAACTTGTCTCTCCAGAACGAGCTATTGAGAAAAGATGAGGTTCTTAAAGGCTTGTTATTTGATCTCAGCTTGTTGCAGGAATCTGCATCCAATACAAAGGATCAAAAGGACGAAATTGAAGAGATAATGGCTTCTCTTGAGGCTTTTGAAGATGAGCTTGCGGCAAAATCTGGTGAGCTTGAAGAATCCATGGCAGCAAGGCACATGCTTGAAGCTCAATTGAGGGAGAAAACAGATAGAATCTCCACTCTCGAGTTAGATATCAGTGAAGAGCGCAGGTCTCGAGAATTTCTCTGCGGCGAAAATGTGGAACTGAAAGCTCAGCTTGAAGATGTCTTGGCTGCTAAAAGCTCTGTTGAAGAGGAGTTGACAGAGACGAAGAAGGTGAATGAGAGCTTGGAAATGGAGCTCTTGGAGATGGGAAACGCTATCGACCGTTTAAACGACTCGATCGATTCGTTGACAAGCACTGTGGATGAACTTGCTAGTGAGAGGGATCATCTCCAGTTGGAGATGGTTGACTTGAAGAACAGGCTTGAAGCAGAACAAGCACGGGCTGAAGAAAGTGAAGCAATTGCAAAGGAAGCTCAACTGGTAATTTTTTGAGTCGAGAAACTAGTTTGTCTGCCCCGTTTGTTCTTTCTCCCATTTCCTGATTCTGGGTTTTCATTATTTGTGTTTCAGATGGCTGAATCGAGGAACATCTATGCTGAAGAAAAGGAGTCGGAGGTGAGGCTACTAGAGAGGTCTGTGGAAGAGCTAGAGTGTACTATAAATGTACTGGAAAATAAGGTTAGTTGTCCAATTTCTTCTCTCTTTTTATTCTTGTATTGTGTTCAATGCAAGTAACAGTCTCTGAACCAAAAATTCATAGCAATAATCACCATATGATATGAAATCCTGGTTTTAGGTTGATATTGTTAAGGGAGAAGCTGAAAGACAACGGTTACAGAGAGAAGAGCTTGAATTGGAACTTCACACGGTGAAACAGCAGATGCAGAATGTCAACAATTCTGATGCTGACATGAGAAGGTTTAATGCTCTGCTTCTCACACGAACTTTGCTTTAATCGTCGTTTTTATTTAATGTAATGTTTTGTATACGAGGCTAAACTTGCTTTGAATTGCCAAATTTTCCCTTTTTCCCTTTAGGTACTTGGAGGAAAAAGAGAAAAATCTTCAAGAAGCACGTAAACAAATTCAAGTTCTTGAGAGGGATATAGCTGAAAAGGACTCAGAGGTGACACTCTTTGTTTATTTCCTTGTAAAAATTGTTCCAAGTTTGCTATGGCGACTCCTTATTTTCTCAAATAGCTTTGCATTCTGTGACTACGATTGTAATTTCCATTTTTAACATGTATATTTTTTTAATATTCAACAGATTGCCCAATTCAAACACACATATCTGAGCTAAACTTGCATGCTGAAGCACAGGCTAGTGAGTACAAGCAAAGGTACGCCATTGTTGCATGCATCGATTTGAAAGCTTATTCTCTCTCTCTCTCTCTCATTGTTGAAATTTGGTAACTTGGAAAACGGGAAACAGTTCAAGGCACTGGAAGCCATGGCTGAGCATGTCAGACCTGAAGGCCATTTACTTCAAGCCCTGAGTTCTTCACCAAAGAAGCCGGAGAAATATGGCACAAAGACAAGGGGTTCTGGTTCCCCTTTTAAATGCATTGGATTAGGCTTGGCACAGCAAATCAAATCAGAGAGGGATGAAGAGCTTACAGCTGCAAGGATGCGCATTGAAGAGCTTGAATCCTTGGCCGTAAGCCGACAGAAAGAGGTTGGCGTTACTCACCTGCATTATTTATTTCTTCTAGTTGCTGCTAAGCATAACAATATGGGGTATCACGTTATGAGTAGGAAAATATCCTACCCGTAGAACACAGTAATGGACCTTATCTCATGATATTCTTCTTTAAGGTGGTATTTTCCTTCAAGATACTTAAAAGGGCCTTTTTTTTTTTTTTCAATGCAGATATTTACTCTGAATACCAAATTAGCAGCTGCTGAAAGCATGACTCATGATGTAATTCGAGACTTGCTGGGAGTGAAGTTGGATATGACTACTTACGTGGTAACTACATAGCCCTTTCTATTGCTCTATTAAACCATTTCCATTTTGCGTGAAAAGGAATTGTTAGTATCTGCAAAATTTAGATACTTACAATCGGGTCTAGACGTCTAAATCTCACTTCTTTCAAATTGTTAACGCTAGTCACTGCTGGACAATCAGCAAGTTCAGAAGATCACCGAGAAGGCTCGGCTTCATAATCTAGAATCTCAGGAAATGGTATGCTCAACTTGCATAATTATGGAACCTGGTTGTGCATGTATAATAATTTATGTTTTTTGACGTTACTTTCGTCTTTCATTCAGGAACAGGAGGTTGTTAAGCTGAAAAAACAGCTGACTGACTTCATTCAGGAGAGACAAGGGTGAGTAACTACAACTGAAAAACTCTACCAAAATAGTCGGGGTTTTTTTGGGTCTAACTTCGTTTTTAAACTATGTAATTTCAGATGGCTAGAGGAAATCGATAGAAAACAGGCCGAAGTAGTAGCTGCACAAATTTCTTTAGAGAAGCTTTGGCAGCGTGATCAGTTGCTTAAAGCTGAAAATGATATGTTAAAGGTGAAGATAACTGTTTGTACGTTGAATATATTGGTGTCCTTTTGTAGTCAACATTTCTTTTTTCCTTTCTGAGTTACTTGGCGTCATTGTATTCAATCTATGTAGATGGAGAACATAAATCATAAGAAGAAGGTGATGGAACTTGAAGGAGAAATAAACAAACTTTCTGGCCAGCAAAACCTCCATCAGCGGATCCATCACCATGCTAAGATCAAGGCAAGAACTCTCGACACCTTTTTGTATTCTAAAGAATTGATTCCATATCTGTTCAAAACCAATATTGAGTGGGAATTTCTGGTAATTTCAGGAAGAAAACAACAAGCTCAAGATTCACAATGAAGAGCTCAGCACCAAACTGCGGCGGACAGAAGTAATTCTTTCACGTGTCAAGGAAGAACTCGCTAGCTTCCGTGCTTCCCTTGGGAAGAATCCCTACGTTGATTTTGATGAAGAGAAACGATTAAGCACCAAGCTGATGGTCGGTATAGAGTAAAAGGGTGTTAGATATATGTAGTTTACTTAGAGAGTTCGATGGTTGATGTTAAATTGAATCTGCTGCAGGAAACTGAGGAGGAAAAGGTGCAATTAGCACAGAAGTTATTAGGCCTGTGTACCAGTGTTTTAAAGGTACGTGAAAATATGATTAAAGTTCACAATCACAACTTATATATATGGCCTCAAAATCCAGTAAAATTCACATAGTTTTGGAAACCCCATAATTCCTTTAAACATGACACGATGCAAGTATTGTGTTTGATAAAAGCATCTAAGAAGTACTTTGTATAAACACCAATGCACTTAAGTAAAAGTAGAACTTTCAAAACACAACAATCCCAAACAAAAATAGTCAAAACCAACGTGACCTTTTCAGGCGGCTGGAATTGCGAAGCCTGTCAACGACATAAGCCCCTCAGTTGCGGAAGAGGTGCTTGAGCAGCTCAAGAACAAGATCACTTCCATGGATAGAGAAATAGAAGACTTGAAGTACAAGGTACCTAAAAAATTCTCAATATTTCATGTTAGTTCATAGTAATGTAGATTGATTGCCTCGCAGAGGCAAAAGATTTGATATTTTTTCCCCTTTGTGGTGATTTGCAGAATAAGATAACAAAGGAAAAAATTCGATTATCGGAACTCATGCCGCAAACTTCACCAATAAGTTCAAGAGCAGATGAGAATCGTCAAACTCCCAAAAGGGTGTCCCAAGCTCCTTTCTTTTCTCCTCTAGACCGTTGAGTACCATCATGTTGTAAAACGCTTGATATCTTGTCTAACATTTACTTTATACAATTTTTTTTCACATTTTGAAAGGTGGTATTTTTTTTGGGAATGTAAATATTACAATTATGAGTGTAAATCAATAGAGAAGTTCATCTTGGCATTTCGATTCCTGTCTTTGTGCATATGAGTTGAGCCTAATGGAAATTCCATACTTGTCTTTCTCCACAAGGGTTTTGGTAAATTGGAGTAAAATAATAATAAAAAAAGAAAATGAAATGATAGAAAAACGAAAAACCAAGTGCAATTATTTGAAATTGGAAAGGAAAAAAAAAGTTATGAATGACAAGGAGACATGACAGGGATGAGGATTGCTTTTCCATCCTCATCTCCATCATGATTCATAGATAGTTATAATCATTGATGGTGATGGTATAGTGATAAGAGAATGACCTATGTAAACTCTCTTGTCTAGCATACAAAGGTCGATTTCTTGTTGTCTGCTATGTTTGAAACTATGCCACATGTCTAAACAGTGAGCACACTCGTTCTAAGGTTTTTAGCAGTCATTCTTGTGAGCCAATGGTTTGGTAACATCAAGCCCCTGTTTGAAACAACTCCCGACGGTACACATGATTGAAACAATAACTCTTGACACAATTTTGACTTTAACTTCAAAACTCCTAGAATCTATTTCTCACTTTCTCTCTTTCATTTTTTAAAAATTAAGTTTTAAAGGTTCGTATTTTTCTTATTTCAAATTGAAATAAAATGATTTTATTTTTTAAATTACACAAAGTAACAGATAAATGCATAACATAGATATTGCATATTTTTATTCAAACATGTTAAATTTTTACATTATTATTTTTTTTAATCGTAATGGACCTTCAAAACTCGGTCTTCAATTCTTAACCCAAACCAACCCCTAAATATAAAATTGAAAAATAATAATAAAGGAAATATCTTAAAGATTTTTACTGCCTTTTTAACCCATCTTTTTGGACCAGTGGGAGTTCTAACTAGGTTTGGCCATTGACGAAACTGAAAAGATCACCCTTCTCTTATTCCTCTCCAGAGCAACATACCCACTTTCCGAACTACAGTGAAAGCTAAAACGAAATTCACATATTCTTTCTCATCAAACCTTCTGAAGGTAAACTTTTTTTTTTTTTTTTTTTTTTGTTCAGTACTTCTTAGGATTTCAGAATCCTATTCATTTTGTCTGGTTTTGGATAACCTCTGTTGGTAATGTTTGTGCAGGAAATGAGTTCCGCAGCCTTTAGTTCGTTTGGCTTTGACACTGCTTGCCTATGGAAGGTCTGTTTCTTGTCCCCATTTCATCTGGGTTTTTTTCGTTTCATTTCTAGCATTTGGCATGCTACTAAAAAAACAAAGTTGAGTTTTGATTCTTGGCTGAGTTTGATTTCAAGTTCTTATTGTTTTGGTTGTTGTTTTGTGTTTTTCTGACTATAATGATTCTTATAAAGAATTGTTGTTGTTTTTTTAATGTACGTAGGACCAAAAGAAGGCTGCCAAGGCTGAGAAGCGAAATGCAGGGAAGGTGTTTGTTAAATGTTCTGTGAAAGCTCAGAAGGTGGAAAAGTCTGTTCGCATTGGTGTTCTTGGGGCTAGTGGCTACACTGGTTCTGAGGTATACTTGTCTAGAAATTCCCATAAAATCCCTTTAGTTTTCATTTCATTTTTGTTTTGTGGGTAGAAAGTTACAATGTTGTTCATTTCATGACAATTTATTTAAGGTTGACAGACAGGTCATGTTCTTGAACTTTGAAAAAATAAGTGTGAGCAAAACTGTGAAACTAAGTGGTTAGAAAAGCACAGTGGAAGTTCTAATCCAGCATTAATAATTAGCATATACAGAAACTTGTAAGATATTGCATTATCTCTGAATTTCTCTGTATGTATTTATAGGTTAATTATATTGTTGTATGATCACTCTCTGGCAGATTGTCCGGCTCTTAGCAAACCATCCGCATTTTGGCATTAACCTGTTGACTGCTGACAGAAAAGCTGGCCAATCAATCGGATCAGTGTTTCCTCATCTTATCACACAAGTAAGACTTTAGAGATTAAAGTTGATTCTCTGATCGAAAGATAGAAGACATGATAATATCAATTTGTCTTATATTTTTATTTTAGCATCTAATATCTCTTATACTTTTATGTTAGTGTGTAATATATCCAAGGAGGAAAATTTTGGTTGCCAATGTTTGCAGGATCTACCAAACATGGTTGCTATCAAGGATGCCGATTTTTCTAGTGTCGATGCTGTTTTCTGTTGTCTGCCACATGGGACAACACAGGTTCTTTCTTATTTCCTTGACTTCTATAAATTGCTAGATCTTCAGCTTAAGGCTCCTGGTTGAGTTGTCTTCACAAACTCATAACTAGGGAAACAGTTTATTGAATTTTTTGTGGATTTTGAATATGCAGGAAATTATAAAAGGCCTACCAAAGAGTTTAAAGATTGTTGATCTTTCTGCTGTATGTTTTGTCATCACTCCATATTGTGGTGTTTTTCTTTTTCTTTGTTTATATTTCCACTAAAGATTCCTTTGTAACGATTGAGAACTCAAACTTACTCATGAAAAAATTTTATTTGATGATTCTGCAGGACTTCCGGTTACGAGATACATCTGAGTACGAAGAATGGTATGGTCAGGAGCACAGAGCACCAGATTTGCAGGTGAGGTAATTATTATTATTTTTTTTTCTCAAAGTACCATTTATTTATTATTATTATTATTCTTTGGTCTGAAGTGAAGATGTGCTTCCTTACCTTGAGTACTAGAGTAGTAATATCAAGTCTTGTAGTCACTATTCTTGGAACAATTGCTGTCGAATCTCGGTCTTTTATTCAACTTTGGCATGGTTAATTTTTGTGTTGATGGGTTTATGTTTTTCCATTCTGCTCTAAGAAATATGACAGAATCTAGCATATCACGCAGTAAAAGTGTCCACACACACACACACACACACACATATATATATATGTATTTTACTGCTTCTACTTGCTCGTTTCTTGCTAACAAAACTATTTATGGGACGTGATCCAGAAAGAAGTAGTATATGGTTTGACCGAGATTTTGCGAGAGGAAATCAAGGACGCACGACTTGTTGCTAATCCTGGATGCTATCCGACATCAATTCAACTTCCCCTTGTTCCATTGATAAAGGTGTGGGTCTTTTATGGTTGTATTTTTTGAGTTCATTCAAAATTTCACGCTTACTGTGAGAGTGCTTCTGATTGGACACAGTGGTACTTCTTCGGTTCCTTGTTCTAAGCTTCTTACTGATTGTTTTTTCATGTGTAGGCGAATCTCATTGAATTTAGGAACATCATCATTGACTCAAAATCAGGTGTTAGCGGGGCAGGTTAGTGTGTACCCTTTCCTAATTTCCAGGTGGAAACTCCTGGTTATGTATTCCAATGCTATTCCACTCTTGAGTGTGTCCTTTGAAAATCGTGCAGGTCGTGGTGCCAAGGAAGCAAATTTGTACACTGAAATATCTGAAGGCATCTATTCTTACGGTGTTACTCGGCATCGTCATGGTAGGTCTTTGTACTAAATTTAATTGTTGCTACCATGCTTCCTGAGTCCATATTTTAGTCTTCGGGCTGGAAATAGGGAGAAAACATCTAATTTTAATGCCTGTCATCTTTTCTTGCCCACATTTATGATCTGGTTCAATCGAAAAATTTCCTAGAAATGGCAAAGAGAACATGCCATGTGACTAGTTTTGATCAACTTACGGAACTAGAGAATTAATAGATGGGGTTCAAATTCATCCAAAAATGATCTGTTCATGATATAAGGATGGATATATATATATATATATTAAAAAAAAAAAAAAAGATGTACAACTGTAGAAATGTTCTCATATGATTTTACGAGTTGTAGCAAAGAAATGCTGGTTTCTTTATTCATTGCATAACGCAGAACCTTGGCTCTATCTTTGAATTTCAGTTCCTGAAATTGAACAGGGGTTATCGGATGCAGCACATTCGAAGATAACCGTCAGTTTTACCCCACACTTGATGCCAATGGTAAGGTTGCATTCGGATGTATTTAGTGATTGTACATTCTCCAATTTACTGTTTGCTGCCGTATAACTTTGTTTTCCTGTTATTGTCTCTCAGAGCCGTGGTATGCAATCGACTATATATGTGGAAATGGCTTCGGGAGTAACTACGGAGGACTTGTACCAGCAATTGAAGAAAGCTTATGAGGTATACCGATTTCATACCCATTCTCCTAGTTGGGTGCTTCTGCATTCATTCTGAAATGGGAAATGTCGCTTGATAAGGTTGGTTTAGGAATTAGGTCCTAACAACTAACTATTAGCTATCCTCTATCTGTATCAAGGTTTTATCTTGTTAGACCTGTCAAATATCTTGCAAAACAATATCCTTTAACCTGAATTCCTTAATGATGATGTGCCACATTCTTAATAAAACTTCTCGGGTGTGTGTTTCTGCTGAAAGAGGGCCTAGCGGGATCAAGGTGGCATGCCACTTCCCAGGTATACCCCCATTCGGTTGGACATCCAAGAGCGAAATGGGGGCTCGAACCATAGACCATCCCTTCCCTTGGTGAGAGATGGCCTTAAGGTCAAGCGCCTTACCACTTCAACCACCTAAGGCGCTTGACATTAAGGACAATCTCTCACTAAGGAAAGGGTATGGTCTAAGATTTGATCGTCAAGAGCATTTTGATGGTCACGTTACCTTAAATTTTTGTTGAAACCAAGTCCTAGTAAATTGCAAACAGTCAGTTCTTGCTTGTGCTTTGCTAATGAGTGCAACATGGAGAAGCATAAAGATGAATTCTTGTGCCCAAATTGCTCATTGGCTTGTATCTTCTTGTTTTGCTTCCTTTCTTTTTATTTTTTTACTTTAATTTATTAAAAATTTTCCGGTCTGCAGGATGAAGAATTTGTCATTTTACTGGAGAAGGGAGCGGTTCCTCACACTCATAATGTTCGAGGTTCTAATTACTGTGTTATGAACGTCTTTCCTGATCGAATACCAGGTCGTGCAATAATTGTCTCTGTTGTAAGTCCCCAACACTTGGTTTTAGTTTCATATGCTTGTATATCAAATTCCGATAAACGGCATTACAGTGGCTAAGCTCTTAAATACCTGTGCAGATTGATAATCTTGTCAAGGGAGCTTCGGGCCAAGCTTTGCAGAATCTTAATCTGATGTTGGGATTTCCAGAAAGCACGGGGCTTCTTTATCAGCCCTTGTTTCCTTGAGCATTTTCCTTCATCTTCCTCGAGACAAGAAGAGTAAGATTTTCCATTTGAACTAAAGCCTCCTCTTTTGCTATATGAATTTCATTCATCAGTTTTTCACAGTAGTTTATGTTTTCAAGTATTTCATTTAGTAACAATATTCTGAAGGGAAAAAAAAGTATTTGGTATTTGCTAGCCATTTAATTAGCTTCTCTTAAACCCGATTGGGGGTGGATGGGAAGCGGGTTTAGGGTCTTACATCCAGGTTCGAAACTTGAAAAGTCTTGTTTCAAAGTAAATGGTGCCCTTGGCTCCACATAAATGGAGCTGGTCAAATGGGAAGCCACCCCACCCGTCCCCTCCCCTAATGGGATGGGTGCAACCCGTATTATATGGATTTCGGGCACGGATCACCCCTAACCCATCCTTTATATAGCTACTGAAAAAAAAAAACCATCTTGTTACTTTCAGTTTTCCAAAATTTTCCTCTCATTTCCTGAATCCTAACTCACTGAACAATCACTAGTTCTCGTATAATGTCACAGAAACATTAATCGCATAAATAGATACTTTTGCTTCATTGGTGCTTCTTTTTATATATACTAGTCTAAAGTGATATGCACATGTTAGATGCATTTGAAAAATTTTATCTAAATATAAAAAATTTAAAATAAAAGTTTAAAAAATAGACCCACAAAAAAAGGGCCTAAAAATAAAAAAAGAGAGTCATGAAAAAAATACAAAAAAAAAAAAGGGGATAAAATGACTAAAGTGGAAAAAAATTGACCAATATAGAAAAGCATTAAATTGTTAAAAAAAAAGTCAAAAAAAAAAAAAGAAAATCAAAGGGCTAAAAAGTAAATACAGAACATGTTCGTCCAATATAAAAATGACTAAATTGTAAATAAGTAAAAAAATTAGGCCAAAAAAAAAAAATCAAAGGACAAAAAAAAAAGGATTAAATTGTAAAAAATAAAAAAAAATTGGGCCAAAAAAAAAAAAAAATGAAAAAACGAAGAATTAAAAAGTGGGAAAGGTTGTAGTAAAGCCCTTTTTATATACCCAATCGGTATAGTTCATTTGTAGATTTTTCGATATATTCTAATGGTTGAGATGTAGTTTGTATGTGATACTTATCATGCACATTAGCTCATAGTATTAGCTCATAGTATTAGAATCTAAGAAATACAAAAAAAAAAAAAAAAGCAAAGAAAATAATAAAAAAAAAAAACCGAAAAACCACCTCCCATGACCAGCGCCGCCCCCCTCCATCGACGGCGAACCCCCCCACCCCCCAAACCGGACCCGCGAACCGGCGATGGTGAATCGACCCAACTTGTGAAATCACCCCTCCCGAGTTCCGATCCAAACTGCGAAACACCCCCCTTCCATCGACTGTGAACACCCCCCCCCCCCCCCAACCTTGCGGACCTGTACAATTTTCTGGCAAAAACAACCTTCGGAGATCTCACCCCCTACCTAGACGAACCTTTGGCAAAATCCCCACTCCCAACCTCCGGCGAGGAAACGCACACCCCGATTGGCGAAGAAGACGAGGGGGAAGAGTTCAAGTTTTTAATTTTATTATAATTTTTTATTTGTAATTCTGCACATCAGTGCTTATTTTAATTATTGTGCATTTTTTATATCTTATTTATTTGATTAATTTTGAATAGTCTTATATAGAGTTTTACCTACAGGATATTTTAAAAAAGCTGTATCACAGATTCTTCTTTAAAAAGTAAATACAGAACATTTTCATCCAAAACGAACGGTTTTGGACGAAAATGCTTTGCACGGTGACATATTTTACCATTTCTAATATTTGTGTCTATATATATATATAATGCAAAAAAAAAAAAAAAAAAAAAAAAGAAAAAAAGGGAAAATTTGTGTTTTGTACGATATATGAATAATATTTTCCCATAAGCATCTGTAGAGCTGATTTAGCATTGATTGTTGCAGGTAATAAGGCGTAGAAACTGTGCAAAAGTCCATAGGCTTTTTTCAGTTGGTGTTTGAGAAAAATAAGTACATCGATTTCAGCCATTTATTACATTGCGAAATTTTGGATGCTGATAAATATATTAGGCACTTTAATTCGATGTCAATTTATCTAGAATTATTAAATGTGCCCCAACTTTTTTAAATCAGTGACAGTTGAATTTTCTTGTTTTGGTTTGACTATTAAGCTAATTGACATACAGAATCCAATTTGTTGTTATTATTATAAATGTTGTTGCTGCTGCTGCTGCTTTTTATTTTTTTATTTTTTTAATTTTTAAAAAAATTAGCGTTGTTGTTGTTGTTGTTGCTTTATGGAGTTCAAGCTAGAGAGTAACCTTTCAAATTGAAAAAAGGAATTAAAAAAAAAAAAAAAAAGAAGGCACTACAAGTATTTATCTACACATGAAAATTTTTTAAGGTGTTTTATTAGCAGAAACTTCGAATGTCAAATGCGTGAATAAATTTTTAAAAAACTTTAGTACGGCGTGTGCAAAATTATAAATTACAATCGTAAAAAATAAAGTCACGAACACTAATTATTTATCAAAATTTAAAGGACTAATAAAAGTATCAATAATTATATACATCATAAGATCTAGAGATTGTATTTCTCGTTCCCAGATTATTTAAAAAAAAAAAAAAAGAAGTGATAGGTTAGTCAAGGTGGAGACTTTTGAACGTGTAGAACGTGCAAGTCACTTCAAATTTTCCCTGTATTATGGACCGGTTTGGTAGGGTCATTGATTTTGCTTTTAGACTATGTTTAGTTGGAGGGATAGAGAGGGGGAAGGATGAGAATGTGAAGGATTCAAAAGTTTATATGAATCTCCTGTGTTGTTTGATTAGAGAGAGGGAGAGTCAAAATAATGAACGGTAGTTTTTTAATTAATCACTATATTGTCTATTTTAAAATTCTTTTTTTTTTTTTAAGTTAAGGATAAAATTATCTTTTTAATTGAAAATGAGAAGTTGAAAATGAGTAGGAGAGTGTGCATGTTTCATTTGATAGAAGGATGCATTATGGTGGGCTGAAGGGGAGAGATTCTCCCTCCACCCCTCCTCTCCCTCCTCATTTCCTTCCAACAAATAATGGAAGTAGACCCTCCCCTCACCTCTCTCCCTCCATCCCTCCCTCCCTCCATCTCTCCCTCCAACCAAACACACCCTTAGTCCATAAAAGAAGAGAAGTAAAAACTGTAACTTTCTAGTAAGTTTTTAGAAATCACAGTTTTTAAAAGAGCTTTTAAAGTCAAAATAACTTTAAAAGTTTTCGTATAAGTAAAAAAATATTAAAAGAAAGTTTATAAGGTTTAATTTAAACACTGATATAAGTTTTAAAGCCTACTTAGAGTTTTTTTTTTCTTTATTTCAGAATTCATATTTTATAATTTTGACAAGAAGCTAAAAAATATGACAGAAATATTTTTGACAGATCATTCAGCACTTCTAGAAGTAGTTTTACCTTTTAGAAATAAAAAACAGTTTTAAAAAACTTTGTCAAATAAACCGTATATACTCTTTATTTGTAACAATTTAGCTGTGGCCCTTGTGTTACGTAAGGGTACACTTTCTTTGTGGAACTTTACTTCAAACATTATTCCAGACATTACTGAGTGGAAGACTTTGTTGTGGTGAGGGGAGACTTTGCTTAGTGGCCTTAATTTTTTTTTTTAGGTTATGTAAGCATCCCATGTACATCTCTCCTATATCAATTAACCTATCACTAATTATTTATGCCAATGACTTATAGCTCCCAAACTCCAATCCTCCCCCCTCCCTCACCATTGGGCTCGCCCCAAATCCAATGGCTTTCAGTTGGTTATTTTTCTCCACATATCATATTGATTCATTTGGCTTCACCCCCTTTTTTTTTTCAGGTGAAAACAAAAAGAGTAAAGGAATAATTTATGCTACATGTGATATATAGCAGGCAATATTTTCCACAAACATGTTTATAGCTGACATTTCATTGATTGTTGCAGGTAATAAGGCGTAGAAAACAATGCAAACCTCATAGGCTATTTTCAGTTCTCAGCTGTATTTGAAAAAAACAAGTATATCGATTTTAATCATCTATCACAGTTAGAAATTTTGCGTGCTGATAAATATAAGGAACTTTAAATTTGATGTCAATTTATCTAGAGTTATAAAATGTGCCCCAACTTTTACTTAAAAAAAAAAAAAAAAGTCGGTGACATGAATTTTCTTGTTTTTCTTCGATTATTTTGCTAATTGACATGCAAAACCCATTTCTATTGTTGTTATTATTGTTGTTGTTGTTAATAATAATAATAATTCTTATTATTAGTATATTATTATTATTATTAATATTATTGAACCATAGCTGTTTTTTTTTAATCGGGAGTGGGAGACTCGAACTCTATATCTTTAGGTGAAGTTAGATGTAGTATTACCGTTAGATTATGCCTGCAATCATAACCATCGTTGTTTATTAGTGAGAAAGGATTAATAATCAATGGAGATCATCAAGGTGGAGAGGAACCTCTCTAACTGACACATGGAATTTTTAAATAAAGATACTATAATACTTATCTACACATAAGAAATTAAAAATGTGTATGTATTAGTATTAATTCGGAATCTTAAATGCGGGAATATATATATATATATATATATTTTAAAGGTATCTATTAAAATTAAGGAGCTACCAGAAGTATCAATAATTGCACACATGATCACATCATTCTGGCATAGAATTCGTATTATTTTTCCCAAATAAAAAAAAAGTGACATTTTTAATTATAATATATTCTCTATCCGAAATAAAAAAAAGGTGCCATTTTTATTAATATAATAACTTAGTTAAGAGGAAAATTTTCTTTCGTGTAGAACATGCAAAAAACTTTCAAAATTTCCCCGTACTCTAAACTCTGCACTATTGTGTTTTTCTGTAGCTTTGGCTCTTGTGTTACGTAAGGGAACGCTTTCTTGTTGAAATTTACTTCAAGCATTATTCCAAGTCAATGCATAGTGGAAGACTTTGTTATGGTGAGGGGAGACTTGCTTAGTGGCCTTCAATTTGATTTCTTCTTTTTTTTTTTTTTTTTTTTTTTACACATTACATTTTGCTTTTGTTCAGTGCAAATCACTTTGAAATTAGCCGTGGCCCTTGTGTTACGTTGGGTACACTTTCTTATTCCAGTCAATGTTGAGTGAAAGGCCCGGTGCCACTTTCGGAAGACTTTGCCGTGGTGAGGGGAGACTTTGCTTACTGAACTTCGATATCGTTCTTTTTCGTCACATATCACATTGCTTTCGTTAACTGCAGAAACTCTTTAGATCTCAAGAAACTTGTGAAAATGTTGAGGCCCTTCCAATCTTCCGCTTTACTTTCTCTTCTAATCTTTGCCATTAAGATCCTCGTTTTAGCTGTCATCGGAGTTGGGAGTAGTGCTGCGCCAACTGCTCATGGAAACGACACGGACAGGCTTGCGTTGCTTGCAATCAGGGCTCAGATTACCGAGGATCCTCTTAGGATCACGAGCTCGTGGAACGACTCTCTCAATTTCTGCCAGTGGCAAGGTGTTTCTTGCGGTCACAAGCACCGGAGAGTCACCCGCTTGAATCTAAGGTCATTGAATTTGAAAGGTTTCATATCTGTTTCCATTGGGAACCTCAGTTTTCTTCGAAATGTCGATCTCTCAAACAATAGTTTCCATGGAGAACTACCGAATGAGATCGGTCGCTTGTTTCGGTTGCAAGTGCTGGCTTTGGGTAACAACACCTTCGGAGGACGAATACCAACAAGCTTATCAAACTGCTCAAAGTTGATAGTTCTCAATTTGGAGTCCAACGGATTTGCTGGTAACGTTCCTTTTGAGTTCGGTTTCCTACCAAAGTTGGAGAACCTATTTCTCGGTCAAAACAAATTGGAGGGAAATATTCCATCTCATCTGGGGAATATCTCGTCCCTTCAACGAATTTATATGTCAGTAAATAAGTTGCAGGGAGATATTCCAACGTCACTTGGCCAATTGAAGAACTTAATTGTTCTCAGCCTAGGTTTGAATATGTTGTCAGGTACAATCCCTCAATCTCTCTACAACTTTTCACGCCTTCTTGCTTTCTTTGTCGGTGGGAATCAACTTCAGGGTAGCTTTCCTCGTGACATTGGCCTTACCCTCCCAAATCTTGAAATATTTCGTGCATGGGAAAACCAGCTTAGCGGAACCATTCCAGTTTCTTTTTCAAATGCTTCAAACCTAGTTTACTTTGAAATCGATGGTAACAACTTCTTTGGACGGATTCCTGCTATTTTTGGAAACTTAAAGGAACTTGAGCGTGTACTTATAGGTGCTTCTAACCTCGGATATGGAAAAGTGAATGACATGGATTTCTTCACCTCTTTTACCAATTGTAGCAATCTGCAAATACTTCAAATTGCTCAAAATAACTTTGGAGGTGCTTTGCCTAATTCGGTGGGAAACCTCTCAACTAAGCTTTGGGTACTATCCCTTTTTGAAAATGGAATTTCAGGAAACCTTCCACCTAGTATCGGAAATCTAATAAGCTTAGAACATTTTAACATCGGTGGAAATCGGCTCATTGGAACCATTCCAACAACTATTAGCAAACTTTATAACTTATTTTTGTTATATTTGAGCAGCAATGAATTGTCAGGGGAAATCCCTTTCTCGTTTGGAAATTTGACGTCATTGATCGAGCTTGAGTTAGATGCGAACGATCTGCAAGGAAATATTCCTTCAACTCTCGAAAACTGCCAACACTTACTATCACTGGACCTTAATGATAATTCCTTGAATGGTACCATTCCTCCTGCTGTAATTGGGTTGTCCTCTTTGGTATTTGTAAGACTCTCTGGAAACCGTCTGACTGGAACTTTACCATTGGAAGTTGGAAACTTGAAAAATCTTGTTGAGTTCAATGTTTCTCACAATCAGTTGACGGGTAATATTCCTAGTAGCCTTGGCGAGTGTACATTGTTAAGAGTGCTTTATATGGGTCATAATATGTTCAAAGGAACCATTGAATCACTACGTTCCCTTAGAGCTATTGAACAAATAGATCTTTCACACAACAACTTTTCCGGACATATCCCAAACGACTTTGGCAAATTTATCTTTTTATCAAAGTTAGACCTCTCTTTCAATGATCTTGAGGGTGAAGTACCATACGGGGGAATTTTCAGCAATGCTAGTGCAAACATTTCGCTTGATGGCAATGGTAAGCTTTGTGGGGGTATGGCTGTACTACACTTGGCACCATGCTCTAAGAAATCGCCAAGCAAGAAAAACTTGTCTTTCACCGGAAAGATGATTATCTCTCTTGTTGGTGGCCTTCTCGGAGTATGTTTGATCTCATTTTTTCTGATATTTTGTTGCTTTAAGAAGAAAATGAAGCAACAATCTTCAGAATCTTTGTGGAGGGACGTTCCATTTCTGAATATTTCTTATGGGGAGCTCCTAAATGCAACTAACGGGTTTTGTTCAGAAAACTTGATTGGTGTCGGTGGCTTCGGCTCAGTATATAAAGGTATTCATGAATCGCTTCAGCTGCCCATGGCGGTGAAGGTCTTCAACCTCGAAAGAAGAGGAGCTTCAAAGAGTTTCATGGCTGAATGTGAAACTCTAAGAAATATCAGACACCGAAATCTTGTGAAAATCATTACTGCTTGCTCGAGTGTCGATTTCCAAGGTAATGATTTCAAAGCCCTTGTCTATGAGTTTTTGTCAAATGGAAGTTTGGACGATTGGTTGCATCGGTATCCTCAAACAGGAGAAAGCCAGAGGAAAAGTTTAACTTTGGCCGAAAGGTTAAATGTTGTCATTGATGTGGCATCGGCATTGGATTACCTTCACAACCACAGTGAATTTCCAATTACACATTGTGATCTGAAGCCAAGCAACATTCTTCTCGATCAAGACATGACTAGTCACGTTGGAGATTTTGGGTTGTCAAGGATTATTGCAGATGACGATGTTCCAACATCACAGAATCATACAAGCTCTCTTGGAATAAGAGGAACAATCGGATACATAGCTCCAGGTAACTTTTCTTTAAAAACATAAACGACTGTAGTTTACTTGATTGATTTTGCATAGTAAACTGTTGGTTTAATACGCACATATATATATATATCTATATGTATGTATGTATGTATGATGGATGATCGCCTCTGAAAATATGCTTTGTTGTCGTGGATATGGCAGAATATGGGATGGGAAGCAGGGTTTCAATAGAAGGAGATGTGTTTAGTTTCGGAATCCTTTTGTTGGAAATCTTCACCGGGAAGAAGCCCACAGATGAAAATCTTGATGGACTTGGCCTTCATCAATTTGTCAAAATGGCTTTGCCAACAAAAGTGATGGAGATAGTTGATCAATGTCTCCTCATAGAAGGAGAAGAGGAAGCATCTCGCAGTGGCTTAACGGTGCGAACCAGAAACGACAGAGTCTATGAGTGCTTAATTTCCGTATTTACGATCGGTTTGAAGTGTTCGGAGGAATTACCAAGAGAGAGGATGAAGATTAATGATGCCCTCAATGACTTGCATAAAATTAAAAAAATGCTTCTCAAATATGCAAGGTACAAGAAGTACAAGAATTCGTAGAATAGCTTATCTTCTCATGGAAAATGCATATAAATTTTACATTCCCGATTTTTTCGAATAATCTTTTTCAATTTCACTTTGCAGGAATACCTACAGAGCCTGAAACTGAAATTTTAAGCAAACAGATGTAGCAATAATGTTCAGAAGTGCAATTTCAATACTGTAATTTCTATTTTTCTCTTTAGACTTGTTTTCATAAGACTTCTGTTTGTGCTCCAAGTTTACGTTTTCGGAAGTACGCTATGGTTTTTCAGGTAAGTCGTTTGGAACATTTTGTTATTGCTGGTTTAAGTTGTTATGAAGTATTACTGTTATGATTTTGAACTTGTTAAATCATGTACTTTGAATTGAAGTATCTAAATATTTCTAAAACCTGCTATTTATTTCAGGTATATACTATAACAATGCTATTTGTTTCTCTCTTTTTTATCTATAATGCATTTTCTTTCAAATTAATTATTTTGCAAATCCATAGACACTTATGAAGTTTGTTTTATTGGCATTTTTCATGAGCATATTGTCAGGAAAATAGTATTTTGATTGGCATTTCTTAAAGAAAACTTGTAGTCCTTTATTTTATTTATAGTATGTAATAAAGACGCAGAAACAAAAGCTTTGGTCGGGAAATTATTCTATATATTATTAAAAATGCGAAAATTATCTTAATAACTACCTTTGTTTTTTTTTTTTTTTTATGTATTGATTAACATGATAAATTTTCCATTCTTGATTATCATGACATAAATTTTTATTAACTTTAGTTTTAATTTTGTGTTATATTAGTCTAGTGTTAATTTTTGTGTTATGTTGGTTCAATAGTCTTTAAATCTTATGTCATTCAAGTACTTTCCCCTTATTATAATGTGTGGTTGTAGGTATATTTAAGCACTTTTGATTTTATTATAAGATATAAAATTCAAATCTTCCACTTAATTTTTTTTAAAAAAATTATGATACGGCATGATGTATTTATTAAGATAAGTATATGACTGACGATATATCGCATTTATTCTATATTATTTTTATTGAATCGAAATCACATAGACTAATTTTACTGTTGTTTTTCATTCAAACAAAATACATCATGCTTCTTTTTTTCGTATGAAACAACATCATCTACGTTTGATTGTCGTTCACTCTTCACAATACGAACGTCGTTTCTTGACCCCCTTTTTTCAACATAAACCTCATCATTTCTTGTTGTTTACCTATACTAGTTGCAGACATGTGATTCGCACTTGTCAATTTAATTTATTTATCTAGAATAATGTAAATTTGTTAGGATTAAGAGCTATTATTAAGTTCTATAAAATTAAAAATTTTCAATGAACTTTGTTTTAAATCTAAATTTGAATTAACATTGATTAAAAAAATTCATACTCTTAGTTAATGACTCACCTATAAATTACATATCAATTTCTATTGAAAACTTAATTAACACCATTATCGCTTAAAAGGTTTTTTGCTTTATAAAAAAAAAATGGGTGTTTTCCTGCACATTTTAAAGTTTAAGGGATCAATTATTGAAGTCAAAAAATAAATTATAATTATTAGATAAGTTAAGGGACACCATTGTAAAATAAAGATATTACTGAATCACAATTATTAAATAAGTTCAGGGACGTCATTGTGAAAAATAAATAAATAAATAAATGCCTACATTTTTCACAACACGGAGGACCACAGGCACTTTCGCACATGAGAGCTTACTCTAGTTGACAGATTTAATCCATCTTTGGACTTGTTCGGCAGATTCTTCTCTCTCTCTCTCTTTGTAGAATGTCAATATTTTCTACATTTAAATGACCAATTTAATAGCTTCCCTTGTTGATCTAATTCACTGGAAATTTTTTTTGCAATAGTAGAGAAGTCGGAGGGATTGCCTAATTTCTTAGAATTTTGTTTCTTAGAGAGGCCTACACCTTTTTAGTTCGGACACTTTAGACAAATGCCACAAAATCATTTATTGGATTGATATTTACCACACATGAAAAAATTCTTACAAGAAATATCATAGATGATCTCATAAATATTTATATATTTATTTAGTTATTTTAAATACCAATCATAATTACTAACGGGTTTCCATATGTAACCACTTGGGTTACCAAATAGTAACCAGTTGGTTACTGACCATTGCCGGGTTTCCAATCGATAAACACCCCCGCCAACGGGTTTATTAATTGGTTACCAAATAGTAACCAGTTGGTTACTGGTCGAAAACTTCTAATTTTGTCATATTTTCTAATTGATAACCAGTTGGTTACCCATCAGTAACCACTGTTGTAACTACCTGTTGGTTATCAATTGGTAGCCAACTTATTATAAGTTGGTTATCGACTGAAAACTTTCGATTCCATCGGATTTTTCGGGTTTTGTCATCAGCTTTCTAAACAAAAATCACAAATAGAGCAAAATTATAAATAAATAAATAAAAAAAGAGCACAAAAAATTACAAATCCAACGACAAATTAGACCAATCATTGGGATCAATTATGTAACGGTCGATGTATAAAAAAAAATTCAAATGCCAAAAATTTTACAACAATCAGAGGCAAAATCCAACAAAAAAATTACAATAGGAAAAAATGGATCGTAGTTGAAGGTGACTCCGCCATAGCTCGAACACGTCGAAATGGACTCTAGCTACCTCATCAGGAAGAAGTTAATTGGAGCTCATAAATAGTGATGGGAGCTACAGAGTATACGATATGAGATCTAGTGAGGCGATGGTGGTGGCGAAAGGAGATTGTGGTTGTGGGGGTGATCGCAACGGGCCGGTGCAAGAAAGAGCCATCCTCCACGAAATCGGAGCTGCGGCCGCGATCCGAGCACCAGGAGGTGCACCGCGGAAAAGATCTCAAATTACTAGAGATCCTTGCACGATTCATCACCAACCTCCTTCCATTTTCGTCGGAGATTGCGATATAGATCAGAGGAAAGTACAATCTCAAATTGATAACGATAATAAACGGGTTAAAGTAACAAGCAAGAAATTAAAAAAAAAAAAAAAAAAAGGTTAGAGAGTGCAATTATAAGGGTTCAAACTCAAAATTTCCCGATATAATACTATGTTAGATTATTAATCAATCTTAAAAACTTAAATTGTTAGGAAATGAATCGATAATAGTTTTATATTGTAATATATGGCTTGCATTTCTACGGTACAAAGGATTCAAAAGCCATCAAGAACTACATTGTCACATGA
Organism: Ficus hispida; assembly: GCA_025413025.1. Taxonomy (NCBI): domain Eukaryota; kingdom Viridiplantae; phylum Streptophyta; class Magnoliopsida; order Rosales; family Moraceae; genus Ficus; species Ficus hispida. The sequence goes on along the minus strand of CM046370.1, from coordinate 11,196,695 downwards.
TTCGGATTTCGGAGGATAAGACATAATCCCTGCTGGCAATATATGAACAGGTATCATTTCATTGCTTCAATGCAATGTTCAGTGTTGGGCACGGATAGGCCTTTCTTTGGGTAAAGAATTGTTGTCATGCCATTTTCGTGCTTAAACAAAAAAAAAATTCGAATGAACATTTTGATTAAAAAATGTTTTACATATCATCATCAATAGAAAATTGATGTAACATATGGAGAAGCATAAGGATGAAATCATACTCGTTGGCTTGTATCTTCTTATTTGCTTTCTTTTTTTTTTTTCCCCTTTTTTTTTAAATAATTTTGTTTATTGAAAAATTTCTGCTGTAATATTGTTGCATGATGAAGAATTTGTTATTTTACTGGAGAAGGGAGCTGTAATTTCTCACACTCATAATGTTTGAGGTTCTAATTACTGTGTCATGAACGTCTTTCCTCTTCGAATTCCCGGTCGTGCTATAATTGTCTCTGTTGTAAGTTCCCAATACTTTAAATTTTCATATGCTTGTATATCAAATTTAGATAATATAACATCATAAAATGGTGGAGGGAGGGGGCTTGGGGGGCCATTGCCCCCTAGCTTTTTTTTCTTTTTCTTTTTTTAATTTTAATACAGTAGGGTTTTTTTTTTTTTTTTAATTTTAATATAGTGTATATGTGTATAAATTAGTCTTGACCCTCATTAAATATTTTAGGGAGATTTAATTTGCACCCAAAATATTAATAAATATCCTCATAAAGCCAATAAAGATTTTTAATGTATTTTATCCTACAAGAAATTACCTAAAACCATTAAGAATACTCATGTCTCCACATACCCATAGATGAAAATAATTTTTATAAAATAATTAAAAACATATACCACATCAACAATAAATAGAAATAATATTTAAAAACATCCTAAGAAATTGTTCTAAATTATTATAAACTCTAAATTATTTTCATCAATTTATTTCTTAAGAAATTTAATAACTATAAGAAAATTTCAATGGAGGATTCAAATGAAATAAAAATAAAATAAAGATGTCTCTTGAAGAGCTAACAAATGTGGAAATAATATGTATTTTTATTTTTTAATTCATTAGTGTTATGCATTTTTTTTCTTTTTTTTTAGTAGTTGAAAATAATTCTCTGTGATTTTTTATATGATTATTTTTATTTATTTATTTTTCTTACTATGTTCATTTACATGATTATATATTTATGTATATTTTTAAATACAAAATATGACCTTTCTTGATTATTTATTTAGACATTACTTGAGTTTTTCTTCTTTACTATTTCCTCTCTTTTTTTTTCAGAGATATTTTATGATTTCTTTGTTAGAATGGAAATATATCTTTTTTTTTCTTATTAGATTTGTTAATTTATTTTTAATAAAATAAATTAAATTTAAAATTAAAGTGGATGTATGAGAGGGTTAAATATAGTATTATATAAAAAGAATCTATAAAAGGATAGATTTATTATGTTTATATTAAGAAACATTTATTAGATAGGATATTTATCAATATTGTCAATATTGTGGGTGCAAATATAACCACTCATATTTTATTGGGCAAACAATTTAGATTTTAAAAAATAAAATAATTTATTAAAAATATAAATATTAGTGGATCTAATGGCTTAACCGAATTTTTTTTTTTTTACCCCCATCAATTAATCCTAGCTCCGTTACTTGCATCATAGCAGCTAAACTCTGAAATACCCGTGCATATCGATAATCTTGTAAAAGGAGCTTCAGGCCATTACAGAATCTTAATCTGATGTTGGGGATTTTCAGAAAGCACAGGGCCTTGTTTCCTTGAACATTTTCCTTCACAAGCTAAGTAATTTTCCATTTGAACTAAAGCCTCCTTTTTTGCTGTATGAATTTCCCCCATTAGTAACAATATTCTGAATTGAGAGAAAAACTATTCGGCATTTGCTAGCCATTTAATAGGCTTATCCTGAACACCCCCGCCAATTAAGGGAAGGATTTGTGCTACATGTGGTGTATATTAGGCAACATTTTTCCATGATTTATCTAGAGTTATGAAATGTGCCCCACTTTTTTATTTATTTTTTATTTTATTTATTTACAAAGTCAGCGATATCCTTGGATTTTTTTTAAAGTTTTCGATCGATTATTGACATACAAAACCCAATTTTATTTATTTATTAATTATATTATTATTATTATTATTATTATTATTGTCATTGTTGTTATTATTATTATTAGAGAAAAGTACATAAACAATCACATTTTTTTAATCTTTTGATCAAGATGACACAAATTTCTCATTTTTTATCAACATGACACAAATTTTAATTAATTTTAGTTTAATTTTGTGTCATATTAGTCTAAGGTTAATTTTTTGTGTCACAATGATGCAATGATTTCTAAATTTATATAATTTAAGTGCTTTCCCTTATTATTATTATTATCATTAAACACTATTCTTTATTAGTGCGAAAGGATTAATAATCAATGGAGTTCAAGGTGGAGAGGAACCTTTTCAAATTGAAACATGGAATTTTTAAATAAAGACATTATAACACTTATCTACACATGAGAAGTTTTTAATGTGAATGTATTTGTATTTGTGGGTATAAATTTGTATTATAGACAAAAAAAAAAAAAAAAAAAGAACACCTTAATACGAAGTGCGTAAAATTATAAATTAAAATTGTTTTATCAAAATATAAGGAACTAATAATTTCACACTTAGTTACATCATCTGGTGTAAAATATGTATTCTCCAACTCCAATTAAAAATTAAAATTGTTTTTTGTTTTATTTTGTTTTTCGTTTTATTTTGTTATTTTGTTATTTTTTTTTGTAAAATATTAATATTTTCTACATTTGAATGACCAATTTGAATAGCTTTCCTTATTTGATCTAATTCATTGGAATATTTTTTTAATGCACTCATTTCTTTATGTTCGTTAGCATTGCCTACACTATTTTAGTTCCTTTTATCACACTGTTATTAAAAGACTGAAACAACATAAACTCGAATTAATGCCTTCGGCTTGATTGCAGGACGCAGAAGTTCCGTGGCATCTGATTTGCATGGCTATTTTCTTCACATTAATGTTCAAACTACCAGGCCCATAATACCCTTATTGGGGGTGCATATTCATCCTGCATTTCGCAAACGGGGGCTTATTTTGGACCTGGTTTGATTTTTATTGTACAATAACGCTTCCAGTTGTTGAGTTTTTGTATAATTGATCGAGTGATTTGATAATTTATACCATTTTGTGATTATTTTCTAATTTAGATGTGAACAAAATAATTAGATTTAGTGTGGAATTGTCAATGTGCGATTTGTTTCCTTTTATTACTTTTTCTGTGTGTATTTATAGATTTAGTATATACTATTTTATTTTGTAAATGAAGATTATGTGAATCCTAATTTCAATTCATTAACGACATTCTCACATGATTCAGAGGATAATCATAATCCCTGTAGGCAAAATATGAACAGGTATTGTCATTTCACTTGTAGACTTGTAGAGGTCGAGAAAATTTTTTTTTTCCTCTTATGTTTCGCTTTGCTTAGTAGTTATGCATATCCATTTCAGGTAATCGGACTCGAATCAAGGTTGTATAATAGTGATGAACAACTATTGGTCTGAGTAGAAGACTTGAAGAGTGGTGCTTGGGAATGTGTTTGCTTGGGCCACAGAACATCTTCTTTTTTGGGTACAGAATGTAGTCATGCCATTGTGGTGCTTTAATTTAAAAAATAAAAAAAAAGGATAAAAAATAATAAATAAAACTCGAACAAATGTTTCGGTTAAAATTGATGTAACATGGAGAGGCATAAAGATGAATTTGTGCCTAAATCACTCATTGGCTTGCATCTTCTTGTTTGCTTTCTTTCTTCTTTTCTTTTCTTTTCTTTCTTTTTTTTTTTTTCAACTATAGACTATATTACTGTTTTCATGTATTTCATTTAATAACAATATTCTGGATTGAGAGAAAAACTATTTGGCATTTGCTAGCTATTTAATAGGCTTATCTTAAACACCCCGCCAATTAAGGGAAGAATTTGTGCTACATGTGGTGTATATTAGGCAACATTTTTCTATGGTTTATATAGCTGATTTTTCACTGATATTGGCAGGTAATAAGGTGTAGAAACGGGGCAAAAGTTAGTCTTTTTTTCAGTTCCCAACTAGACAGCTGCTGTTAGAGGAAAAAAAAAAGTATTTTGATTTTAACCAGTTATCCCATTTGGAAATTTTGTTCTATGATAAATGTATTAGTCACTTTAATCTGATGTCAATTTATCTAGAGTTATGAAATGTGCCCCAACTTTTTTTTTTTTTTAAGTCAGTGACATGACATCCTTGGATTTTCTTGTTTTTGATCGACTATTATTGACATACAAAACCCAATTATTAATTAATTAATTAATTATTATAATAATAATATAATAATAATTATTATTATTATTATTATTATTATTATTATTATTATCATCGTCGTCGTTATTATTATTATTATTTTTAATTTACCAATTTGTTTATTAGTGAGAAAGGAATAATAATCAATGAAGTTCAAGGTGGAGAGGAACCTTTCAAATCGAAACATCGAATGTTTAAATAAGACAGTATAATACTTATCTACACATGATAAATTTTTTAATGTGCTCGTATTTGTATTTGCAGGGATAAATTTGTATTAAAAGAGAGAGAGAACATCTTAATACGGAGTGCGTAAAGTTATAAATTAAAATTGTTATATCAAAATTTAAGGAACTAATAATTTCACACTTAGTTACATCATCTGGTGTAGAAAATGTATTCTCCAACTCCAATTAAAAAAAAAAAAAAAGGGCGGATTTTTTTTTTATAATAGCTTTGTCAATATGAAGGCTTTCTTACTTGTAGAACGTGCAAATCACCTTCAAAATTTCCCCGTAATCTATACTCACTTCTTTGCATTTATATTGCTGTGGCCCTTGTCTTACGTTTAGGTACACTTTCTTGTTGAACATCTCCACAGCCGTTATTCCATTCTATGTTCAGTGAAACACCCGTTTCCACTTTTAGAAGACTTGCTTAGTGGCCTTCATTTGGGGGTTTTTTTTTTTTCTTGATCACATATCATACTGCTTTTGTTTAGTGCAGAAACCCTTTGCAGATCTCAAGAAACCCGCGAAAATGTCGAGGCCATTTCAATCTTCTCCTTCTCTTTCTCTTCTGATTTTTGCATTCAGATCCTGGCTTTGGCTGTCATCGGAGTGGGAGTAGTGCAGTGTCAACTGTTCATGGAAATGACACGGACGGGCTTGCGTTGCTTGCAATCAAGGCTTGGATTACCGAGGATCCTCTTAGGATCACGAGCTCGTGGAACGACTCTCTCCATTTCTGCCAGTGGCAAGGTGTTTCCTGCGGTCACAAGCACCGGCGAGTTACCCGCTTGAATCTAAGGTCGTTGAATTTGAAAGGTTTCATGTCTGTTTCCATTGGGAACCTCAGTTTTCTTCGAAGTGTCGACCTCTCAAACAACAGTTTCCATGGAGGACTACCCAATGAGATCGGTCGCTTGTTTCGGTTGCAGGAGCTGGTCTGGCAAACAACAACTTCAGAGGACGAATACCAGCAAGCTTATCAAATTGCTCGAAGTTGAGAATTCTCAATTTGGGATTCAACGAATTCACTGGTAACGTTCCTTTGAGTTCGGTTTACTACCAAAGTTGGAATACCTATTTCTCAAGCAAAACAAATTGGAGGGAAATACTCCAACTCATCTAGGGAACATCTCGTCCCTTCGAGAACTTTACATGTCACGAAATATGTTGCAGGAAGATATTCCAACATCACTTGGCCAATTGAAGAGCTTAATTGCTCTTAACCTAGGTTTGAATATGTTGGTTTCCTAGTAACATTGGCCTTACCCTCCCAAACATTGAAACATTTTTTGCATGGGGAAACCAAATTAGTGGAACCATTCCTATTTCTTTTTCAAATGCTTCAAACCTAGTTGACTTTGAAATCGCTCAGAATAACTTCTTTGGGCGAATTCCTGCTATTTTAGCAACAACCTTCAGAATCTTTATAGAGGGAAGTTCCATTTCTGAATATTTCTTATGGGGAGCTCCTGAAAGCAACTGGCGGCTTTTGTGTAGAAAACTTGATTGGTATCGGCGGATTCGGCTCAGTATATATATAAAGGTATTCATGAACCGCTTCAACTGTCTATGGCAGTAAAGGTCTTCAATCTTGAAAGGAAAGGAGCTTCAAAGAGTTTCATGGCTGAATGTGAAATTGTAAGAAATACCTGAATGATTTCTCATTTTAAAATGCCAGTTTAATACGTACATATGTATGCATGTATGATGGATGATCACCCCTAGAAATCTGCTTTGTTGTTGTGGACATGGCGGAATATGGGAAGGGAAGCGAGGTTTTAACTAAAGGAGATGTGTTTAGCTTCGGAATCCTTTTGTTGGAAATCTTCACAGGAAGAAGCCCACAAATGAAAATCTTGATGGACTTAGCCTTCATCAATTTGTCATAATGGCTTTGCCAACAAAAGTGATGGAGATGGTTGATCAACATCTTCTCATGGAAGGAGAAGAGGAAGTATCTCGTAGCGGCACAACAGTTCGAACTAGAAGCGACTGAGTAAATGAGTGCTTAATTTCCATAAAATTACGATCGGTTTGAAGTGTTCAGAAGAATTACCATGAGAGAAGATGAATATTAATATGCCCTCGAGATCTCGCATAAAATTAAAAATATGCTTCTCAAATATGCAAGGTACAAGAAGTACAAGAATTCATATAATAGCTTAATTCTCTGGAAAAATGCACCTAAATTTTACATTTCCCAATTTTTCGAATAATTTTTTTCAATTTCACTTTGCAGGTACAACAACAGAGCCTAAATCTTGAAGTGTTGAAAAAAAGATTGTCATAATGTTTAGAAGTGTAATTTTTGTTGTAATTTTTTTTTCGTTTTAAACTTGTTTTCATAAGACTTATATTTATGCTCAAGGTTATGTTTTCAGAAGTCCTCTATGATTTGTAAGTCGTTTGAAACATTTTATTATCACTGGTGTAAATTAGTTATAAAGTTTTATTATTATAATTGTATTATTATTTTAAACTTTTCACGTCATGTACTTTGAATTGAAGTATCTACATATTTTTAAAACATGCTATATATTTCTAGTTTGTAATGTAAAAGTACAATTTATTTATTTTTTTCTTCTTTTGATAATCTATTTTCCTTCGAATTTATTGTTTTGTAATTCCATAAACACTTATGAAGTTTGTTTTATTACCATTTCTCACAATATAATATCAGTAAAATAATACTTCGCCTCTATTTCTTAAAGAAAACTTGTTTCTGATAATATTTTGCTTCGTATTTCTTAAAGAAAACTTGTAGTTTTTCATTTTATTTCTTGTATGTGCAGTTATAAAGAGGCAAAAATAAAACCCTTGGTTGTGAAATAATTATAATATGTGGGTACATGTACAATTTAATAATAAATACATTCTTGATTTTATTATAAAATATAGATTTTAAACCATCATTTTAAATTTTTATTTTAAAAAAATTATGATACAACATGACGTTTTTATTAAGACGAGTCTAGGAGAAATGCTATGTTTCACGAAAAAAACATTAACTCGAACTTCGCGAATTACATGAAACCAGTGAAAAGTCACGTGCAAGTTACCTATCTGAAGTTGCTTTTACGGTTTTACCCTTTTGATCTTCTTCTTCCTAAGACCAAGGAGAAAGTGACGAGAACAGTATGGGAGAACTTGTGACTACGACAGTGACATTGCCCAAAAAAATAAAAATAAAAAATAAAAAAAAAATAAAAAACAACTTGTTCTACTTTGGCTTATTTACTTTTCTCTGTTTTTGTTCCTTGAGGATTTTGAACGAAGAACTTTCTTTAAAATATATATATATATATATAAAGTAAATAAAAAAAAAAGCCGATGATGGTGGGTATGGTGGAAACAAGATTTGCAGAGTTTGTTTGCATTATTATATCCTCAAAAAATCCTCAGAGAAGTCATGAGAGAGACTCAAGGAAATTTTTTTTTTTTTTTGGGTAAAAGAAAACTCAGAGAAGTTAGTTTTATGAGAGACACAAGCTTCCACTGTGGAAGTTGGCGAGCGATGCTCTCCCGTTTAGAATCAAGATCCGGTGTGGGGCCCAGGCATACCGTCGGAGGCCCAATGTGCTGCGAGGACGAGGAAAGTTTGAGAGCTTGGCAAGGCTGCTCTGTGCTGTTTCTTTTGGTTGTGTTGATTCTTCCGTGTTCTTATCTTTAAAAAAATAATAAAAAAAAATTCTTAAGGGGTATATTACTAATTACACGTTTATTATCTCATGGTTTCATGATGCGATTCACAAATTAAGTCCGTGAAATGTAGAGACACTCTCTTATTATTTACCATATATTAGTTAGATTCGAACGTGTCAATTTAATTTATCCATTTATTTTAATATAATTTTTTTTAAGTTTAACATCTTTAATTAAGTTTTGTAAATTTTAAAATTTTGAACTAATTTTATTTTAAGTATATATTTAAAATCTTATTGATTAGTTTCATCCTCTTAATTATCAAAGGTGTTTCATACACATTTTTAAGTTTAAAGGATTTCCTTAAAAAAAATGTTTAATGGATTAATTATCAAAATTAAAAATCCAGAAAATAAATCATAATTTTTAGACGAGCTCAGGACACCATTGCAAAAAAAAAAAGTTTCTGAATCACGATTACTAGATAAGTTCAGGGACACCATTGAAAAAATATATATATATATTGTTTAGATTTTTTACAACATGGAGAACCACACAATGGAGCTTAACATGTGGAAAACAGCAGCAAATCGTGGCCCAGCCCCCCTAAACCGCTGCTACTCGCCGCTTCGATCAATAATCTTACAACTACGATCTCCGCGGTTTTTGATCAATTCTCTTTCTCTCTCTATCTCTCATTCTCTTTCTCTCTCTTCTGAAAATAGCTCCGACCGTCCTTTCCAATGGCAGCGCTCTACTCCTCTCACTTGCTCTCCGCTTCCTCTCATCTTCAACTCTCCACCAAAATGGCGTTCAAGACTCCTACCCCTCTTTTCCCGGGTTTTAAGGTTTGGCTTTTGTAATTGAATCTTTACTCACGATTTTCTGCTATTTTATTATGTAATTCTTGGTTCTCTGTGTGAAATTCTTCATGTTTGTTCACCGGCTTTTAATCGTAGGGTCTATGTTATGTTGATGTTTTATTTTTGTTATTTTTGTTATTTTTTTTGTTTTTTCCAAAAATCATTTTCGCAAATGTGTTTGGTTACCGAGAAAAGCTTGACCTCAATCATTGGTTACGAAAATTTCAGTATCAAATCATTTTTCCGGTGAATTGGAGCTTAGTCTCCTATAGAGTAATTTTTGAGCTTTCTTAAAAGTTCTTCATTTATTATTATTATTATTATTTTACCTAATTTGTTTGGGAAATTCTGATGCTAGAATTTTGATTAGTAGGCCTGAAGATGGCATTTCTTGGAACATATTTCGTCAAGTAGCTAATTTAATTCTTCATTTTGGCTTAAAGGCGGGTCCTTCGCTATTAAGGAGTATGGCTGAAGTTTTGGTTTTAAATTAGTTCCACTTTCATGAATAAGAGTTCCGATTTAGCTTGCTTGAAAGTTCTTTGTATTTGTTAATGTGTTCAGGCAATTCTGATGCTAGAATTTTTTTTATATAGTAGACACTATAATGGCATTCTCTTATTTCATCATGTCGCTAAATGAATTTTCTTTTATGGATTCTAGGCAGGATCGTCACAACGTTTTAAAGAATGTGGCTGTAGTTTTGGCTTTAAATCGTACAGGCTAGTTCAGATTCCTGTTAAGAATATCTCTTGTGCAATGAATATGGCTGCAGGGCGGTCGGACGATCCCGAGAAGACTAAGCTAGAGCAAGTGATGGACAAGGCAAGGAAATTGTGGGACAGTTCCCATCAGCCTGTGAAGAGCTTCCCATGGATTAGAGAACTTGACAACTTCATTCAACTTATCCTTGACCTTGTCTTGTCGGTTGTAAAGTACCTATCCGTGCCATTTCTTGTAGTGACCCCTCTTAGTGAGATAGCCGTCTGCATCTTCTTGTTTGGGTACAGATTTGTAGTCATGCCATTTGTTGCTTACAAACAAAAAAAACAAAAACCTCAGAATGAACATGTTAGTTAAAAAATCTCTTACATATCATCATCAATAGAAAATTGATCCAACATGGAGAAGCTAAAGATGAATTCATGTTGCCTAAATCACTCATTGGCTTGCATCTTCTTGTTTGCTTTCTTTCTTTCTTTCTTTCTTTTTTTTAAATAATTTTGTATATTGAAAAATTTCTGTCTAATTTTGTCGCAGGATGAAGAATTTGTTATATTATTGGAGTGGGAGTTGTAATATCTCACACCATAATGTTTGAGTTCTAATTACTGTGTCATGAACTTCTTTCCTGATTGAATTCCCGTCGTGCAATAATTGTCTCCATTATAAGTTCCCAATAGTTTGTTTTAGTATCATATGCTTGTTCATCAAATGCCGATATATGGCATCATAACAGCTAAGCTCTTGAGTACCGTTGCAGTCTATAATCTTGTTAAGGGAGCTTTGGGCCAAGCTTTGCAGAATCTTAATCTGATGTT